>JAJJWX010002982.1:0-600000 GCA_023529315.1 Papaver bracteatum
TTTTTTTTACAAAGATTCAATCCTTGCAAGCTAGTTGAAAAAATAAATCTAAAAAGTTTCAAAAAGGAGAAGCGCTTCAAAAACATGTTCAACCTAATATTTTTTTAAAAGATAATTTGCATACACACTTTTATTGATCAAAAGGGTACAAGTGTGTTTGTGATACATAAGTGTATATACACAACTTACAAAATTTAGTCAAAGATAACATATCACCTTCAGAAACTACATACACAAGACTGCCACAAAAAGTCACCGGCAGTCACCTCCTTATACACAACCGAGGCTCTTCACTCGACCCAAACGCGGATCTCTCCTTCGCCCAAATCGACAACGCTTGTATCATAATTGCCTGCCACTAAAATTTTATGGAAACAGTGAGCTAAACTAGATCAATGGATATTTACACTACTTTAATGTAATCATCAAAGTTGAATTTAAAGGAATACAAGATTTCCTCAACCCACAACACAACATCCAGTTCACAGAAATGGACAATCATGTATATGGACAACCCCTTCTTTGAATAGTAATATTGATGCCAATTCCACACCGATTATTAATAGTGCGGTGTATCGCCCTAGCCATAGTGCTTAAAATAGATATAAGAAAACTGGGAGGAGTACATCCAATATACCATAGATGGAAATTTTTCATTTCCCCACATAGTCAAGCAGACATACTTCAGATCCTTTCCAAACAATGAAAAGTTTAAAAGATTAAATGCATGAATTTGTTAAAAACACATCAACATACGTTTGTAAAAAGTCATCAATGGTTACAAGAAAACAATGTAAATTCCCACCTTTAACCCCAGTTCAAACCTTAACTTCTGCAATTCGCTAATCAAATCCAAAGGTACCTTAAGTACATAGAAGTTGAGTTAGGAACAAGGAAAGAAAAACTCAAGAGAACACAATCAGAATGTAAACATGTCAAAAATGTTCTAGCTATAACCTTATATCCCATATCACAAATTAAAGCATTTTAAGTCAATAAGGAACATTAGCGGAAGCTCCAAACATCATCAGTAGAAATGTGAGCCGAGATACAAAAACACCCAACTGATAGAAAGCAGGATGCTCGGGTGAAGAAAAAATTCCAACCAAACCGACATATACTAAACATTCATCTTGATCCGAATTCTATTCCCTGCTAGAAATATTGAGGTGCAGCAGATTAATCAGTTTCCGAATCGATGGAGAGAACTCTAAAGCTACCAGTAAACACTTAAGAATGATTCAAGGTGTAAAAGTGTCAAATTTGTTTAAAGCGTAACTATCATGATTGAGCAGTTGAAACCCAAACCAACATATTTCAAACACCAAATTACAACTATAAGAAGGTATCATAACTCATTCCCATACATTCGGATTAAAATCATATTGAAATGAACCTTACTTCAAAACAAACCTAAACCAAACATGATAATTTCAGTTTAACTAATTTCTGCTAAGACTTGAATTCAAGATGACATACAAATTATGAATACCAACAATCCAAATATCTAGTTGAGTTCTAACCATGCCAAGAATTCACCATGACAGCAACAGGAAGAGGTTTGAAGGGACCCTAAGTAGTTCAAGTATAAATTAACAAGGATAGGTAGAAATAGAGGCATTTGAATTATTGAACACAGATTTGAAGATTTAACAATCGATAAACAAGGATTTAATTCCATTAGCAGCCCTAGGTCTTAAAATTTCCAATTGAGAAAGCTGTGTAGATTAATAATTGTAGAATCAAACAATATATCATCCTTACCCAAATCAAACAGCCGAAATAATAATACTTGAGGTGAAATTCATACCTTCAATCTCAAAGTATGAACATCAAAATTCCCTCTTTGATTTCCTTGATTCACTACTGGGGTTGACTAATTCGAGGGTTTATAACCAACCTTTCCTTCTATGAATTGAGATCGAAAATTAGATTAAAACTCGCAACTTTGCCTTGGTATTTATCTGACTTCTTCTTAGAGTTTTCTGACTATCACTACTCTTGTTGGATGGAGAAGAATAACATATATGTAGAAATGTTCGAGAGTTTTTAATCCACTATTTCTATCAATTCCGAACTTATCTTCGTAGGGCATAAAAACAAAGCAAGTTGTGTGGACTCTAGGTGTCGAGCATAAGCCCACTGTATGTCTGATAAAATATATAATAAGCCCAAAATCTGATTGGTGACCTCCTAATTTCCTATTCAGTTAAAAACAACATCACAAAACAAGGCATACAACTTCAGAAATTCGGTACCCTGATAACAATCTACTAACCAACACACAAGGGCTAACCAACCGTACGATTGGTCTTCCGCAGAAAGTAATAAAACCGAAACAGGAAACACAAGTATCATAAATGAGTTTAGTAAACAATAACTAAAATCTAAACATATGATCGCTACAATCTCCCTACCTCTGAACTTTTCGTCCTCGAAAAGGCTACTAACATACCTCAAGTGAACAATCATCCGGATACCGAGCCCGCATATCCGATTCTTTCTCCAAAGTAGCTTCTTCGGTGTTATGATGAATCCATCGCACTTTCACCAAAGGAATGATTTTATTCCTCAAGACTTTCTCCTGCGGTCCGAGAATTTCTATAGGTCCTTCCTTATAAGAACCATTACCTTCTAACGGTAGACTGCCAATCCAACACACGAAGGATCCTATTCGTACCCACGTAACATAGAAACATGAAAAAACATCATGTACCTGACTCATACTTGCTGGTAATGCAAGACGTAAGCCACTTCGCCAATTTTTCAATAATTTGAAATGGACCAATAAACCGTGGCGCGAGTTTTCCCTTCAACCCAAATTTAGTAACACCCTTTCTTGGCGATACTGTAACGGTCCCATACTTCCCATTTACAAACTTCAAAGGACGTCGACCGTGGTCCCATAACTTTTCGCCTACTATGAGTTGCCCGCACGTTCTTGAATGGTTCTAATATTCTCTGTGGTCTCTTCAATTATTGTTGGCCCCATCAACAACTGTCCCCAACCTCGGTCCAACATATCTGGATCTACACACGGTCGCCCATACAAAGCTTCAAACGGTGCCATACCAATACTTTCCCGAAAACTATTGTTGTAAGCAAATTCACTAACGTGGAAAATGACTCTTCCAACTACCTCAAAGTCCAACACACATGCCCGAGCATATCTTCTAGTATACGAATAACCCGTTCGACTTCCCATCTGATTGCGGGTGAAAAACCGAGCTAAGATTAAAATTGGTACCAAAAGCTGTGTGAATCCCCTTCCAAAAATCGACGTGAATCGAGCACCCCTATCGATATGATTGATGACGAAACACCATGTAATCGAACAACTTCAGAAACATACACCTGTAATAACTTGTCAACTGAATATGTAGTCTTGACTGGTACAAAATGAGCCGTCTTCGTTAATCTGTCCACTATAACCCATATGGAATCCATACCATCACTAGTTCTAGGCAAACCGATAACAAAATCCATCGTGATATGCTCCCACTTCCTCTCTGGAATGGCTAACGGTTGTAGAAGGCCTCCAGGTAATTTGTTTTCAGCTTTTACCAGCTGGCATGTCAAGCATTTCTTCACAAATTCAGCAATAGACTTTTTCATTCCAGGCCACCAAAATTTTCTTCTTAAATTTCTGTACATCTTAGTGCCCCGGGTGAATAGTATAGTGAGATCGATGTGCCTCATTTAATATCTCATTTCTAGGTTCTAAACCCGTTTTCTTGGCACCCATAAACGATCCCCCGAATCGAAGAGTTTCATCAACAAGTAACTTCCAAGTCCTTGTTTCTTTGTCATTAGTCATGTCTAAGTATCTTACAAAATCTTGACTTTCAACTTGAGTCGTGGCTATCCTTTGAACCAAGGTAGACTGCATTGTCATTTGATATAAGTATCCCTCACAAATACTATCATTTTCTGATTCTTGAAGTGTATAATCCGAAGCTTCATCCAACAACAACCATTCCTTAATCATTAGCTGTGCTAAAATCCCTTCTTTCTTACGACTGAGAGCATCAGCCACCACATTTGCCTTACCGGATGGTATAACAAGGTAAATTCATAATCCTTCATGTACTGGTCAACGCCTCTCGCTCATGTTCAAATCTTTTTGTGAGAACAAGTACTGCAAACCCTTATGCTCGAGAATACAAGTTGAATTTCTCACCATATAAGTAGTGTCTCCAAATCTTCAAAGAAAACACAAAGATAGCCATCTCCCGGATCATGTGTAGGATAATTCTTCTCATGAATCTTCAATTTTTTGGATGCATACGCGACAGCCCGTCTATTCTGCATTAACACACACCCAAGTCTGGTAGTAGAAGCATCTGTGTACACATCGTAAACTGCCCGAGAAGTTGGTCTTGTTAACACTTAGATGATGAAGTTAGACTGTTCTTCAATTCTTGAAAAGCAGATTCACACTCAGCTGACCATTCAAATCTAACCCATTTCTGTGTTAATCGACTTATTGGAGATGCAATCTTGGAGAATCCCGGCACAAACCGACGGTAGTAACCTTGACCAACCCTAAGAAACCGGATCTCGAAACTGTTCTTGGTTCTGCCAATTCAAAACGCTATTGATCTTGGAAGGATCTACTGCAATCCCCTCACTTGACACAACATGACCAAGAAACTTAACTTCATTTAACCAAAACTCACATTTACTAATCTTTGCATAAAGATGATTTTCCATACAGTTTGAAGAACATTCCGCAAATGAAATTCATGATCTTCACGAGTCTTGAATAAATCAAAATATCATCAATAAACACAATAACACATTCATTCAAATATGGCCAAAGCACCCTGTGCATCAAATCCATGAATGTCAGCAGAGCGTTAGACAACCCAAAGGCATGACAAGGTATTAATAGTGTCCTAATATTTGTCTAAAAGAATTTTTGGAATGTCTCCTTCCTTGATTATCATCTGATGATAACCCGTCCCAAGATCTATCTTAGCAAAAAATTTGGAATCTTTTAACTGATCAAACAAATCATCAATCCTTGAAGTGGATACTTATTCTTAATAGTGACTTTATTTAACTCCCTGTAATCAACACACAACCTAAACGTATTATCCTTCTTCTTCACAAACAAAACAGGAGCACCGCACGGAGAAAACCTAGGTTGAATGAATCCTAAACTTAATAACTCTTCTACCTGTGACTTTAATTCTTTCTTTAAGGATTCTTTGAAATCGGAGAAGTTCCCGGTAATAAATCAATACTAAAATCTCTCTCTCTCTTTGGTGGTAACCCTGGCAGAACATCTGGAAATACATCCTTAAAATCACGCACTACAGGTATTGACTCTACTGTCACTGTATCCTCAGTGACACAAGCAAGCAGACCAAACCCATAATCACCACCAGCCTTTTTTAATTTCTGAAACGAACTTTGTGGCTTTACGGAACCCACAAACACAAACGGAGATTTACCAGGCAAGAAAAATGTAACTACTTTAGCAAAACAATCCACACTAGCATGATATTTATCTAACCTATCCATACCTAGGATGACATCAAAACCACACATTTCTAGCACTATCAAATCTGCAGTTAACTCTTGGTCATTAACCATTATCACACATTTCTTGCAAATTCGAAAAGGAAAGGTTTTTCTCCCTAATGGTGTAGCTAATGCTAACGTTTTTTTTGTTACACGCCATGTCTAACTCCAGTTCAGTTATTATGTTCAGATTAATAAACGATAGCGTAGAACCAGTCTCAATCAACACATGAATAAGATGATTGAATAATAGTATTTTACCTTCCACCACTTGGTCGGTCGCAGAGCTATCACCTTCTACCATTGTGTAAAGCACTTGATTTTTCTTCTGATGTTTCCTGATTAGAAGATACTACTGGTTCCATTGCATATACCATTACTTGTTGAGTTGACCCTATTGATGGGTTCTTCGGGAAATCCTTTCTAAGATGACCCACATCACCCCAGGTATAACATCTGTAGGAAATCAAACCAGAACTTGTTGACACAGCTGGACGTTTTGGCTGAAAACGTACAAATCTCCCTTGAGGTCTAACTATAGGTGGACGTGTTATAGGTGGTACTGATGCTGATCCCGCTGACCAAGGTCTAACTGATGGCCTGAAATTTTCCTGATTAGGAGCTGATAACATTGGCCGCTTTGCTAAATCTTGTCTTGTTGAAAATTTTTGTGGCCTTTCTCTAATCCGTGTTGCAAGTTGATCTTCCATCTCTTTTTCATAATCAAGATATCGATTCAAAGCATCCTCATAATTCCTGATTCGAAGACATGAAATTTGTGTTCGCATCTCGGGATTCAATCCCCTGATAAATTTCTTCGCCTTCCTCATCAGTGGCTATCAAATCTGCTCCGCAGCGACAATCTTGTAAATCTATCATTATAAGCACTAACTGACATGCCACCTTTTGTTAAGGCCATGAACTCATAAAATTTCCTATCTCTTGCGGCATCAGGTACATACTTGTTTAAGAACAACTCCTTAAACCTATTCCAGGTCATTGTCCCACCTTCCACTTTCATTACTGCATTCCACCAATCCCGTGACGACTCTCGAAATTTGAAGGTAATCAAATTAACCCACGCACTTCTATCATTGGTCACATGTTCCAAAACATGTTCCACATTTTTCAACCATTCTTCCGCCTTCTCGGGATCCGAGGACTGCCACTGAAAATGTCCGAAGAAGGTTTTTAAATACTGCTGAAGTAACTGTCCAGGTTGATTATAGTTTCATGCTGGCATGGTAACACCTCCTTGCCTTGAAGTCTGACCTGCGTCCGCTGAGTTGTGCCTTGGAGATGAAATTCCCAGCCTTTCTTCTAATAAATGTTGGTGTTGTGTCATATCTTCTATTGACTTCATTACAATTTCCATATTACCAATCTCCACTTCCTGACCAGAGCCACCCTCCGATCCATGATTTTCAGTATTATCTACCATTATCTGTCCAAGCAACCAGAATACGAATTTTAATATCTAAAGCTTTACAAGACTTATTATAAGTACATTACACACACACAACAACAATTAACCACTGCTATAACCAATATGATTTTTTTTTCTTGATGTCTTTTAAATCAAAAACTTTTACTAATTGCCCATATAAGACCTACTCATGGGATCTGATACCAACTGTGTAGCGCCCCATTTTCAGAAAAAAAAAACGCGATTAATGCCCAAAACCAGAATATGAAGTACTAAACTGACTAGGTGGGGTATTATTAGATTAATTAAGTCAAAGAAAGGAATAATCAACTAAAAGAAAAATAAATAAACAACGAAAGCTAGCAAGTGTTTCCCTTACTGGTTACGAGATTATTTTTTTTTACAAAGATTCAATCCTTGCAAGCTAGTTGAAAAAAATAACCTAAAAAGTTTCAAAAAGGAGAAGGCGCTTCAAAAACATGTTCAACTGAATATTTTTTTAAAAGATAATTTGCATACACACTTTTATTGATCAAAAGGGTACAGTGTGTTTGTGATACATAAGTGTATATACACAACTTACAAAATTTAGTCAAAGATAACATATCACCTTCAGAAACTACATACACAAGACTGCCACAAAAAGTCACCGGCAGTCACCTCCATATACACAACCGAGGCTCTTCACTCGACCCAAACGCGGATATCTCCTTCGCCCAAATCGACAACGCTTGTATCACAATTGCCTGCCACTGAAATTTTATGGAAACAGTGAGCTAAACTAGCTCAATGGATATTTACACTACTTTAATGTAATCATCAAAGTTGAATTTAAAGGAATACAAGCTTTCCTCAACCCACAACACAACATCCAGTTCACACAGAAATGCACAATCATGTATATGGACAACCCCTTCTTTGAATAGTAATATTGATGCCAATTCCACACCGATTATTAATTGTGCGTGTATCGCCCTAGCCATAGTGCTTAAAATAGATATAAGAAAACTGGGAGGAGTACATCCAATATACCATAGATGGAAATTTTCATTTCCCACATAGTCAAGCAGACATACTTCAGATCCTTTCCAAACAATGAAAAGTTTAAAAGATTAAATGCATGAATTTGTTAAAAACACATCAACACAGTTTTGTAAAAAGTCATCAATGGTTACAAGAAAACAATGTAAATTCCCACCTTTAACCCCACTTCAAACCTTAACTTCGCAATTCGCCAATCAAATCCAAAGGTACCTTAATTACATAGAAGTTGAGTTAGGAACAAGGAAAGAAAAACTCAAGAGAACACAATCTGTAACGAAACATGTCAAAAATGTTCTAGCTATAACCTTATATCCCATATCACAAATTAAAGCATTTTAAGTCAATAAGGAACATTAGCGGAAGCTCCAAACATCATCAGTAGAAATGTGAGCCGAGATACAAAAACACCCAACTGATAGAAAGCAGGGATGCTCAGGTGAAGAAAAAATTCCAACCAAACTGACATATACTAAACATTCATCTTGATCTGAATTCTATTCCCTGCTAGAAATATTGAGGTGCAGCACAGAATCAGTTTCCGAATCGATGGAGAGAACTCTAAAGCTACCAGTAAACACTTAAGAATGATTCAAGGTGTAAAAGTGTCAAATTTGTTGAAACCAGAACTATCATGATTGCAGAACAGTTGAAACCCAAACCAACATATTTCAAACACCAAATTACAACTATAAGAAGGTATCATAACTCATTCCCATACATTCGGATTAAAATCATATTGAAATGAACCTTACTTCAAAACAAACCTAAACCAAACATGATAATTTCAGTTTAACTAATTTCTGCTAAGACTTGAATTCAAGATGACATACAAATTATGAATACCAACAATCCAAATATCTAGTTGAGTTCTAACCATGCCAAGAATTCACCATGACAGCAACAGAGAGGTTTCGGAAGGGACCCTAAGTAGTTCAAGTATAAATTAACAAGGATAGGTAGAAATAGAGGCATTTGAATTATTGAACACAGATTCACAGAGATTTAACAATCGATAAACAAGGATTTAATTCCATTAGCAGCCCTAGGTCTTAAAATTTCCAATTGAGAAAGCTGTGTAGATTAATAATTGTAGAATCAAACAATATATCATCCTTACCCAAATCAAACAGCCGAAATAATAATACTTGAGGTGAAATTCATACCTTCAATCTCAAAGTATGAACATCAAAATTCCCCTCTTTGATTTCCCTTGATTCACTACTGGGGTTGACTAATTCGAGGGTTTATAACCAACCTTTCCTTCTCTGAATTGAGATCGAAAATTAGATTAAAACTCGCAACTTTGCCTTGGTATTTATCTGACTTCTTCTTAGAGTTTTCTGACTATCACTACTCTTGTTGGATGGAGAAGAATAACATATATGTAGAAATGTTCGAGAGTTTTTAATCCACTATTTCTATCAATTCCGAACTTATCTTCGTAGGGCATAAAAACAAAGCAGCTGTGTGGACTCTTGGTGTCAAGCAAGCCCACTGCATGTCTAAAGAATTGTATAATAAGCCCAGAAATCCGATTGGTGACCTCCTAATTTCCTATTTAGTTAAAAAAAACATCACAAAACAAGGCATACAACTTCAGAAATTTGGTATCCTGATAACAATCTACTAACCAATACACAAGGCTAACCAACTGTACGATTGGTCTTCCGCAGAAAGTAATAAAACCGAAACACAGGAAACACAAGTATCATAAATGAGTTTAGTAAACAATAACTAAAAGCTAAACATATGATCGCTACAATCTCCCTACCTACAGAACTTTTCGTCCTCGAAAAGGCTACTAACATACCTCAAGTGAACAGATCTGGATACTGAGCCCGCATATCTGATTCTTTCTCCAAAGTAGCTTCTTCGGTGTTATGATGAATCCATCGCACTTTCACCAAAGGAATGATTTTATTCCTCAAGACTTTCTCCCTGCGGTCCAGAATTTCTATAGGTCCTTCCTTATAAGAACCATTACCTTCTAACGGTAGAGACTGCCAATCCAACACACGAGAAGGATCCTATTCGTACCCACGTAACATAGAAACATGAAAAACATCATGTACCTGACTCATACTTGCTGGTAATGCAAGACTGTAAGCCACTTCGCCAATTTTCTGAATAATTTGAAATGGACCAATAAACCGTGGCGCGAGTTTTCCCTTCAACCCAAATTTAGTAACACCCTTTCTTGGCGATACTCGTAACAGTCCATACTTCCCATTTACAAACTTCAAAGGACGTCGACCGTGGTCTGCATAACTTTTCTGCCTACTATGAGTTGCCCGCAGACGTTCTTGAATGGTTCTAATATTCTCTGTGGTCTCTTCAATTATTGTTGGCCCCATCAACAAACTGTCCCCAACCTCAGTCCAACATATCGGTGATCTACACGGTCGCCCATACAAAGCTTCAAACGGTGCCATACCAATACTTGCCTGAAAACTATTGTTGTAAGCAAATTCAGCTAACGGCAAATGACTCTTCCAACTACCTTGAAAGTCCAACACACATGCCCTGAGCATATCTTCTAGTATACGAATAACCCGTTCTGACTTCCCATCTGATTGCGGGTGAAAAACCGAGCTAAGATTAACATTGGTACCAAAAGCTGTGTGAATCCCCTTCCAAAAATCAGACGTGAATTGAGCACCCCTATCTGATATGATTGATGACGGAACACCATGTAATCGAACAACTTCAGAAACTTACACCTGTAATAACTTGTCAACTGAATATGTAGTCTTCACTGGTACAAAATGAGCCATCTTCGTTAATCTGTCCACTATAACCCATATGGAATCCATACCATCACTAGTTCTAGGCAAACCGATAACAAAATCCATCGTGATATGCTCCCACTTCCACTCTGGAATGGCTAACGGTTGTAGAAGGCCTCCAGGTAATTTGTTTTCAGCTTTTACCAGCTGGCATGTCAAGCATTTCTTCACAAATTCAGCAATAGACTTTTTCATTCCAGGCCACCAAAATTTTCTTCTTAAATTTCTGTACATCTTAGTGCCCCCTGGGTGAATAGTATAGTGAGATCGATGTGCCTCATTTAATATCTCATTTCTCAGTTCTAAACCCGTTTTCTTCGGCACCCATAAACGATCCCTGAATCAAGAGTTTCATCAGCAAGTAACTTCCAGTCCTTGTTTTCTTTGTCATTAGCCATGTCTAAGTATCTTACAAAATCTTGACTTTCAACTTGAGCCGTGGCTATCCTTTGAACCAAGGTAGACTGCATTGTCATTTGATATAAGTATCCCTCACAAATACTATCATTTTCTGATTCTTGAAGTGTATAATCCGAAGCTTCATCCAACAACAACCATTCCTTAATCATTAGCTTTGCTAAAATCCCTTCTTTCTTACGACTGAGAGCATCAGCCACCACATTTGCCTTACCCGGATGGTATAACAAGGTAAATTCATAATCCTTCATGTACTCTGTCCAACGCCTCTGCCTCATGTTCAAATCTTTTTGTGAGAACAAGTACTGCAAACTCTTATGCTCAGAATACAAGTTGAATTTCTCACCATATAAGTAGTGTCTCCAAATCTTCAAAGCAAACACAACAGCCACCATCTCCAGATCATGTGTAGGATAATTCTTCTCATGAATCTTCAATTTTTTGGATGCATACGCGACAGCCCGTCTATTCTGCATTAACACACACCCAAGTCTGGTAGTAGAAGCATCTGTGTACACATCGTAAACTGCCCCTGAAGTTGGTACTGTTAACACCGATGATGAAGTTAGACTGTTCTTCAATTCTTGAAAAGCAGATTCACACTCAGCTGACCATT
This sequence comes from Papaver bracteatum, assembly GCA_023529315.1. Taxonomy (NCBI): domain Eukaryota; kingdom Viridiplantae; phylum Streptophyta; class Magnoliopsida; order Ranunculales; family Papaveraceae; genus Papaver; species Papaver bracteatum. The sequence goes on from JAJJWX010002982.1 coordinate 11,819, forward strand.
CAAATCTAACCCATTTCTGTGTTAATCGACTTATTGGAGATGCAATCTTGGAGAATCCCGGCACAAACCGACGGTAGTAACCTGCCAACCCTAAGAAACTTCGGATCTCTGAAACTGTTCTTGGTTTGTGCCAATTCAAAACGCTATCGATCTTGGAAGGATCTAATGCAATCCCCTCACTTGACACAACATGACCAAGAAACTTAACTTCATTTAACCAAAACTCACATTTACTAATCTTTGCATAAAGATGATTTTCACGCACAGTTTGAAGAACATTCCGCAAATGAAATTCATGATCTTCACGAGTCTTCGAATAAATCAGAATATCATCAATAAACACAATAACACATTCATTCAAATATGGCCAAAGCACCCTGTGCATCAAATCCATGAATGCCGCAGGAGCGTTAGACAACCCAACAGGCATGACAAGGTATTAATAGTGTCCTAACGCTGTCCTAAAAGAATTTTTTGGAATGTCTCCTTCCTTGATTATCATCTGATGATAACCCGTCCCAAGATCTATCTTAGCAAAAAATTTGGAATCTTTTAACTGATCAAACAAATCATCAATCCTTGGAAGTGGATACTTATTCTTAATAGTGACTTTATTTAACTCCATGTAATCAACACACAACCTAAACGTATTATCCTTCTTCTTCACAAACAAAACAGGAGCACCGCACGGAGAAAACCTAGGTTGAATGAATCCTAAACTTAATAACTCTTCTACCTGTGACTTTAATTCTTTCTTTAAGGATTCTTTGAAATCGGAGAAGTTCCCGGTAATAAATCAATACTAAAATCTCTCTCTCTCTTTGGTGGTAACCCTGGCAGAACATCTGGAAATACATCCTTAAAATCACGCACTACAGGTATTGACTCTACTGTCACTGTATCCTCAGTGACACAAGCAAGCAGACCAAACCCATAATCACCACCACCTTTTTTAATTTCTGAAACGAACTTTGTGGCTTTACGGAACCCACAAACACAAACGGAGATTTACCAGGCAAGAAAAATGTAACTACTTTAGCAAAACAATCCACACTAGCATGATATTTATCTAACCTATCCATACCTAGGATGACATCAAAACCACACATTTCTAGCACTATCAAATCTGCAGTTAACTCTCGGTCATTAACCATTATCACACATTTCTTGTAAATTCGAAAAGGAAAGGTTTTTCTCCTAATGGTGTAGCTAATGCTAACGTTTTGTTGTTACACGCCATGTCTAACTCCAGTTCAGTTATTATGTTCAGATTAATAAACGATTGCGTAGAACCAGTCTCAATCAACACATGAATAAGATGATTGAATAATAGTATTTTACCTTCCACCACTTGGTCGGTCGCAGAGCTATCACCTTCTACCATTGTGTAAAGCACTTGATTTTTCTTCTGATGTTTCATGATTAGAAGATACTACTGGTTCCATTGCATATACCATTACTTGTTGAGTTGACCCTGTTGATGGGTTCTTCGGGCAATCCTTTCTAAGATGACCCACATCACCCCAGGTATAACATCTGTAGGAAATCAAACCAGAACTTGTTGACACAGCTGGACGTTTTGGCTGAAAACGTACAAATCTCCCTTGAGGTCTAACTGTAGGTGGACGTGTTATAGGTGGTACTGATGCTGATCCCGCTGACCAAGGTCTAACTGATGGCCTGAAATTTGCCTGATTAGGAGCTGATAACATTGGCCGCTTTGCTAAATCTTGTCTTGTTGAAAATTTTTGTGGCCTTTCTCTAATCCGTGTTGCAAGTTGATCTTCCATCTCTTTTTCATAATCAAGATATCGATTCAAAGCATCCTCATAATTCCTGATTCGAAGACATGAAATTTGTGTTCGCATCTCGGGATTCAATCCCCTGATAAATTTCTTCGCCTTAGCCTCATCAGTGGCTATCAAATCTGCTCAGTAGCGCGACAATCTTGTAAATCTATCATTATAAGCACTAACTGACATGCCACCTTTTGTTAAGGCCATGAACTCATAAAATTTCCTATCTCTTGCGGCATCAGGTACATACTTGTTTAAGAACAACTCCTTAAACCTATTCCAGGTCATTGTCCCACCTTCCACTTTCATTACTGCATTCCACCAATCCCGTGACGACTCTCGAAATTTGAAGGTAATCAAATTAACCCACGCACTTCTATCATTGGTCACATGTTCCAAAACATGTTCCACATTTTTCAACCATTCTTCCGCCTTCTCAGGATCTGGAGGACTGCCACTGAAAATGTCCGAAGAAAGTTTTAAATACTGCTGAAGTAACTGTCCAGGTTGATTATAGTTTCGTGCTGGCATGGTAACACCTCCTTGCCTTGAAGTCTGACCTGCGTCCGCTGAGTTGTGCCTTGGAGATGAAATTCCCAGCCTTTCTTCTAATAAATGTTGGTGTTGTGTCATATCTGCTATTGACTTCATTACAATTTCCATATTACCAATCTCCACTTCCTGACCAGAGCCACCCTCCGATCCCTGATTTTTAGTATTATCTACCATTCTCTGTCCAAGCAACTAGAATACGAATTTTAATATCTAAAGCTTTACAATACTTATTATAAGCACATTACACACACACAACAACAATTAACCACTGCTATAACCAATATGATTTTTTTTCTTGATGTCTTTTAAATCAAAAACTTTTACTAATTGCCCATATAAGACCTACTCATGGGATCTGATACCAACTGTGTAGCGCCCCATTTTCAGAAGAAAAAACGCGATTAATGCCCAAAACCAGAATATGAAGTACTAAACTGACTAGGTGGGGTATTATTAGATTAATTAAGTCAAAGAAAGGAATAATCAACTAAAAGAAAAATAAATAAACAACGAAAGCTAGCAAGTGTTTCCCTTACTGGTTACGAGATTTTTTTTTTTTACAAAGATTCAATCCTTGCAAGCTAGTTGAAAAAAATAACCTAAAAAGTTTCAAAAAGGAGAAGGCGCTTCAAAAACATGTTCAACTGAATATTTTTTTAAAAGATAATTTGCATACACACTTTTATTGATCAAAAGGGTACAGTGTGTTTGTGATACATAAGTGTATATACACAACTTACAAAATTTAGTCAAAGATAACATATCACCTTCAGAAACTACATACACAAGACTGCCACAAAAAGTCACCGGCAGTCACCTCCATATACACAACCGAGGCTCTTCACTCGACCCAAACACGGATATCTCCTTCGCCCAAATCGACAACGCTTGTATCACAATTTCCTGCCACTGAAATTTTATGGAAACAGTGAGCTAAACTAGCTCAATGGATATTTACACTACTTTAATGTAATCATCAAAGTTGAATTTAAAGGAATACAAGCTTTCCTCAACCCACAACACAACATCCAGTTCACAGAAATGCACAATCATGTATATGGACAACCCCTTCTTTGAATAGTAATATTGATGCCAATTCCACACCGATTATTAATTGTGCGGTGTATCGCCCTAGCCATAGTGCTTAAAATAGATATAAGAAAACTGGGAGGAGTACATCCAATATACCATAGATGGAAATTTTCATTTCCCACATAGTCAAGCAGACATACTTCAGATCCTTTCCAAACAATGAAAAGTTTAAAAGATTAAATGCATGAATTTGTTAAAAACACATCAACACAGTTTTGTAAAAAGTCATCAATGGTTACAAGAAAACAATGTAAATTCCCACCTTTAACCCCAGTTCAAACCTTAACTTCTGCAATTCGCCAATCAAATCCAAAGGTACCTTAAGTACATAGAAGTTGAGTTAGGAACAAGGAAAGAAAAACTCAAGAGAACACAATCTGTAACAGAAACATGTCAAAAATGTTCTAGCTATAACCTTATATCCCATATCACAAATTAAAGCATTTTAAGTCAATAAGGAACATTAGCGGAAGCTCCAAACATCATCAGTAGAAATGTGAGCCAAGATACAAAAACACCCAACTGATAGAAAGCAGGGATGCTCAGGTGAAGAAAAAATTCCAACCAAACTGACATATACTAAACATTCATCTTGATCTGAATTCTATTCCCTGCTAGAAATATTGAGGTGCAGCACAGAATCAGTTTCCGAATCGATGGAGAGAACTCTAAAGCTACCAGTAAACACTTAAGAATGATTCAAGGTGTAAAAGTGTCAAATTTGTTGAAACCAGAACTGTCATGATTGCAGAACAGTTGAAACCCAAACCAACATATTTCAAACACCAAATTACAACTATAAGAAGGTATCATAACTCATTCCCATACATTCGGATTAAAATCATATTGAAATGAACCTTACTTCAAAACAAACCTAAACCAAACATGATAATTTCAGTTTAACTAATTTCTGCTAAGCCTTGAATTCAAGATGACATACAAATTATGAATACCAACAATCCAAATATCTAGTTGAGTTCTAACCATGCCAAGAATTCACCATGACAGCAACAGAGAGGTTTCGGAAGGGACCCTAAGTAGTTCAAGTATAAATTAACAAGGATAGGTAGAAATAGAGGCATTTGAATTATTGAACACAGATTCACAGAGATTTAACAATCGATAAACAAGGATTTAATTCCATTAGCAGCCCTAGGTCTTAAAATTTCCAATTGAGAAAGCTGTGTAGATTAATAATTGTAGAATCAAACAATATATCATCCTTACCCAAATCAAACAGCCGAAATAATAATACTTGAGGTGAAATTCATACCTTCAATCTCAAAGTATGAACATCAAAATTCCCCTCTTTGATTTCCCTTGATTCACTACTGGGGTTGACTAATTCGAGGGTTTATAACCAACCTTTCCTTCTCTGAATTGAGATCGAAAATTAGATTAAAACTCGCAACTTTGCCTTGGTATTTATCTGACTTCTTCTTAGAGTTTTCTGACTATCACTACTCTTGTTGGATGGAGAAGAATAACATATATGTAGAAATGTTCGAGAGTTTTTAATCCACTATTTCTATCAATTCCGAACTTATCTTCGTAGGGCATAAAAACAAAGCAGCTGTGTGGACTCTAGGTGTCAAGCAAGCCCACTGCATGTCTAAAGAATTGTATAATAAGCCCAGAAATCCGATTGGTGACCTCCTAATTTCCTATTTAGTTAAAAAAACATCACAAAACAAGGCATACAACTTCAGAAATTTGGTATCCTGATAACAATCTACTAACCAATACACAAGGCTAACCAACTGTACGATTGGTCTTCCGCAGAAAGTAATAAAACCGAAACACAGGAAACACAAGTATCATAAATGAGTTTAGTAAACAATAACTAAAAGCTAAACATATGATCGCTACAATCTCCCTACCTACAGAACTTTTCGTCCTCGAAAAGGCTACTAACATACCTCAAGTGAAAAGATCTGGATACTGAGCCCGCATATCTGATTCTTTCTCCAAAGTAGCTTCTTCGGTGTTATGATGAATCCATCGCACTTTCACCAAAGGAATGATTTTATTCCTCAAGACTTTCTCCCTGCGGTCCAGAATTTCTATAGGTCCTTCCTTATAAGAACCATTACCTTCTAACGGTAGAGACTGCCAATCCAACACACGAGAAGGATCCTATTCGTACCCACGTAACATAGAAACATGAAAAACATCATGTACCTGACTCATACTTGCTGGTAATGCAAGACTGTAAGCCACTTCGCCAATTTTCTGAATAATTTGAAATGGACCAATAAACCGTGGCGCGAGTTTTCCCTTCAACCCAAATTTAGTAACACCCTTTCTTGGCGATACTCGTAACAGTCCATACTTCCCATTTACAAACTTCAAAGGACGTCGACCGTGGTCTGCATAACTTTTCTGCCTACTATGAGTTGCCCGCAGACGTTCTTGAATGGTTCTAATATTCTCTGTGGTCTCTGCAATTATTGTTGGCCCCATCAACAAACTGTCCCCAACCTCAGTCCAACATATCGGTGATCTACACGGTCGCCCATACAAAGCTTCAAACGGTGCCATACCAATACTTGCCTGAAAACTATTGTTGTAAGCAAATTCAGCTAACGGAAAATGACTCTTCCAACTACCTTGAAAGTCCAACACACATGCCCTGAGCATATCTTCTAGTATACGAATAACCCGTTCTGACTTCCCATCTGATTGCGGGTGAAAAACCGAGCTAAGATTAACATTGGTACCAAAAGCTGTGTGAATCCCCTTCCAAAAATCAGACGTGAATTGAGCACCCCTATCTGATATGATTGATGACGGAACACCATGTAATCGAACAACTTCAGAAACTTACACCTGTAATAACTTGTCAACTGAATATGTAGTCTTCACTGGTACAAAATGAGCCATCTTCGTTAATCTGTCCACTATAACCCATATGGAATCCATACCATCACTAGTTCTAGGCAAACCGATAACAAAATCCATCGTGATATGCTCCCACTTCCACTCTGGAATGGCTAACGGTTGTAGAAGGCCTCCAGGTAATTTGTTTTCAGCTTTTACCAGCTGGCATGTCAAGCATTTCTTCACAAATTCAGCAATAGACTTTTTCATTCCAGGTCACCAAAATTTTCTTCTTAAATTTCTGTACATCTTAGTGCCCCCTGGGTGAATAGTATAGTGAGATCGATGTGCCTCATTTAATATCTCATTTCTCAGTTCTAAACCCGTTTTCTTCGGCACCCATAAACGATCCCTGAATCGAAGAGTTTCATCAGCAAGTAACTTCCAGTCCTTGTTTTCTTTGTCATTAGTCATGTCTAAGTATCTTACAAAATCTTGACTTTCAACTTGAGCCGTGGCTATCCTTTGAACCAAGGTAGACTGCATTGTCATTTGATATAAGTATCCCTCACAAATACTATCATTTTCTGATTCTTGAAGTGTATAATCCGAAGCTTCATCCAACAACAACCATTCCTTAATCATTAGCTGTGCTAAAATCCCTTCTTTCTTACGACTGAGAGCATCAGCCACCACATTTGCCTTACCCGGATGGTATAACAAGGTAAATTCATAATCCTTCATGTACTCTGTCCAACGCCTCTGCCTCATGTTCAAATCTTTTTGTGAGAACAAGTACTGCAAACTCTTATGCTCAGAATACAAGTTGAATTTCTCACCATATAAGTAGTGTCTCCAAATCTTCAAAGCAAACACAAAAGCCGCCATCTCCAGATCATGTGTAGGATAATTCTTCTCATGAATCTTCAATTTTTTGGATGCATACGCGACAGCCCGTCTATTCTGCATTAACACACACCCAAGTCTGGTAGTAGAAGCATCTGTGTACACATCGTAAACTGCCCCTGAAGTTGGTACTGTTAACACCGATGATGAAGTTAGACTGTTCTTCAATTCTTGAAAAGCAGATTCACACTCAGCTGACCATTCAAATCTAACCCATTTCTGTGTTAATCGACTTATTGGAGATGCAATCTTGGAGAATCCCGGCACAAACCGACGGTAGTAACCTGCCAACCCTAAGAAACTTCGGATCTCTGAAACTGTTCTTGGTTGCTGCCAATTCAAAACGCTATCGATCTTGGAAGGATCTACTGCAATCCCCTCACTTGACACAACATGACCAAGAAACTTAACTTCATTTAACCAAAACTCACATTTACTAATCTTTGCATAAAGATGATTTTCACGCACAGTTTGAAGAACATTCCGCAAATGAAATTCATGATCTTCACGAGTCTTCGAATAAATCAGAATATCATCAATAAACACAATAACACATTCATTCAAATATGGCCAAAGCACCCTGTGCATCAAATCCATGAATGTCGCAGGAGCGTTAGACAACCCAACAGGCATGACAAGGTATTAATAGTGTCCTAACGCTGTCCTAAAAGAATTTTTTGGAATGTCTCCTTCCTTGATTATCATCTGATGATAACCCGTCCCAAGATCTATCTTAGCAAAAAATTTGGAATCTTTTAACTGATCAAACAAATCATCAATCCTTGGAAGTGGATACTTATTCTTAATAGTGACTTTATTTAACTCCCTGTAATCAACACACAACCTAAACGTATTATCCTTCTTCTTCACAAACAAAACAGGAGCACCGCACGGAGAAAACCTAGGTTGAATGAATCCTAAACTTAATAACTCTTCTACCTGTGACTTTAATTCTTTCTTTAAGGATTCTTTGAAATCGGAGAAGTTCCCGGTAATAAATCAATACTAAAATCTCTCTCTCTCTCTTTGGTGGTAACCCTGGCAGAACATCTGGAAATACATCCTTAAAATCACGCACTACAGGTATTGACTCTACTGTCACTGTATCCTCAGTGACACAAGCAAGCAGACCAAACCCATAATCACCACCAGCCTTTTTTTTATTTATGAAACGAACTTTGTGGCTTTACGGAACCCACAAACACAAACGGAGATTTACCAGGCAAGAAAAATGTAACTACTTTAGCAAAACAATCCACACTAGCATGATATTTATCTAACCTATCCATACCTAGGATGACATCAAAACCACACATTTCTAGCACTATCAAATCTGCAGTTAACTCTCGGTCATTAACCATTATCACACATTTCTTGTAAATTCGAAAAGGAAAGGTTTTTCTCCCTAATGGTGTAGCTAATGCTAACGTTTTGTTGTTACACGCCATGTCTAACTCCAGTTCAGTTATTATGTTCAGATTAATAAACGATTGCGTAGAACCAGTCTCAATCAACACATGAATAAGATGATTGAATAATAGTATTTTACCTTCCACCACTTGGTCGGTCGCAGAGCTATCACCTTCTACCATTGTGTAAAGCACTTGATTTTTCTTCTGATGTTTCCTGATTAGAAGATACTACTGGTTCCATTGCATATACCATTACTTGTTGAGTTGACCCTATTGATGGGTTCTTCGGGAAATCCTTTCTAAGATGACCCACATCACCCCAGGTATAACATCTGTAGGAAATCAAACCAGAACTTGTTGACACAGATGGACGTTTTGGCTGAAAACGTACAAATCTCCCTTGAGGTCTAACTATAGGTGGACGTGTTATAGGTGGTACTGATGCTGATCCCGCTGACCAAGGTCTAACTGATGGCCTGAAATTTGCCTGATTAGGAGCTGATAACATTGGCCGCTTTGCTAAATCTTGTCTTGTTGAAAATTTTTGTGGCCTTTCTCTAATCCGTGTTGCAAGTTGATCTTCCATCTCTTTTTCATAATCAAGATATCGATTCAAAGCATCCTCATAATTCCTGATTCGAAGACATGAAATTTGTGTTCGCATCTCGGGATTCAATCCCCTGATAAATTTCTTCGCCTTAGCCTCATCAGTGGCTATCAAATCTTCTCAGTAGCGCGACAATCTTGTAAATCTATCATTATAAGCACTAACTGACATGCCACCTTTTGTTAAGGCCATGAACTCATAAAATTTCCTATCTCTTGCGGCATCAGGTACATACTTGTTTAAGAACAACTCCTTAAACCTATTCCAGGTCATTGTCCCACCTTCCACTTTCATTACTGCATTCCACCAATCCCGTGACGACTCTCGAAATTTGAAGGTAATCAAATTAACCCACGCACTTCTATCATTGGTCACATGTTCCAAAACATGTTCCACATTTTTCAACCATTCTTCCGCCTTCTCAGGATCTGGAGGACTGCCACTGAAAATGTCCGAAGAAAGTTTTAAATACTGCTGAAGTAACTGTCCAGGTTGATTATAGTTTCGTGCTGGCATGGTAACACCTCCTTGCCTTGAAGTCTGACCTGCGTCCGCTGAGTTGTGCCTTGGAGATGAAATTCCCAGCCTTTCTTCTAATAAATGTTGGTGTTGTGTCATATCTTCTATTGACTTCATTACAATTTCCATATTACCAATCTCCACTTCCTGACCAGAGCCACCCTCCGATCCCTGATTTTTAGTATTATCTACCATTCTCTGTCCAAGCAACCAGAATACGAATTTTAATATCTAAAGCTTTACAATACTTATTATAAGCACATTACACACACACAACAACAATTAACCACTGCTATAACCAATATGATTTTTTTTTCTTGATGTCTTTTAAATCAAAAACTTTTACTAATTGCCCATATAAGACCTACTCATGGGATCTGATACCAACTGTGTAGCGCCCCATTTTCAGAAAAAAAAAACGCGATTAATGCCCAAAACCAGAATATGAAGTACTAAACTGACTAGGTGGGGTATTATTAGATTAATTAAGTCAAAGAAAGGAATAATCAACTAAAAGAAAAATAAATAAACAACGAAAGCTAGCAAGTGTTTCCCTTACTGGTTACGAGATTTTTTTTTTTACAAAGATTCAATCCTTGCAAGCTAGTTGAAAAAAATAACCTAAAAAGTTTCAAAAAGGAGAAGGCGCTTCAAAAACATGTTCAACTGAATATTTTTTTAAAAGATAATTTGCATACACACTTTTATTGATCAAAAGGGTACAGTGTGTTTGTGATACATAAGTGTATATACACAACTTACAAAATTTAGTCAAAGATAACATATCACCTTCAGAAACTACATACACAAGACTGCCACAAAAAGTCACCGGCAGTCACCTCCATATACACAACCGAGGCTCTTCACTCGACCCAAACGCGGATATCTCCTTCGCCCAAATCGACAACGCTTGTATCACAATTGCCTGCCATTGAAATTTTATGGAAACAGTGAGCTAAACTAGCTCAATGGATATTTACACTACTTTAATGTAATCATCAAAGTTGAATTTAAAGGAATACAAGCTTTCCTCAACCCACAACACAACATCCAGTTCACAGAAATGCACAATCATGTATATGGACAACCCCTTCTTTGAATAGTAATATTGATGCCAATTCCACACCGATTATTAATTGTGCGGTGTATCGCCCTAGCCATAGTGCTTAAAATAGATATAAGAAAACTGGGAGGAGTACATCCAATATACCATAGATGGAAATTTTCATTTCCCACATAGTCAAGCAGACATACTTCAGATCCTTTCCAAACAATGAAAAGTTTAAAAGATTAAATGCATGAATTTGTTAAAAACACATCAACACAGTTTTGTAAAAAGTCATCAATGGTTACAAGAAAACAATGTAAATTCCCACCTTTAACCCCAGTTCAAACCTTAACTTCTGCAATTCGCCAATCAAATCCAAAGGTACCTTAAGTACATAGAAGTTGAGTTAGGAACAAGGAAAGAAAAACTCAAGAGAACACAATCTGTAACAGAAACATGTCAAAAATGTTCTAGCTATAACCTTATATCCCATATCACAAATTAAAGCATTTTAAGTCAATAAGGAACATTAGCGGAAGCTCCAAACATCATCATTAGAAATGTGAGCCAAGATACAAAAACACCCAACTGATAGAAAGCAGGGATGCTCAGGTGAAGAAAAAATTCCAACCAAACTGACATATACTAAACATTCATCTTGATCTGAATTCTATTCCCTGCTAGAAATATTGAGGTGCAGCACATAATCAGTTTCCGAATCGATGGAGAGAACTCTAAAGCTACCAGTAAACACTTAAGAATGATTCAAGGTGTAAAAGTGTCAAATTTGTTGAAACCAGAACTGTCATGATTGCAGAACAGTTGAAACCCAAACCAACATATTTCAAACACCAAATTACAACTATAAGAAGGTATCATAACTCATTCCCATACATTCGGATTAAAATCATATTGAAATGAACCTTACTTCAAAACAAACCTAAACCAAACATGATAATTTCAGTTTAACTAATTTTTGCTAAGCCTTGAATTCAAGATGACATACAAATTATGAATACCAACAATCCAAATATCTAGTTGAGTTCTAACCATGCCAAGAATTCACCATGACAAAGAACAGAGAGGTTTGGAAGGGACCCTAAGTAGTTCAAGTATAAATTAACAAGGATAGATAGAAATAGAGGCATTTGAATTATTGAACACAGATTCACAGAGATTTAACAATCGATAAACAAGGATTTAATTCCATTACATCCCTAGGTCTTAAAATTTCCAATTGAGAAAGCTGTGTAGATTAATAATTGTAGAATCAAACAATATATCATCCTTACCCAAATCAAACAGCCGAAACAAGAATACTTGAGGTGAAATTCATACCTTCAATCTCAAAGTATGAACATCAAAATTCCCCTCTTTGATTTCCATTGATTCACTACTGGGGTTGACTAATTCGAGGGTTTATAACCAACCTTTCCTTCTCTGAATTGAGATCGAAAATTAGATTAAAACTCGCAACTTTTCCTTGGTATTTATCTGACTTCTTCTTAGATTTTTCTGACTATCACTACTCTTGTTGGATGGAGAAGAATAACATATATGTAGAAATGTTCGAGAGTTTTTAATCCACTATTTTTATCAATTCCGAACTTATCTTCGTAGGGCATAAAAACAAAGCAGCTGTGTGGACTCTAGGTGTCAAGCAAGCCCACTGCATGTCTAAAGAATTGTATAATAAGCCCAGAAATCCGATTGGTGACCTCCTAATTTCCTATTCAGTTAAAAAAACATCACAAAACAAGGCATACAACTTCAGAAATTTGGTATCCTGATAACAATCTACTAACCAATACACAAGGCTAACCAACCGTACGATTGGTCTTCCGCGAGAAAGTAATAAAACCGAAACACAGAAACACAAGTATCATAAATGAGTTTAGTAAACAATAACTAAAAGCTAAACATATGATCGCTACAATCTCCCTACCTACAGAACTTTTCGTCCTCGAAAAGGCTACTAACATACCTCAAGTGAACAGATCTGGATACTGAGCCCGCATATCTGATTCTTTCTCCAAAGTAGCTTCTTCGGTGTTATGATGAATCCATCGCACTTTCACCAAAGGAATGATTTTATTCCTCAAGACTTTCTCCCTGCGGTCCAGAATTTCTATAGGTCCTTCCTTATAAGAACCATTACCTTCTAACGGTAGAGACTGCCAATCCAACACACGAGAAGGATCCTATTCGTACCCACGTAACATAGAAACATGAAAAACATCATGTACCTGACTCATACTTGCTGGTAATGCAAGACTGTAAGCCACTTCGCCAATTTTCTGAATAATTTGAAATGGACCAATAAACCGTGGCGCGAGTTTTCCCTTCAACCCAAATTTAGTAACACCCTTTCTTGGCGATACTCGTAACAGTCCATACTTCCCATTTACAAACTTCAAAGGACGTCGACCGTGGTCTGCATAACTTTTCTGCCTACTATGAGTTGCCCGCAGACGTTCTTGAATGGTTCTAATATTCTCTGTGGTCTCTGCAATTATTGTTGGCCCCATCAACAAACTGTCCCCAACCTCAGTCCAACATATCGGTGATCTACACGGTCGCCCATACAAAGCTTCAAACGGTGCCATACCAATACTTGCCTGAAAACTATTGTTGTAAGCAAATTCAGCTAACGGCAAATGACTCTTCCAACTACCTTGAAAGTCCAACACACATGCCCTGAGCATATCTTCTAGTATACGAATAACCCGTTCTGACTTCCCATCTGATTGCGGGTGAAAAACCGAGCTAAGATTAACATTGGTACCAAAAAGCTGTGTGAATCCCTTCCAAAAATCAGACGTGAATTGAGCACCCCTATCTGATATGATTGATGACGGAACACCATGTAATCGAACAACTTCAGAAACTTACACCTGTAATAACTTGTCAACTGAATATGTAGTCTTCACTAGTACAAAATGAGCCATCTTCGTTAATCTGTCCACTATAACCCATATGGAATCCATACCATCACTAGTTCTAGGCAAACCGATAACAAAATCCATCGTGATATGCTCCCACTTCCACTGGAATGGATAACGGTTGTAGAAGGCCTCCCAGGTAATTTGTTTTCGCTTTTACCACTGGCATGTCAAGCATTTCTTCACAAATTCAGCAATAGACTTTTTCATTCCAGGCCACCAAAATTTTCTTCTTAAATTTCTGTACATCTTAGTGCCCCCTGGGTGAATAGTATAGTGAGATCGATGTGCCTCATTTAATATCTCATTTCTCAGTTCTAAACCCGTTTTCTTCGGCACCCATAAACGATCCCTGAATCGAAGAGTTTCATCAGCAAGTAACTTCCAGTCCTTGTTTTCTTTGTCATTAGCCATGTCTAAGTATCTTACAAAATCTTGACTTTCAACTTGAGCCGTGGCTATCCTTTGAACCAAGGTAGACTGCATTGTCATTTGATATAAGTATCCCTCACAAATACTATCATTTTCTGATTCTTGAAGTGTATAATCCGAAGCTTCATCCAACAACAACCATTCCTTAATCATTAGTTGTGCTAAAATCCCTTCTTTCTTACGACTGAGAGCATCAGCCACCACATTTGCCTTACCCGGATGGTATAACAAGGTAAATTCATAATCCTTCATGTACTCTGTCCAACGCCTCTGCCTCATGTTCAAATCTTTTTGTGAGAACAAGTACTGCAAACTCTTATGCTCAGAATACAAGTTGAATTTCTCACCATATAAGTAGTGTCTCCAAATCTTCAAAGAAAACACAACAGCCACCATCTCCAGATCATGTGTAGGATAATTCTTCTCATGAATCTTCAATTTTCTGGATGCATACGCGACAGCCCGTCTATTCTGCATTAACACACACCCAAGTCTGGTAGTAGAAGCATCTGTGTACACATCGTAAACTGCCCCTGAAGTTGGTACTGTTAACACCGATGATGAAGTTAGACTGTTCTTCAATTCTTGAAAAGCAGATTCACACTCAGCTGACCATTCAAATCTAACCCATTTCTGTGTTAATCGACTTATTGGAGATGCAATCTTGGAGAATCCCGGCACAAACCGACGGTAGTAACCTGCCAACCCTAAGAAACTTCGGATCTCTGAAACTGTTCTTGGTTGCTGCCAATTCAAAACGCTATCGATCTTGGAAGGATCTACTGCAATCCCCTCACTTGACACAACATGACCAAGAAACTTAACTTCATTTAACCAAAACTCACATTTACTAATCTTTGCATAAAGATGATTTTCACGCACAGTTTGAAGAACATTCCATAAATGAAATTCATGATCTTCACGAGTCTTCGAATAAATCAGAATATCATCAATAAACACAATAACACATTCATTCAAATATGGCCAAAGCACCATGTGCATCAAATCCATGAATGCCGCAGGAGCGTTAGACAACCCAACAGGCATGACAAGGTATTAATAGTGTCCTAACGCTGTCCTAAAAGAATTTTTTGGAATGTCTCCTTCCTTGATTATCATCTGATGATAACGTCCCAAGATCTATCTTAGCAAAAAATTTGGAATCTTTTAACTGATCAAACAAATCATCAATCCTTGGAAGTGGATACTTATTCTTAATAGTGACTTTATTTAACTCCCTGTAATCAACACACAACCTAAACGTATTATCCTTCTTCTTCACAAACAAAACAGGAGCACCGCACGGAGAAAACCTAGGTTGAATGAATCCTAAACTTAATAACTCTTCTACCTGTGACTTTAATTCTTTCTTTAAGGATTCTTTGAAATCGGAGAAGTTCCCGGTAATAAATCAATACTAAAATCTCTCTCTCTCTTTGGTGGTAACCCTGGCAGAACATCTGGAAATACATCCTTAAAATCACGCACTACAGGTATTGACTCTACTGTCACTGTATCCTCAGTGACACAAGCAAGCAGACCAAACCCATAATCACCACCAGCCTTTTTTAATTTCTGAAACGAACTTTGTGGCTTTACGGAACCCACAAACACAAACGGAGATTTACCAGGCAAGAAAAATGTAACTACTTTAGCAAAACAATCCACACTAGCATGATATTTATCTAACCTATCCATACCTAGGATGACATCAAAACCACACATTTCTAGCACTATCAAATCTGCAGTTAACTCTCGGTCATTAACCATTATCACACATTTCTTGTAAATTCGAAAAAGGAAAGGTTTTCTCCCTAATGGTGTAGCTAATGCTAACGTTTTGTTGTTACACGCCATGTCTAACTCCAGTTCAGCTTATTATGTTCAGATTAATAAACGATTGCGTAGAACCAGTCTCAATCAACACATGAATAAGATGATTGAATAATAGTATTTTACCTTCCACCACTTGGTCGGTCGCAGAGCTATCACCTTCTACCATTGTGTAAAGCACTTGATTTTTCTTGATGTTTCTGATTAGAAGATACTACTTGGTTCCATTGCATATACCATTACTTGTTGAGTTGACCTGTTGATGGGTTCTTCGGGCAATCCTTTCTAAGATGACCCACATCACCCGGTGTATAACATCCGTAGGAAATCAAACCAGAACTTGTTGACACAACTGGACGTTTTGTTGAAAACGTACAAATCTCCCTTGAGGTCTAACTGTAGGTGGACGTGTTATAGGTGGTACTGATGTTGATCCACATTGACCAAGGTCTAACGATGGCCTGAAATTTTGCCCGATTAGGAGCCGATAACATTGGCCGCTTTGCTAAATCTTGTCTTGTTGAAAATTTTTGTGGCCTTTCTCTAATCCGTGTTGCAAGTTGATCTTCCATCTCTTTTTCATAATCAAGATATCGATTCAAAGCATCCTCATAATTCCTGATTCGAAGACATGAAATTTGTGTTCGCATCTCGGGATTCAAATCCTCGATAAATTTCTTCGCCTTAGCCTCATTAGTGGCTATCAAATCTGCTCGCAGCGCGACAATCTTGTAAATCTATCATTATAAGCACTAACGACATGCCACCTTTTGTTAAGGCCATGAACTCATAAAATTTCCTATCTCTTGCGGCATCAGGTACATACTTGTTTAAGAACAACTCCTTAAACCTATTCCGGTCATTGTCCCACCTTCCACTTTCATTACTGCATTCCACCAATCCCGTGACGACTCTCGAAATTTGAAGGTAATCAAATTAACCCACGCACTTCTATCATTGGTCAGATGTTCCACATTTTTCAACCATTCTTCCGCCTTCTCAGGATTTGGAGGACTGCCACTGAAAATGTCCGAAGAAAGTTTTAAATACCGCTTTGAATAGCACGTCTGTGTTGATTATAGTTTCGTCTTGGCATGGTAACACCTCCTTGCCTTGAAGTCTGACCTGCGTCCGCTGAGTTGTGCCTTGGAGATGAAATTCCCAGCCTTTCTTCTAATAAATGTTGGTGTTGTGTCATATCTGCTATTGACTTCATTACAATTTCCATATTACCAATCTCCACTTCCTGACCGTAGCCACCCTCCGATCCCCGATTTTTAGTATTATCTACCATTCTCTGTCCAAGCAACTTGAGAATACGAATTTTAATATCTAAAGCTTTACAATACTTATTATAAGCACATTACACACACACAACAACAATTAACCACCTTTGCTATAACCAATATGATTTTTTTTCTTGATGTCTTTTAAATCAAAAACTTTACTAATTGCCCATATAAGACCTACTCATGGGATCTGATACCAACTGTGTAGCGCCCCATTTTCGGAAAAAAACGCGATTAATGCCCAAAACCGAATATGAAGTACTAAACTGACTAGGTGGGGTATTATTAGATTAATTAAGTCAAAGAAAGGAATAATCAACTAAAAGAAAAATAAATAAACAACGAAAGCTAGCAAGTGTTTCCCTTACTGGTTACGAGATTTTTTTTTTTTACAAAGATTCAATCCTTGCAAGCTAGTTGAAAAAAATAACCTAAAAAGTTTCAAAAAGGAGAAGGCGCTTCAAAAACATGTTCAACTGAATATTTTTTTAAAAGATAATTTGCATACACACTTTTATTGATCAAAGGGTACAGTGTGTTTGTGATACATAAGTGTATATACACAACTTACAAAATTTAGTCAAAGATAACATATCACCTTGAAACTACATACACAAGACTGCCACAAAAAGTCACCGGCAGTCACCTCCATATACACAACCGAGGCTCTTCACTCGACCCAAACGCGGATATCTCCTTCGCCCAAATCGACAACGCTTGTATCACAATTGCATGCCTTTGAAATTTTATGGAAACAGGTGAGCTAAACTAGCTCAATGGATATTTACACTACTTTAATGTAATCATCAAAGTTGAATTTAAAGGAATACAAGCTTTCCTCAACCCACAACACAACATCCAGTTCACAGAAATGCACAATCATGTATATGGACAACCCCTTCTTTGAATAGTAATATTGATGCCAATTCCACACCGATTATTAATTGTGCGGTGTATCGCCCTAGCCATAGTGCTTAAAATAGATATAAGAAAACTGGGAGGAGTACATCCAATATACCATAGATGGAAATTTTCATTTCCCACATAGTCAAGCAGACATACTTCAGATCCTTTCCAAACAATGAAAAGTTTAAAAGATTAAATGCATGAATTTGTTAAAAACACATCAACACGTTTTGTAAAAAGTCATCAATGGTTACAAGAAAACAATGTAAATTCCCACCTTGAACCCAAGTTCAAACCTTAACTTCTGCAATTCGCCAATCAAATCCAAAGGTACCTTAAGTACATAGAAGTTGAGTTAGGAACAAGGAAAGAAAAACTCAAGAGAACACAATCTGTAACGTAGAAACATGTCAAAAATGTTCTAGCTATAACCTTATATCCCATATCACAAATTAAAGCATTTTAAGTCAATAAGGAACATTAGCGGAAGCTCCAAACATCATCGGAGAAATGTGAGCCAAGATACAAAAACACCCAACTGATAGAAAGCAGGGATGCTCAGGTGAAGAAAAAATTCCAACCAAACTGACATATACTAAACATTCATCTTGATCTGAATTCTATTCCCTGCTAGAAATATTGAGGTGCAGCACAGAATCAGTTTCCGAATCGATGGAGAGAACTCTAAAGCTACCAAGTAAACACTTAAGAATGATTCAAGGTGTAAAAGTGTCAAATTTGTTGAAACCAGAATTGTCATGATTGCGAGAACAGTTGAAACCCAAACCAACATATTTCAAACACCAAATTACAACTATAAGAAGGTATCATAACTCATTCCCATACATTCGGATTAAAATCATATTGAAATGAACCTTACTTCAAAACAAACCTAAACTAAACATGATAATTTCAGTTTAACTAATTTCTGCTAAGCCTTGAATTCAAGATGACATACAAATTATGAATACCAACAATCCAAATATCTAGTTGAGTTCTAACCATGCCAAGAATTCACCATGACAGCAACAGAGAGGTTTGGAAGGGACCCTAAGTAGTTCAAGTATAAATTAACAAGGATAGGTAGAAATAGAGGCATTTGAATTATTGAACACAGATTCACAGAGATTTAACAATCGATAAACAAGGATTTAATTCCATTAGCAGCCCTAGGTCTTAAAATTTCCAATTGAGAAAGCTGTGTAGATTAATAATTGTAGAATCAAACAATATATCATCCTTACCCAAATCAAACATTAAATAATAATACTTGAGGTGAAATTCATACCTTCAATCTCAAAGTATGAACATCAAAATTCCCCTCTTTGATTTCCCTTGATTCACTACTGGGGTTGACTAATTCGAGGGTTTATAACCAACCTTTCCTTCTTCTCCGAATTGAGATCGAAAATTAGATTAAAACTCGCAACTTTGCCTTGGTATTTATCCGACTTCTTCTTAGAGTTTTGACTATCACTACTCTTGTTGGATGGAGAAGAATAACATATATGTAGAAATGTTCGAGAGTTTTTAATCCACTATTTCTATCAATTCCGAACTTATCTTCGTAGGGCATAAAAACAAAGCAATTTGTGTGGACTCTAGGTGTCAAGCAAGCCTTGCATGTCTAAAGAATTGTATAATAAGCCCGTAAATCCGATTGGTGACCTCCTAATTTCCTATTTAGTTAAAAAAACATCACAAAACAAGGCATACAACTTTAAATTTGGTATCCTGATAACAATCTACTAACCAATACACAAGGCTAACCAACCGTACGATTGGTCTTCCGCAGAAAGTAATAAAACCGAAACACAGGAAACACAAGTATCATAAATGAGTTTAGTAAACAATAACTAAAAGCTAAACATATGATCGCTACAATCTCCCTACCTCGTAACTTTTCGTCCTCGAAAAGGCTACTAACATACCTCAAGTGAACAGATCTGGATACTGAGCCCGCATATCTGATTCTTTCTCCAAAGTAGCTTCTTCGGTGTTATGATGAATCCATCGCACTTTCACCAAAGGAATGATTTTATTCCTCAAGACTTTCTCCCTGCGGTCCAGAATTTCTATAGGTCCTTCCTTATAAGAACCATTACCTTCTAACGGTAGAGACTGCCAATCCAACACACGAGAAGGATCCTATTCGTACCCACGTAACATAGAAACATGAAAAACATCATGTACCTGACTCATACTTGCCGGTAATGCAAGACCGTAAGCCACTTCGCCAATTTTATGAATAATTTGAAATGGACCAATAAACCGTGGCGCGAGTTTTCCCTTCAACCCAAATTTAGTAACACCCTTTCTTGGCGATACTCGTAAGTCCATACTTCCCATTTACAAACTTCAAAGGACGTCGACCGTGGTCTGCATAACTTTTCTCGCCTACTATGAGTTGCCCGCAGACGTTCTTGAATGGTTCTAATATTCTCTCGTGGTCTCGCAATTATTGTTGGCCCCATCAACAAACCTGTCCCCAACCTCAGTCCAACATATCGGTGATCTACACGGGTCGCCCATATAAAGCTTCAAACGGTGCCATACCAATACTTGCCTGAAAACTATTGTTGTAAGCAAATTCAGCTAACGGCAAATGACTCTTCCAACTACCTTGAAAGTCCAACACACATGCCCTGATCATATCTTCTAGTATACGAATAACCCGTTCTGACTTCCCATCTGATTGCGGGTGAAAACCCGAGCTAAGATGAACATTGGTACCAAAAGCTGTGTGAATCCCCTTCCAAAAATCAGACGTGAATTGAGCACCCCTATCTGATATGATTGATGACGGAACACCATGTAATCGAACAACTTCGAGGAAACTTACACCGTAATAACTTGTCAATGAATATGTAGTCTTCTTGGTACAAAATGAGCCATCTTCGTTAATCTGTCCACTATAACCCATATGGAATCCATACCATCACTAGTTCTAGGCAAACCGATAACAAAATCCATCGTGATATGCTCCCACTTCCACTCTGGAATGGCTAACGGTTGTAAAAGGCCTCCAGGTAATTTGTTTTCAGCTTTTACCAGCTGGCATGTCAAGCATTTCTTCACAAATTCAGCAATAGACTTTTTCATTCCAGGCCACCAAAATTTTCTTCTTAAATTTCTGTACATCTTAGTGCCCCCGGGTGAATAGTATAGTGAGATCGATGTGCCTCATTTAATATCTCATTTCTCGTTCTAAACCCGTTTTCTTGGACCCATAAACGATCCCTGAATCGAAGAGTTTCATCGCTAAGTAACTTCCAGTCCTTGTTTTCTTTGTCATTAGCCATGTCTAAGTATCTTACAAAATCTTGACTTTCAACTTGAGCCGTGGCTATCCTTTGAACCAAGGTAGACTGCATTGTCATTTGATATAAGTATCCCTCACAAATACTATCATTTTCTGATTCTTGAAGTGTATAATCCGAAGCTTCATCCAACAACAACCATTCCTTAATCATTAGGTGTGCTAAAATCCCTTCTTTCTTACGACTGAGAGCATCAGCCACCACATTTGCCTTACCCGGATGGTATAACAAGGTAAATTCATAATCCTTCATGTACTCTGTCCAACGCCTCTGCCTCATGTTCAAATCTTTTTGTGAGAACAAGTACGCAAACTCTTATGCTCGAATACAAGTTGAATTTCTCACCATATAAGTAGTGTCTCCAAATCTTCAAAGCAAACACAACATGACCGCCATCTCCAGATCATGTGTAGGATAATTCTTCTCATGAATCTTCAATTTTTGGATGCATACGCGACAGCCCGTCTATTCTGCATTAACACACACCCAAGTCTCTGGTAGTAGAAGCATCTGTGTACACATCGTAAACGCCCCCGAAGTTGGTACTTGTTAACACCGATGATGAAGTTAGACTCGTTCTTCAATTCTTGAAAAGAAGATTCACACTCAGCTGACCATTCAAATCTAACCCATTTCTGTGTTAATCGACTTATTGGAGATGCAATCTTGGAGAATCCCGGCACAAACCGACGGTAGTAACCTGCCAACCCTAAGAAACTTCGGATCTCTGAAACTGTTCTTGGTTGCTGCCAATTCAAAACGCTATCGATCTTGGAAGGATCTACTGCAATCCCCTCACTTGACACAACATGACCAAGAAACTTAACTTCATTTAACCAAAACTCACATTTACTAATCTTTGCATAAAGATGATTTTCACTCACAGTTTGAAGAACATTCCGCAAATGAAATTCATGATCTTCACGAGTCTTCGAATAAATCAGAATATCATCAATAAACACAATAACACATTCATTCAAATATGGCCAAAGCACCCTGTGCATCAAATCCATGAATGCCGCAGGAGCGTTAGACAACCCAACAGGCATGACAAGGTATTAATAGTGTCCTAACGCTGTCCTAAAAGAATTTTTTGGAATGTCTCCTTCCTTGATTATCATCTGATGATAACCCGTCCCAAGATCTATCTTAGCAAAAAATTTGGAATCTTTTAACTGATCAAACAAATCATCAATCCTTGGAAGTGGATACTTATTCTTAATAGTGACTTTATTTAACTCCCTGTAATCAACACACAACCTAAACGTATTATCCTTCTTCTTCACAAACAAAACAGGAGCACCACACAGAGAAAACCTAGGTTGAATGAATCCTAAACTTAATAACTCTTCTACCTGTGACTTTTATTCTTTCTTTAAGGATTCTTTGAAATCGGAGAAGTTCCCGGTAATAAATCAATACTAAAATCTCTCTCTCTTTGGTGGTAACCCTGGCAGAACATCTGGAAATACATCCTTAAAATCACGCACTACATGTATTGACTCTACTGTCACTGTATCCTCAGTGACACAAGCAAGCAGACCAAACCCATAATCACCACCAGCCTTTTTTAATTTCTGAAACGAACTTTGTGGCTTTACAGAACCCACAAACACAAACGGAGATTTACCAGGCAAGAAAAATGTAACTACTTTAGCAAAACAATCCACACTAGCATGATATTTATCTAACCTATCCATACCTAGGATGACATCAAAACCACACATTTCTAGCACTATCAAATCTGCAGTTAACTCTCGGTCATTAACCATTATCACACATTTCTTGTAAATTCGAAAAGGAAAGGTTTTTCTCCCTAATGGTGTAGCTAATGCTAACGTTTTGTTGTTACACGCCATGTCTAACTCCAGTTCAGTTATTATGTTCAGATTAATAAACGATTGCGTAGAACCAGTCTCAATCAACACATGAATAAGATGATTGAATAATAGTATTTTACCTTCCACCACTTGGTCGGTCGCAGAGCTATCACCTTCTACCATTGTGTAAAGCACTTGATTTTTCTTCTGATGTTTCCTGATTAGAAGATACTACTGGTTCCATTGCATATACCATTACTTGTTGAGTTGACCCTGTTGATGGGTTCTTCGGGCAATCCTTTCTAAGATGACCCACATCACCCCAGGTATAACATCTGTAGGAAATCAAACCAGAACTTGTTGACACAGCTGGACGTTTTGGCTGAAAACGTACAAATCTCCCTTGAGTTCTAACTGTAGGTGGACGTGTTATAGGTGGTACTTGATCTTGATCCTGACCAAGGTCTAACCGATGGCCCTGAAATTTGCCGATTAGGAGCTGATAACATTGGCCGCTTTGCTAAATCTTGTCTTGTTGAAAATTTTTGTGGCCTTTCTCTAATCCGTGTTGCAAGTTGATCTTCCATCTCTTTTTCATAATCAAGATATCGATTCAAAGCATCCTCATAATTCCGATTGAAGACATGAAATTTGTGTTCGCATCAGTGGATTCAATCCCTCGATAAATTTCTTCGCCTTAGCCTCATCAGTGGCTATCAAATCTGCTCGAAGCAGCGACAATCTTGTAAATCTATCATTATAAGCACTAACTGACATGCCACCTTTTGTTAAGGCCATGAACTCATAAAATTTCCTATCTCTTGCGGCATCGGTACATACTTGTTTAAGAACAACTCCTTAAACCTATTCCAGGTCATTGTCCCACCTTCCACTTTCATTACCGCATTCCACCAATCCCGTGTGACTCTCGAAATTTGAAGGTAATCAAATTAACCCACGCACTTCTATCATTGTCACATGTTCACATGTTCCACATTTTTCAACCATTCTTCCGCCTTCTCGGGATCTGGAGGACTGCCACTGAAAATGTCCGAAGAAAGTTTTAAATACTGCTGAAGTAACTGTCAGGTTGATTATAGTTTCGTCTTTGGCATGGTAACACCTCCTTGCCTTGAAGTCCGACCGCGTCCGCTGAGTTGTGCCTTGGAGATGAAATTCCCAGCCTTTCTTCTAATAAATGTTGGTGTTGTGTCATATCTGCTATTGACTTCATTACAATTTCCATATTACCAATCTCCACTTCCTGACCAGAGCCACCCTCCGATCCCTGATTTTTAGTATTATCTACCATTCTCTGTCCAAGCAACCAGAATACGAATTTTAATATCTAAAGCTTTACAATACTTATTATAAGCACATTACACACACACAACAACAATTAACCACTGCTATAACCAATATGATTTTTTTTTCTTGATGTCTTTTAAATCAAAAACTTTTACTAATTGCCCATATAAGACCTACTCATGGGATCTGATACCAACTGTGTAGCGCCCCATTTTCAGAAGAAAAAAAACGCGATTAATGCCCAAAACCAGAATATGAAGTACTAAACTGACTAGGTGGGGTATTATTAGATTAATTAAGTCAAAGAAAGGAATAATCAACTAAAAGAAAAATAAATAAACAACGAAAGCTAGCAAGTGTTTCCCTTACTGGTTACGAGATTTTTTTTTTTTACAAAGATTCAATCCTTGCAAGCTAGTTGAAAAAAATAACCTAAAAAGTTTCAAAAAGGAGAAGGCGCTTCAAAAACATGTTCAACTGAATATTTTTTTAAAAGATAATTTGCATACACACTTTTATTGATCAAAAGGGTACAGTGTGTTTGTGATACATAAGTGTATATACACAACTTACAAAATTTAGTCAAAGATAACATATCACCTTCAGAAACTACATACACAAGACTGCCACAAAAAGTCACCGGCAGTCACCTCCATATACACAACCGAGGCTCTTCACTCGACCCAAACGCGGATATCTCCTTCGCCCAAATCGACAACGCTTGTATCACAATTGCCTTCATTGAAATTTTATGGAAACAAGTGAGCTAAACTAGCTCAATGGATATTTACACTACTTTAATGTAATCATCAAAGTTGAATTTAAAGGAATACAAGCTTTCCTCAACCCACAACACAACATCCAGTTCACGTAAATGCACAATCATGTATATGGACAACCCCTTCTTTGAATAGTAATATTGATGCCAATTCCACACCGATTATTAATTGTGCGGTGTATCGCCCCTAGCCATAGTGCTTAAAATAGATATAAGAAAAGCGGGAGGAGTACATCCAATATACCATAGATGGAAATTTTCATTTCCCACATAGTCAAGCAGACATACTTCAGATCCTTTCCAAACAATGAAAAGTTTAAAAGATTAAATGCATGAATTTGTTAAAAACACATCAACACAGTTTTGTAAAAAGTCATCAATGGTTACAAGAAAACAATGTAAATTCCCACCTTTAACCCAAGTTCAAACCTTAACTTCTGCAATTCGCCAATCAAATCCAAAGGTACCTTAAGTACATAGAAGTTGAGTTAGGAACAAGGAAAGAAAAACTCAAGAGAACACAATCTGTAACAGAAACACGTCAAAAATTTTCTAGCTATAACCTTATATCCCATATCACAAATTAAAGCATTTTAAGTCAATAAGGAACATTAGCGGAAGCTCCAAACATCATCAGTAGAAATGTGAGTCTAAACCAAGATACAAAAACACCCAACTGATAGAAAGCATGGATGCTCAGGTGAAGAACAAATTCCAACCAAACTGACATATACTAAACATTCATCTTGATCTGACTTCTATTCCCTGCTAGAAATATTGAGGTGCAGCACAGAATCAGTTTCCGAATCGATGGAGAGAACTCTAAAGCTACCAGTAAACACTTAAGGATGATTAAAGGTTTAAAAGTGTCAAATTTGTTGAAACCAGACTGTCATGATTGCAGAACAGTTGAAACCCAAACCAACATATTTCAAACACCAAATTCCAACTATAAGAAGGTATCATAACTCATTCCCATACATTCGTATTAAAATCATATTGAAATGAACCTTACTTCAAAACAAACATAAACCAAACATGATAATTTCAGTTTAACTAATTTCTGCTAAGCCTTGAATTCAAGATGACATACAAATTCTGAATACCAACAATCCAAATCTCTAGTTGAGTTCTAACCATGCCAAGAATTCACCATGACAGCAACAGAGAGGTTTCATAAGGGACCCTAAGTAGTTCAAGTATAAATTAACAAGGATAGATATAAATAGAGGCATTTGAATTATTGAACACAGATTCACAGAGATTTAAAAATCAATAAACAAGGATTCAATTCCACATCCCTAGGTCTTAAAATTTCCAATTGATAAAGCTGTGTAGAGTAATAATTGTAGAATCAAACAATAAATCATCCTTACCCAAATCAAACAGCCGAAACAAGAATACTTGAGGTGAAATTCAAACCTTCAATCTCAAAGTATGAACATCAAAATTCCCCTCTTTGATTTCCATTGATTCACTGCTGGGGTTGACTAATTCGAGGGTTTATAACCAACCTTTCATTCTCTGAATTGAGATCGAAAATTAGATTAAAACTCGCAACTTTTCCTTGGTATTTATCTGACTTCTTCTTAGATTTTTCTGACTATCACTACTCTTGTTGGATGGAGAAGAATAACATATCTGTAGAAATGTTCGAGAGTTTTTAATCCACTATTTTTATCAATTCCGAACTTATCTTCGTAGGGCATAAAAACAAAGCAGCTGTGTGGACTCTAGGTGTCAAGCAAGCCCCTTTGCATGTCTAAAGAATTGTATAATAAGCCCAAAATATGATTGGTGACCTCCTAATTTCCTATTCAGTTAAAAAAACATCACAAAACAAGGCATACAACTTCAGAAATTTGGTATCCTGATAACAATCTACTAACCAATACACAAGGCTAACCAACCGTACGATTGGTCTTCCGCAGAAAGAAACAAAACCGAAACACAGGAAACACAAGTATCATAAATGAGTTTAGTAAACAATAACTAAAGGCTAAACATATGATCGCTACACTGATGCCCTCGCCTTCATCGCCTCCACGACAGCAGATCCTACAGTAACAGTCGTAAGGATCGAAAGGATATCAATCCCTTCCATACCCATTCCAGGAGAAGGGGAAACCTTCAATATAAATATGGCAGCTGAACCACAATCTTGGCCTGAAAATGATTGGCGAACCCCAATCGTGAAATACTTATCCGATGGAACCCTCCCGAGCGATCAGCAACTCGCGCACAAGATCATCGCCCGATCATGGAACTACCAATTAAGAGATTCCATACTTTATAAGCAATCGTATCTGGGATCTCTGCTCATATGTCTCTCATTCTCAGAGGGTCAAGAAATTCTAAGGGAAATACACCACGGGTATGCCGGCAACCATAGCGGGGGAAGAACTCTAGCCCACAAATCCAGGCTCTAAGGTTATTTCTGGCCTCATATGAACGAGGACTCTAAGAAAATCCCAAAGTCATGCTTAGAATGCCAAAAATTCTGCAAAAGAAGGCATGCACCGTCAATGGATCTAAAATCTGTGCTCAGACCTTGGCCATTTGTCAAGTGGGGAGTCGATATAGTCGGACCACTCCGAACTGGCACGAGACTGAGGAAGTACCTCATAGTGGCCACAGATTATTTCACCAAATGGGTAGAAGCTTCATCCTTGAGGCACATTCATGACCACGGTGTCTTCAAATTCCTCTTCAAGCATATCATTTGTCGTTTCGGTATCCCGGCGGCCATTATCTCGGACAACGGGGCACAACTCGGAGGAAAAAATATCGACCTACTTTTAAATTGCTTCAAAATCAGAAATCTCAAATCCACACCCATCTACCCCGAGAGTAATGGTCAGGCAGAGGCAACTAATAAAAATATCGCCGACGTACTCAAGAAGAAGCTAGATGGTCACGGAGCAAGCTGGTGTGAACAATTGCATAATGTTTTATGGGCCTACAGGACCACTCGGAAAGAGTCAACATGAATGACTCCCTTCGCCCTAATTTATGGAACGGAAGCGATCATACCCATAGAAGCAATGATCCCAACGACTAAAACTGAGGCATGGGAGAAAAACCTTACCTCGTAGATGATACTATCTAAGCTAGACGGTCTCGAGGAAAACCGAGAAATCGCCTTACAAAAGATGGAAAACTACCATCGGAAGATGGCCCAGGAGTATAACAAACGAGTTCATATAAGACACTTCAACATAGGCGGTAAAGTATGGCGCGAGATTCCACCATATCAGCGCGAATCAGGAAAATTTTCTCCCATCTGGGAAGGGCCACTAACGGTCATTGCAAAAGCAGGTAACGGAGCTTACAAGTTACTCAAGGGGGATGGGGAAGAGCTAGAGAGCCCCTGGAATATCAAGTATCTTAAGCCATATAACACCTGAATGATTCAGGACCTGACACTTTCCGATACACACAACGGCGAGAGATGATAGCTCGGAAAGAAGGATGGTCCCTCCGAGAAGTCTGGCTACTCAATCCTTAGGCAAACCTTACTATAGCATGACAAAGCATTAAGATTAGAATCCTCATGTCATATGTCATGATACCTTACTAAAATGTAACAAGGGTTCACAACCCTTTTTTGAAAGAAATAAAATTAGACCTTTTTGTTTTAATCATTTCTTATTTCCTCCGGTCTTCGTTGTTTGTTATTTTTACTTTTCACTTTATTTAATTTTCGCACTAGCTATGTTTGTTAGATTTCTTGCTTGATGGTATAATATTTTTTCTCACCGTGTACATAGTTGCATATCCAAACAAGCCCATCAAGACTATGGCATGGTGCTAGCCACACCTTCCATTCTGCAACGAATGATGCGGGTAAATACCTAAGCTGCCCGATACGGACGTAGACCTAAGGCAATGCCATCTTGCAAAATAAAGCATGATGACGCGGGGGACACCCTAAGCTACCTAATATGGATACAGACCTAGGTTAATGCCATCACGACCCAGCAGTCGGATGATGTCCTGCGATAACAGGAGATGCTCAGAATCAAGGTCCTAACCTTTGGCTAAGGGAAGTATCGCTTGACCGAGGTATCACCCTCCAAACATTGGTTGACAAACAGGTGGCTCACATGCTGAACCACACAACCAGGGGAAAGTGTAACCTACAAGAGGACACGATTAAATCAACCCAGTACCAAACGTCCAAAAGGGAAATAAATATTTCACGTCCACCACGGTAAGCGATGACTTAGTCATGTAAGGAACTGATCACTCCGAGACTCTGTCACCCACGGTTGGACAAACAAAATATATTAATAATTCTAAGTATCCATTACAATAAAAACCTCAGGGAAAGTCACATAACAAATAACATCTTCGCAAAAACCGTTCCAAACCTCGCCCTCAATGACAGCAGGAGCAGCGTTCCTTTTCCAGTTCGGGTCGGAACAGCCATAAGATGATGACTTAACCATCCAAACAACCTTGTAGATAATTTGCCTGACGTATCCGATGTTAAGGCATAAACCAAGGGGCAAGGTATACATACATATGAGTAGAAGACGAAAATGGTATTTTATACCTTAGTATCCCCAGCAGCTCGGACGACCCATACCCATCGTCTGGGAAGAAAGGGACAGGTTGCACAAACAAAAACTATCAAACGCAAAACCTATGTGACGAACAAAAGATGTTCCAAAGGGCAAGCGCACGAATAAGTACCTTACCAAAGTGTTCCCAAGCTTGCCCGAAAGAAAAAGAACAATGAAAAATACGAAGTCTCCTAACAGAGAGCACAATACGCTGACAGACAAACCAGGTCCTCTAAAACACCGGCGGAGCAAGTAACAAATAGGAAAAAATGAGCCATCCAGAGGAGACGTCGGTGATGATCTAGAAACCAGATCAAGAAGTAACAAAAATATATACAAAAGATAGGACATACTATCATGATTAAGGAAAAATGAACAGACAATTCCTCGACAAGAAGGACAAGAGGGGGCATGCTCATTAGGCATAGTAAAACTCTCTTGACAAAACCCTCAGGAGGAAGAGAAATAAGAAATGAAATCCGAATCCCCCATCACAAGAAGATTTATACGAAGATAAGATCCTTGAAAAAACACCCAGGACTTATCCAAAAGAATCAGGATACGATAAACAACATCGAACACAAGGAGGAAAAAATCTCCATTTAACCAGGGGATAACCAACCGACGCCCTAGAACCGACGAGTAAAGGAGCACATTAAATCGTGGACATGTTGGAGATCTCACACGTGGCGTAAAAGCAGAGACGATCACGGAGTTTTCTTCCCATCATGCCCTTGTCAAGTTGCAAATAAAATGAGCAAAATATGAGGGTAAAATACCCGATGGCCACGTGTCAACATCTCAAGGGATGACTTCATGATGAGATGATAAGGTAGGAGCACCGAATCATTCTCCGTAAAGCTGATTTCGTCTGAATCGAGACGCCTACCACTAGCATCGCTTGAACGACGCGTGTGAATGAGTGGTCTAATAGATTCAGTCGGTCAAGTCTAAAAAGCATCACTGTATTTAATGAAGGATCAGAAGGATTGAGAGCGAGTCTAATGACGTAGCATAGAACTCGGACGATCTATACAATAACTCGTGAGTAGAGCAGCACGAGGACCTTTGGATAAGAGCTCCACGAGGCCTGGCCATCACGAACAGGGCGAGATAACTCATAGGAGAACCCGGAATACGACCATGAGGATGACTCCGAGATCTCGACGAGGCCTGACCTTTACGAGTATTGTTTGTCTATAAATACCAACCCATGTAGCAGGAAATGGGCAAGTTATCTTATGTATTATTAGATGGTCTTTCTACAGAGAATTACTGAGAGAGATCTAGACAGGGAAAGAGTGAGAGATCTAAGTGAGATTTGTAACTCTTTCAAGGGTAAGACCTTATAATCAATAAAGAAACTATCTTATTTCCCATGGATGTAGGTCTTCATGGCCGAACCACGTTATATGCTTGTGTCAATCTTTACTTTTATGATCTTTACATCTTGTTTGTCTTTGAATCTAGAATGTTAGAGTAAGTTTTAGTATTTATCTTCATTTGGATGTAACCATCAGAAAAGATGCGGTTACAACTTACACAAAACCGCGTCGTTGTTCTCATATTGTAGAGATAGACTGTATGTCTTTATGTGTTAGATTGCGCATGTTGACCCAACAAAGACGCTAGGAAACGTTGGTAATGTGCACTTCCTTGGTATTTTTATTAATTTTATTTGTCGTGCGAATGGTGTTCGAGCTGCTTCTTCTATGGCTTCTTCTAATTGTCTTCTTGCTCCATCTTTTCCTTTCACTAATTATCTCAGCTTCGCTATTTATCTTAAAACTTCATCAGTTGGGAGTATGTATTCATGTTATTGCCTAGGTATTTTCATCCTAGCTTCCCTCAACCTGTTCTCGTGAGTGTTTTTCCGAATTACCTCTTCTAATTCGCATCTCTCTTCATCACCTTTTCTTTGTCTGCGTCTTTCTCTTTCATTTCTTTCATGTTCTCCTGCAGCTCTGTCTCTTTCATTTTGATGTCTCAACATCTCCTTTCCATGGAGTATCATTCTTGCTTGCTCGGGATTGTGTTCTTGTTCTGAGTCATTTTGGGTGTTAGCATACTCTTCATTTCGCTCCTGCCTGTTTTCTCTGCGAAGTGCTCGCCTTGAAGAATTTTTTCTCGCTGGCATGTATCGATTCTCTGCTTGATGGTATTCGTGCTCCTCTTGTATGTTGTAGTTCGCATGATGATTACTAGCCAAGTTATTTCCCAACATTTGTCCTTGTTCGTCGTACCTGCGAGTGGATCTACTATGTCTAGAGGTACTTCTACTTGTTCTTGATCTTGAGTTGGTATGCATCGTCCTGGATCTTGTTTCCGATCTTTTCTCCTACAATCTTTGGTTCTCCTCTCTTAGTTCATCATTTTGTCGTACCAAATTCGCACGCAATTCGTCTTGTCTTATTGTTTCCTCTTCCCATCTTTGCCTAAGCTCTTCGATTGTCATGTTCTCCTCGATTTCGGCTATTTCTCCTTCCTGTTGTGTTCTCGATTCGTCCTCTTCTGTAGTATCTGTATCAGTTGTGTGTACGGCGACCTTATCATAATTTATGCCGTTGTTCTCTTCCGCAACAGGTTGAACCTGAGATCGAGTTTGTCGAGATCGGTTGTTTCTCGCTCCCATTCGTGACGATTCTACAATCTCACTCCTTCTTCATCCTGCAATCCTCATGCTCCTCCTGATGGGTCTTGCGTTCTCTCCTTCGGTTGCTCTTCTCACCATTTTGTTGCTCTTAGAAATTCACTTTTCTTACAGATCTATGTTAATGGATTCTCTCTCTTGTAATTTGTGAATCTCAAATTCCGAAACAAACTCACTGATGTAACTTGTTAAAACTTTTTGAAAATAATCAATATTATTTTGAAAACAACTTCTGTAAACCACTTCTTTGAAAGGTTATCACTGATGTGAGTTAAGTAAAATATCTTTTTTTCGAACTGATTTCTAGCGCCAAATTGTAGTAGCAGAAATTCTACTACCACACCCCTTGAGTGATTTAACTAAATAAACTAAGAAATCATAATGAAGAACATGTAAAGAAATTATATTAAGTTGGGAAATGGATACAAGTATAGAGATGAAACACTAGCTTGGTGAACAATTCACTTTCTCTCTCCTAAAATCCTATCTCTATTTCTGTAAAAAAGCTCTCTTTGATACAATAATGTCTGGTCCTATATATAAGGGTTTTACATAATGGAGGACATCTAATGAATCCCTTATTTTTGGATCTTACGTGCGAGCTATTTTCTCGCTTACATTTGATCGGCTCGCATGAGCCCTTAGTCTTCGCATAGTTCTCATACCCGTGATTTGGTGACGTCACTAAATCCGTCATTTGGGATATGCCTCGTGCGAACAGTACTCGATCCTTTATTATTGTATTCGCACGCTCATTATATCATTACTTCACATATTTCATATAGGAGCGATATTCAGTCCCTACACTTCAACCCATAAATTGAAAATCAATTGATGGAACAAGGGGATTTTATAGGACGATTCGCATCCAAAAAAGAATCCGATATGAAATTTAATGTTTTTCGATTTTTTTTTTTGTTTCCAAGCCTATAAATTGGTTATAGTTTCAGATATGATTCTGCCAATTTCCTACCGGCGACCAAACAATTTTGAGAAAGAAAAGGAATAGCAAGAAAAGAGAAGAATCCCCGAAGATTTTTCCACGGCGGTGCATCTTTTATATGAAATGATTTACTTTTGTGAATACAGAACTCTTCCTACATATCTTACCACATTAAAGTAAAATTCATATTAAATCAAAATAAAACAAAATTTGAATTGATTCCCAAATTCTAGGCTTTGGTTGTGATCAGAGTTTATTCTAATTTGTTTCTGAAAACTAGAATTTAATCATGTCTTCAAGAAAATATTATATAGAAAAGATTACCTATTAGAGCTTGGTAGCTGGCAGCCATGGCAAAGAGAGGGACAGCAATTGGGGCAATTATCTTGTTAGTAATTGGACCCATAACTTTGTCATCGTTCACCATTTCTAGAAGAACCATCTTTTGGGCACCACCCAAAAACAGTGGGGGACTACCCATCAGTTTTTTGTGTGGATATTAGAAGTAATATTTGGTCATCCCTTATAATTATTATTTTTTATACCCATTCTACCCTTGATGATAAACTTAGTTAATGATTAGTGATTAGTTAAAAATTGATTAGTGATTATTTAAAAACTGATTAGTGATTAGTGTTTTATAAGTTGGATTTTTTGTTTTAAACATTTGTTTTGGAAGGATAAGAAGAAGAAGGAAATAGGAAGAAGAATATGGGTGAACCCAAAAAAACTTTTTTTGATTTTAGTAATTATGAATTGAGTGATTCATATGATGAAACCTCTAATCGAATCGAACCCCTTCACCTCCTTGTGTATATGTCAATACTTCAAATGATCCAAATATGAGTTATTTGTTAGAAGGAGAAAACTTTTTGCCCCAAAGTGAATCCAACCCATCAAATGATGGATTTTATCAGCCACAACCTGAAGATGAAGATATGGATACTCAGGTATGTCTCATTTTTAGTTAATGTAGGTTGAATTGTGGGAAAAATTGGACAAACTCAAAATTTCAGGGTAAAAGTTCGGCTAGGTCATCCTAGTTCGGTTACCAGATTTAAAACATAGGTAACCGAACGTTTCTGAAGATGTAGTTCGGTTATTAGATCTTGTAGAAGCAGGTAACCGAACTACACGTTAATGGTGGTTTTTGATAGTTCGGTTAGGAAATTCCAGAAGACATAACCGAAATGTTTTTATAGACTTTACAGTTCATAGTTCGGTTTAGTAGATTTTTATAAATTGGTAACCGAACTTTAAGTTCGGCAATATCGCAAAATATATGTATACCACGTTGCTAACCGAACCAGTATGTTCGGTTTGGTCTTATTTTTCATTCTCATTACCGAACCTTTGCGGATAAAATGTAAACATAGAGTTCGGTAAGCTCGCAATGGTTTTACTAAAACATATATAACCGAACTTTATGTTCGATAGGGTCGATGAAATTTTTAACATTTCCGAACTTGTACGTGTTTTTTGTTTATGGTATTGACGTTGTGCTATTACTTGTAGGTTCCATGTGATCCAATTGAACCAATGGAAAACCAACCTCCCCCGATTGGTATGTTGTACGATGACACATCCCATCACTACATGAATGACTTGGTATTCGATAATACGAAAGATGCAAAGACTTGGGCTAGACAACATGCACAAAAAGACATGTGCGTATTAGTATTAAATGGGAGAGAAAAGAATAGTCGCTTTGAAATGGTTTGTGAGAGAAGCGGTGATCCCGATAAAAGCCACAAGAGGAAGGGTTATGTTTATGAAGGAAAGACAAATAGGAAAAACAAAACTTTCTCAAAGAAGATTAAAGGCCCATTCAAGCTTTCCTTTAATTACAACAAAAAATTGAAGGGATGGGTTCTCTACCGGGTTATGGAAGGTCGTCATAACCACCCTCGTCCAGAGAATCTTGAAGGACATTTCATGGCGGCCAAGCTAACTCCTCAAGAGATGGAGAAGGTAGCTAATATGAGGAAAATGGGTCTTACACCGGTTCAAATGCTCCAAATGCTAAAGGAGGATAACAAGGATAACCACTCATATGTGTCCACCATTAACAATGCAATTGCGACAATTAGAAAGAAGGAATGGAGAGATAGACAAGTGATGCAACGATTGTTTTTTTTGGCCAAAGAGAAAGACTACGCGGTTCAAAAGGATGTGGATTCGGAAGGAGAGATAACACAACTATTTATTGCGCATCCAACAAGTGTTAAATTGGCTCAATGCTTTCCACGAGTTCCCAACAAGGATGTGGATTCGGAAGGATGTGAAATAATACGAAATCACTAATGACCACTCTTACGACCCCTCTTTCTACCTCCTTGTTTTCCACGAGTTTTTGGTGGAACTTCCTCATCACTTGGGGTTTCATCTCCTCCACCGGTTTCCTCCAAAACGCGACTCGAACCTTCACCTTGTTGTCGACCCCTCTTGAGGTGCTTAGTCCTACTTCGCTGCACCATTCTTTTAGTTATAAGACCCTCCCACTCCTTGTAGTAGGCAGTTTGTTCCTCAGTCAACATCGGCTCTCCGGTTTTGATTTTAGCCATCCATTTCTTCAATAATTTCGAACCCTTCAAAACCTAATTCCAATTTTAAGGATAAGCAAATATATTTTCAAAACCTTTAAACAACCCAAATTATAAGACAAAGATATTTTCTTACCACATTATCCCATAACCTTTTTGCTTCATCTCCACAAATAGGTATCTCCTTAGCTCGCTTAGCCTCCCTCTCCTTTGCCTTCGCTTTTGCCGCATCCGCCTTAGCTTGTTGTTCTTTATTTATCACAAAGGGATGACTGATTTCTTCATAATACTCCTTGTAATCTTCGTCACATGCATTTACATCTTCCTCACAAGGTACACAATCACCTCTTGGTAAGTGGTATTCTCCAAGTGCATTCCAATGTGCTACCGCAGGAGTTGGTACATGTTTTGGAACAAAATATTTCTCACTGTTCTTTGTTCCTTGAACCTGCAAAGTGAATATTTCATTCTCCACATCGGGATCCATTTGGAGGCAACAAAGTTGTCTTAGTATTCTCCTCGGATTATATATTGCGTAGCCGTTAGGATTCCAAATAGGTCTATAGTATGGCGTGACGGTAGAAAAACCATTAAGATCGTCTTCATCTACTGATACATCATCGGGTACGGCGTATGGGTCAAATACCACATCGTTCACCGTCAGGTTATCCAATTTCTGCCTCAACAAAGTCAACTGCTCCTCTTTAGACTTCTTTTGTGCGTCCAAAAACACCCATTTTCCTGCTGTAGGTGCGTCATAGGGATAAGGTTTCTTTTCCTTGCCCAATCCCAATGAAGGGAAGTGGTCGTAAATTCAAACCTGTGATAAAATAGGAAAATATTAACCATATTCATGAAAATATAATTGGAAGGACATCAATTTAGTGGATAATTTGCTCATTAAAAATGTAAAAGATCACCTGAACAAGAGTTAAATAGCCTCCAATTTGATTCGTCTTAATCCTCGACCCTTTGCTCATTTCTTCCATAACAAAAGCAAGCACCCCAGTGGCCCAAGAGTAATTGTTGATGTCATCGAGATCCTCCAAAAGATGTAGATATTGTGCATCCACCCTATTTCCCGAAGTGTAGGGGAAAATAACAGTTCCTAGCTGATATAACCAATAAGCTGTGACATGATACCTAAGGGTGTCATGGTCCATCACCAACTTTCCTCGCTGCACCTTCTTTTTGGTCCCTCCAAATGCTTCCTTCAACTTAACCAACTTGAATTTCTTCACCTTTTTCTTCAATCCTCCATTTGCCTCATGTGTATTATACTCATCACCACGTTTAGGGGACCTCACGGAAAGTCTAAACTCACATTGAGACTTTCTTACATCACATCCAAGACATTTAAGAGCCAATTCTTCAAGAGCTTCGTAACTCATCGAGGGGTTGTAGCCTTCTCGAAGGCATTTACCTTTCACTGGTAAGCCAGTGATATGGTGGCAATCATCGGGAGTTATTCCCATTTCGCCAAATGGAAGATGCATAGTATATGTCTCGTGATAATACCTCTCGAG
This sequence comes from Papaver bracteatum, assembly GCA_023529315.1. Taxonomy (NCBI): domain Eukaryota; kingdom Viridiplantae; phylum Streptophyta; class Magnoliopsida; order Ranunculales; family Papaveraceae; genus Papaver; species Papaver bracteatum. Next base: position 49,432 of record JAJJWX010002982.1, read on the forward strand.
AAATGCGGATACGGAAACAGTGTCAAAATCTACATGTGCATGCTCAATAGCTCTCCATAACACACATTCTTTAACCTTTGCTACAAACTCGTCACACTCCAAAGAAAGATCCCATTTGGACGCCTTTTGACGTTTAATAAGACGAACTGCATCATTATGATCCTACGAAAACAAACATAACACTATTAATACTTAACGAAACATGTCCCAAAATATAAATAAATAGTTTTGTTAGTTAAGGGTTAACTTAAATAATACCTTTGTCGCATAGATCTTCGCAGCCCATGAGTGTTTGTAGCCAAACAATGTTTCCCCTCTATCATTTGGAGTACCATAAGTTGGGTTCCGAGGTGACAAACATAAATTATCAGGGGGAATGTGTGAGTATCTAGCACTAGGCGGCTTCGGCTTCTTTTTCTCTTTAAAGGGAACAATTTCTTGTTGTCCATCCTCTTCCTCCTCTCCCTCCTCTTCCTCCTCTCCCTCCTATCCCTCCTATTCCTCCTCTTCCTCCTATCCATCCTCTTCCTCCTCTTCACCCTCTCCCTCCTCTTCCTCCTCATCAAACTCTTCCTCTTCTTCTTGACCCTGTCCTACTTCTTCCCCTACATTTTCAACGTGTTCTCTTTGTTGTTCAGCCTCTACATTTCCTTGGTCTTTATTTCCTTGCTCTTCTTCATAATCATTCTCTTGGTTCACTTCCGGTAACGATCCCCCTCCATGTTTGGCATATGTGGCACCACGTTTTCGAAAATCTAAATGTTTTTCTCCCCTAGGGGTTGGAATTTTCAAATCCTCATCTAGTTGTTGTCTCAATCTTTCTCCTTTGTTCCTAATGAACAAAAATCAAACTATTAACTAAAAATAAGAGAATATTGTGTTACCAAATCAAATTGAACTAAAGAATGAAGTAAACACAACATGTAGTTACCAAATTCAAGTTCGGTTACAAAATAAGTTTTTTCGATCAAACCGAACTCATTCTTTCAAAGTAAAAGACTGAGTTCGGATACAAAAATGTTTTTTGCGATATCACCGAACTATGTAGTTCGGTTACCTGACAAAAAAAAAGAATAACCGAACGAAATATATGAAGAGTTCGGCTGTAAAAAAAAATTCGACCTAACCGAACCCTTTCTTTCCAAGTAAAAGACTGAGTTCGGTTAGGTACATGTTATTTGCGATATCACCGAACTATGTAGTTCGGTGACCAGGAAGGTGTTGACTTAACCGAACTGTTCTAATTTATGGTAAGTTCGGTTAGCAAAATTTAGGGTTTTACAAAAATCTCCTAACCGAAATCGGCCCTGTAACTACCATTTTCAATGAGTTTTCATGATTTTCAATCGATTTCTTATACAAATAACGAATTAAAAGGAATGGGCATGAAGGAAATTACCCGCGGATTTGCATTTCACTTGAATCAGACTTCTGTTTTGCGGTTGGATGATTGATTTTGCCTCGAAACGGTGCTTCAAGTTCTTTAAACTTTAGCAATTGTTTTGGGAGATTCACTATATGTGGGAGTCCCGGACTCAATCCTGGAAGTCTGGGTGTTTGCTTTGTACGCATTGCTTATAAAGCTTGATTAATCGACGATGAATTTTTTTCGAATCGACGATTAACGACGATGTCTACGAAGAAGAAGAAGAGGAGGAAAAGAAGAGAAGAAGAAGAAGATGAAGAAGATGAAAAGATAAAACTGATTTTTATTTTTTATTTAGGTTTTAATTAGGTTTTAATTAGTGGGTTAGATTAGTGGGTAGTGGGTTAGTTTAGTGGGTTGGATTAGGATTAGTTATAAGCTTAATTAGAGTAAGGGTAATTTAGTCTTTCACAATTTTTTGGGACACCCTTATAATGTAGGGTGGACATCTATATCAATGGGTAGTCCCCCAATTTTTTTGGGTAGTGCCCAAAAGATGGTTCTTCTAGAACCATAGTCCTTCCATTTTGCCTAATTGGGCCCATTACCAATGGATCATTAACAACCCCTATAACGAAACTATGACCCTGAGACTTCAACTTTCCCATCATCTTCTATAAGACTTTGTTTCTTCAATGAATCTGAAAGCTAGAGTCGCAGACCCTTCCTTGCTCATCTCATCGTCAATGAATTTCTCTGCGGAGAAATTTCTCTGATCTGAAAAAAAAAATGGAGAAATTTCTGGTAAGAACACTTTATAAGGGTTTTTCGGTACACTTTTCGGACCGAGCAAGTTTCACGGAGGCCCATTTGTACAAGGAGAACACCCTCGTGTAAAATAGTTACTAGTCATTTGCTCACTTAGATGTATTAATTCATATGTTTCAATACAAACTTGTTTTCGATTTTTAAGGGAAATAAAACAAAAAGTTTACACCTTGGAGGATTACAAGTAGAATTTGACGTATGAAAAATAAAATTCTGGTTATCTAATCAATTTTTAATGTTTATGTATTCCTCTCAAAAGCCTTTTCAGGTTCCTCCAACTTCTCAGTTTCACCGGAGTTAGTCGAACCGACACAAAATCCACTCATCTATTTTTTTATTCTTCCCATTTTCGTATTCCATCGTCCTGGTGTATTCTTGCATTACATACTGAGTTCTATATGCTTTAGAACCACGAACTTCATGATATACCCAAGTGTCTTTGCATCCAATTGAATTTGTAGAGTTTACTCTCGAATAGATTGAAGTACGTGCACTACAATACGTTCCCAAACGCTGTTGGTGGTATCCACACCGCCTTTTAGTGCAGTACAATGCGCCAGGCCGCCACCTCTACTACTGCTTTTTCCCCATAGCACTTTCGTATAAACAAGTACCAATGGTTTTGTCCATACCCCTTGTAATCTTGCGTCAGCTTTTTCGGATGATGGTCGTAGAAATCGAGCACACACTTCCTTCATTCTGTTAGCTGGTAGTTGGTTTGAATCTAAAACCAGAGGGAAGGCTAGCCAACTTGGCTTCATCAACACAGAATCAGTAACAGACTAACAACAAGAAACGCACTAAAGTGTTAAAATTACGCTTCTGCAGTTCTGCTAGAGTAATAGGAAATGCACGAGGACCGTCACCATAAAATAACTTATTCCGGTATCTAACTCAAAACTAATGAACCATTTACATAAAAAATCAACCCGTTCTTGGTATATCACACATAAATAGTGAAAAATGCATGTAACAACCATTATCAGTACCATAATTTCAGTGTTTGTTTAATATAAATATCAGTGTTTGTTTTACAGAAACTTAAGTTAGAATTAATTATATGTAGGTACCGAGGAATCCAAAAAATAAAAAATGAGGAGGTATTGGAGAAACTAACCATGGTGAACATTGAGATTCGAAGATCCGTAACTGTTGACATTTGAAGACCCGATGCAAATTGCGTTTACAGACTCCATTATATTTAGAGTATAAAGGTGAAATTGATGTTGTGACAAGAGATTCTATGATGTACTTAATTGAGTTTTTTGTTGTTGTGACCAGAACATGGTCCATAGGTTGGGATTAGAATTCCATTTTCTGAGTGGGAAATGAAAACTCAAGCCCTAAACTGTAATTACAGTCAAATTATTCGCAAACTAGTTTTAAAGTGTTGATTTTTATATTTTAAACTCTCAACCAATGTAGTTAATATCGGATATCGGTTTATCTCGGCCGAGACTGATACACTGGTACGACTTTATATCGGGGATATTATCGTTGAAATATCGGTATGATAGCGGTTCCAAATTTTAAGACTATAATTTTACAGCAAACATATTCTGTTAAGATTAGATATCATTAATTTTATCAAAAATACAAAAGAGTAACTTCAATAACATTAAAGTTCACTACCTAAAATGATTATTAAACAAGTTCAAACTAAAAACATGAGAGTAACTTCAACAACTTTAACGTTTACTACCTAAAATGGTAATTAAACAAGGATATTACAATTTTAATCAAAATCATACGAGTCATTATAGATTACTACTTAAAATGGTAATTAAACAAGGATGTTACAATTTTAATCAAAATCATACGAGTCATTATAGATATCGACCGATATTATCGGGAAAATATCTTTAATCTTTACCTAAGACGACTAATTTACTAATACTGGATTATCGTAAAAATTTCGTATCGGCACATATCGGACGATATTATCGGGAAGATATCGTATCGCCGATATGCTGCTTCTCGTATCGCTCCAGAGTTATATCCGATATTTCGCCGATATATCGACCGATATGGCCTACATAGCTCTCAACCATCAGATGGTTTGGATTTCACAGACTCATACGAGTCGGTTACACTGATGAATCTGATGTGCTCAACTTCTTCAAAGATACTAGGGTTTCTTATAGGGTAATTGGCTTTGTTGAGTTTGCAGCTCAAGGAGGTATTCTGGAGTTGTCTGGCCATCCAGTTGAACTTGGCTTTGTTCGAGAAATCCCTAGATAAGCACTATTAAAACATTTTCTACTAAACACTTAAACCAAACTATTACAATTGTCAGAGGTTACCAGAACTAGTTCTTGAAAGTAATTAGACTGACAAAAAAAAAAAAAAAATCCCGATTGCGGAAAAAAGAACTCCATCACAGTTAATAAGGACAATTGAGATACAACCAAAAAAAAACTGTAGCTTCGACAAAGTTTGCTAATACTCCCACCATGATCTTCAAAACCCCCAAAAATGTGCCGTAAGATTCTTGGGTATCCAACACAAATGTGCAGAACATTATTGACAAAAAAAATTCATTGAGCTGTACTTAACCCGGAACATATGAAAAAAGAGTTTGTTACCTGAACATACCAAGAGAAAAAAAAACAAACATGGGAAATATATAAAATTGTCTCATCAGAGAAGATGAGCAACATTATATTAGATGGCAACAGCAGAATAGCCGCACACATTGAAAAACCTCTGGATGTCGAACAACAACCTCTCATCGTCCTTAATTCATGAAGTTGACACAACTTAAGATCTCCCCACCATATGCATGTATATTCCCTGTTTAAGGTTCTCTGCTAAACCTCGTAGCATCAAAAGTGACATGAACCTCATCTTATCAGGTGACAAAATCATGTTTGTCTACTATACGCCGGTAACATGCATCAAAAAACATATTATGCATCTAGAAATCTATTTTGAGCATATAAGAATAGAACATCCAGAAGAAAAGAAAAGATGCAACTAAGCAAAGTAGGAATTTATGTAGCCTTACAGTATTTTCATTTTGGTACCGTCATTTTTGGTGCCAAATTGAGAACCCGCCAGGTGAAATTATACAAATGGCTTTTCATTTTGTTGTGCTCAGCGAAGTGACTGCTTAGGCAGACTGCTGCACTGCCAGTCTTCTTAGATTTTTCTATGCCTGCTTCTTGCGTAGCGGAATGCAAGTCTCTATAAATATCTTCATTAGTATACGGCTGCCCGCCTTGGTTTTGAGTAGGCGTAACCATTCTATTTGGTTCTTCTCCACAGTTGGATGGGCTGATTCTGGACTAGACCCATAATATTGAGTACGGAGCAGAAAAGAGATCTCCGAATTTCTGCACTGACCGCCTCATTGTTTTGAAATGAGATTACATCACCAGGGGAAACTTTGAAATGATTAATACTTCTGACTGCATTATTAACACATACTCTTCTGTGAGTGATCAGATGCCTTGCTTGAGTGATACTTTGACAAAAATGGTACGGACCAGAAAAAGGTCCAATCTGGTTTCTAGATCGAGTAAAAATGGGACAAAATCAGATGCTCTTCGTTCTGTTCTATGGATTCCTTAGTGGTAAAAAGGGGAGAACTTTTGGCGAGTGGCTAATTGAATAACACTGTTCTGGTTTGCTACAAAATTTCGCCTCCAGGATCTCTTCTTGCCCTCAGTTTTCTGAGAATGCGACGTGTACGATAGACAATTATTTGTGCCAAACATTTCCTAGAAGTAGACGGCAACTCTTGAATTGGGTACTCAATTCTTGCGTCATTCCCATCATGACTGTAAAAATCGAACTTTCATAAGTACAACAGTAGAAGCAAAATCATGTCACATATTCTATGTAAATAGAACTGAAGTACAACAAAAGTAACTACCAAACTCGAAATTGGAAAATACTAAAAGGATTTCTTCACAACAGGAATGCACAAACACAATTGGATCCAAGTCATTTTCCAAAAAACTTAGGATACAAAGTGTGTATGGTAAATTATTATAGAACCTAACCAAAGAGTTCGGTACAGCTAGTCTTGTGGGGTACAAACACATGATTCTGCAGAAAGAATGAAATCTATCTCCCATAAATTGGTCTACAAGTTTATGTGATGGTTAGGTTAATCAGAGAAGCCTCGATTCTTTAACAAGATTCATTTCCTAAAATTCAATTGACAGCACGGTTGCAGTATTTGGTTTTCATTTTAAGAAACTGGGTTAGATTTTGTTTTCTTCACATCTCAGTATATATTTTATATATATTTTGATCTAAACTCATCAAAGGGTTCGTACACGGGACTTCAACCACAAAACTTAAGCAAGTATCAAGCAAAGACACCCATTGGACCTATTCATCATCGTTGCTTACAATTTAACAGAAGATACAAAACTATTTAAAAGAGAGATTGAAGCTGAAAGTATTCAATTGCACATGAGCCATCATTTGCCCTTTCAGTTTCACACCAGAACTTCTTACAAATAATTCACTGTCAAGCTATAGTTCATCCCTGATTTTTCACAGCGTACTACAAATCCCTTACGGTTCTTAAGCTATAGTCCAACTACCCACTAGCAAAAGAGGTTCAGGTTTAAGCCATATTCGGTTATCAACAAAATTGAAGTTTGTTTATACTCTCCAGGCTAATAACATGAACTGAAACATCCACAACACATGACAGGTTGCTTAATGTGTGAAGGCAAGTAGAAGAAACCATTTCAAAATCATTTCTCATTTTCATTTTCTAGGGTTTTCATTTGCACCACAATTTCTAATCAATTTCGGGCACCCGCACACAAAAGAAAAAGGATCGACTTTTTTCATGAATTTCATACAAAAAACACCTAAAATTCCACTAAGAACCAAAATCATGAAAAACCCATTTCTAAAAGAACAAGATTCATCATATTCACACCATAATCGTCAAGAAAAAATAAGAAAAAAAGATCACTAAAATCACCCAAAGAGACCAGATCTCAATTGAGTGATATAGTTCGGTAAAGAGAAACATGAGAAGTTAAAGAAATGAGGAACTAAACTTACTAGTGAAAACGATTGTTGAGGAAAGGACTGAACTTTTTGTTTTCCCCAATTCGTATGGTCTCCTCCACCTTAGAATGAATCAAATCTTGAGAAAATTTAAAAAACTGCAAAATTTATGGAATTTCAGAGTTACGTTATTACCCTTACTAAGTTGTTGTATTTACTCGTTAACCGCGTATTACGCCGTCGTAATGCAGTCATTTTGCAGTTTTATGGAAGCCGGTTGAAAAATCAACAATAGGTTAGGTCAGACTAAGTCTTATGGAGTAGATTAACAGTCCACGTCAGCAAGCAAAATCGCCTAAGTCTTATGAAGTGCTAGTCTAGTATGCTAGTCGCTGAAACAAAACAACGCTTTGAGCTGAACCGTCCCGCGCAACCTACTTTCGCGGAACAATACCGCGTGTGACCAGTCAACCCAGTCAATTACGCTATACCATTCCGCGCAACACGCTGTACTATTACGCGCAAAAAAAAATCGATTAACCTCTCAGAAGATCGATCTTCTTCTTCTTCCCATTTTATTTTTTTCCTTACTCAAAAAAGCTCAAAAAATGCATGTCATAGATCGTGAATTCCAGGGATTTTCAGCTCAATTCATTTAAAGGGTTTGAACGCCATCAACATACTAATCATTTGAGATTTGTTTGGAGCGAATCCATCCACGAAATCGATTTTGGTAAGATTTTAAAAATTTAGGGTTAATTTTTTTTTCTTTCCGATTATAATGATTTGTTGATGAAATTGATATGTTAGATGATTGATATTTATTATTTAGATGATATTGTATGATTTCATTTGAATTTTTGTGAATGAAATTTGTTATTGGGGATTAAATTGAATATTTGTGATGAAGTTGAATGATAATTTGTGTAATTGCATGATTATAGTGAAAATGGTACTTGTAGTATTTTTGATGAAGTTTGTATGAAATTATGATGAAATTTGTACGAATTATGCTGAAATTTGTATGAAATTTATGAAACTTGTAGTATTTTTGATGAAGCTAAATTTTTATGAATAATGAATTTGTATAATTCGTATGATTATGATGAAATTATAAAATGTGGTTGATAGAATTGTGAATTTGTATGAATTATGAATTTGTATGATCATGATGAAAATGATAAAATGTGGTTGATTCTTTTTTTCTTTTGTTATTGATTGTAGTATGGATATGGAAGGTTGTAGTATGAATATGGAACAACATTTAGATACTTTGGAAATAATTTCGGCAAAGGAAGATAGGCATGTATCTAATAATTTGAGTGATAGCCGAAGTATAAACTTTAGAGGCAGTTTTAATGAGGTTGAAACGTTATACAACATTGTAGTGAAAGATAATCTGATAGCGCAAATATACTGTGATAATTGTGGGTTTTCTTCTGTCTTTGAGTTTTACTTTTCCAATGCGGATAGAGGTTTAATTGAAGCCATAGCTGAGAGATGGTGGAAATAAACCAGGAGCTTCCATTTTAGACAATTTGAGCTTGGCCTCCTTCCTTTAGATTGGTATATGTTAACTGGAATTCCCATTAGTGACCCTACAAAGAATCAAGTAGTTATGCCGGTATTGGGTGATCTAACAATTGCTGCTTTGGATGATTTGTACTTTCAAGATATCAAAGTACTTGGTAACTGGAACAATAAGAATAATGCAATATCCCGGGGTATCTTGAGAACCTACATTAAAAGTAAAGAAAACACCAACAATGTTGAATGTGCAGATATATTGAAAAGAGCATTCTTTCTTTGGTGTTTTGGTCATTTTCTTATTGCGGGTTCTAGTGGAAGAGTATATAAGAACTGGGTTTTATTGCTGGATAATTTGGATAAAGTTGGGGAATATGATTGGGGTTTAGCTTCCTTAGGTAACACTTACAAGTTTCTTGATGGATGGTCATAGAATGGGAAGGATTTATCTGGCATGGTTATGGTACTTGAGTATTGGTACTATTATTACTTCCGCAACATGCAACCTTTGCTTTGTCAGACACCTTCCGGAGAACACCGTGATCTTTTCCCAAAGATTAGTCTCTTCAAGAAGACTAACATTAAATCAAGGAAGAGAGGCCAAAAGGATATGAAGAAACACTCAGTGTCCACTGCAAGAGCAAAAATTGACACTAGAACCAGTGCATTATGTATTTGGCAACCCTGGCTAGGTAGTGAGTATTCTGAGGGAGAACATTATGAATATGCTCTGTATTTATCCAGAGTGAGAGTTGTATTTTATGACCTAGAGAAAAACTACAAAAGAGTTAGTTGTTATTTGGCTGAACGATTCCAGAGGCAGATAGAAGGTGTAATTGTAGTTCCAGGAAATCCTCCAGATTTGGATAGAGTTAGAGACAGGGATATTGTAGGTGTATGCGCCGAACATTATTTGGCTGTTAGTGAAGATCAATATAATAGGTGGTGGACGACACACAGTGTTGGAGCTTATATCACTGAGTCATACCATTCACAGAATACCGATGAGATAGCAGTGGGTAGCCAAGTTGTTCCTATCCATTTGTTACCTAGTCATCCGCCTTCTAATATGATGCCACAGACCTATACTTACAAAATGTGCCCATGTCACAGTTGCTGGAGATAGATTTCACTTTACCATTCATCAATGCAGCTGGTGTTGAAGAGAGAGTAGAAGTACCAAGGAAACCTTGTCCGTATAACTTTTTTGCGATGGGTTTGACATTGGTAAGTTCATTCACATTTGTTTACATTTTTATTTTAAGTTTCTTGAATGCAGCATCACTAAACCTATCTACTTTATGCTTGTAGGATCAATGCTACAGTTTTATGTCACAACAATATGAATTCTACAATAGAGCTCATCAAGTAGTACCAAGGGAGTCAAGGCGCATTTATGCCTCAAGTTCATGTTCCTCATCCGGCAGATCTTCTTCTTCAATACCATCTGCATATTCCTCACAACCAATCAATCAAGAAGATCTCACATTGGGTGGTTCATTTAATCAATGGCCTTCAACTCAAGGATGTTACCATCCTAGTCATGAAGATGGAGCAACTACCTCACAACAACCAATCAACCAAGGAAATGAATTTACCGATGCGTTGATGTTTGATAACTAAAACTTCATAAATACTTCTTCATGCATATCCTTCATAACCAAACATCTCCAAAGCGGTGACATGAATGAACGACATTCCATATTCCATTTGGTGTAAAGCCATAGCATCTTCACGATTACCATTTGATGCCCTTAATGAAATGAGAAAATGCTTGCAATATCTCTTGATGGTTGATAACCGAGTTTGTAGTTTTTTTTACATCTTTCATTACCATTGATTCTCACAAATTCTTCAACAACTTGTACCCAAAAGGAGTTGGTTGTTTGAGACTTGTCGAGAGGATTTGTATTAATCTTGTGAAAACTTCTCACCAAATCATTGTCTTCGTCAATTGAGAATGCAACCATGCTTGAAATTTAAATTAAAAATTTAGGAGAAGGATAAGAGAGTGAAACTTCACAAGTTTGGGGTGGGGATTTTGAGTTCACGTATAAGTTTATATAGAGAAGAAATGATATGAGTTTGGGCTGCAAAATGTAGCCGTTAAGATAAGCGCAGAATCAAACAGCGTGATGCGCTGAACCATCCCGCGCATAAATCAACGAGCCGTTAAATCAAAAACTAGCTGTTGAGAGCAACGACTAGTTTTTGATCTAACGGCTCGTAGAGTTATGTGCGGGATGGTTTAGCGCTACACGCGGGACAATTAAGCGCTAATTTTCTCAGCCATCAGATCAAGATGACCGTTGCATTTTCAACGACTCAAATTTAATGCCCGTTTGAAACCTCAAAAGTTATGTTTTCAGGCTTCCCTATAAATTCAGAACCACTTCTCCTTCATCCCTCACACCAAAATCAATTGATTCTCTTCTTCATTGATTTTCTTCTTCTTTGTTCATACAAAATATGTCACACTTTCAAACAAAAGAGGATGAAGCACTAATTATCTCTTGGATTATAGCAAGTAACGATACTATTAATGGAATTAATCAAAAAAGTACTCAACTTTGGAAGAGAATTATGCAAGAGTTCGTTAAAAGATGGCCGGAAGGTAAGAATAAGGATAAAAAGTCATTGCAATCAAGATGTAACACGTTGAGAAGCGAAGTGAGGAAATATGTTTCATTCGTAAGACCTTACTTCTGCAATAAACCTTCGGGATTGCAACCTCCAGATTATGTAAGTACCGTTAAAAAATGATTTTTTTTTCTTCCAAATATATTTCATTCATTCATAAGACACTAATACATTTTTTTTTCATTTTTTTCCACAGTACCGCGAAGGAGCACAAAATTATAAAGCAACTCAACCTATCAACCTGAATACAATCCAGAGTTGAATAATGATGTTGGACCTAGTCAAAAAACTCAACCTAGTCAAACAACTCAACCTAGTCAAGCAAATCAACCTAGTCAAACAAATCAACCTAGTCAAGCAACTCAACCTAGTACTTCATCTCCAGAAACTATGGATGAAGATTTGGAGGATATGGCAACGTTTGAAATCTCACAATCAACCCAAGGTTCTGATACCTCAGACATATCGCGTAGAATACGCTATTTCGAGCAAACAGATGATGTTAGAAGTGGTGGAAGAGATAAGGAAAATAAAAAGGCTCGTGAGACTAAAGCATCAGAGAGAGCGGATGATAAAATGGACAAGATCATACAACTTCTTGAAAATGCACAAGCACAAAGGGTGGAAAAGTATGAAACCGAAGAAGCGGTCCTTAAGAAAGATTTGGAAAACAATACAATCTTGGCACAAACCCAACAAAGGGAATCCGACTTGAAGATCCTACGCCAAAATTTGAATGAAGTACAACCTTGGGAGATACCCCTTTACAAGAAATGGAAGAACGAGATTTTGGTTCGTAATGGTTTTGATCCAATCCTCTAAATTATGAGTGATATTTTATTTATTATAAGTTCATTTTCAAGTTTGAATTAGAAATAGGATTTCAATTTCAATGTACTTTTTAAATTTTTAGAAGTAGGATTTTAATTTTAATGTACTTTTTAAATTTTTAGAAGTAGAATTTTAATTTTAATGTACTTTTTAAATTTTTAGAAGTAGAATTTTAATTTCAAGAAACATTGTAACATTGTTTTGCAATGTAATCAAAATATTTCTTAGTTTGCCAAATTTTAAGATTTTGAAAGAAACAATCGTTGGAACAAATAGTCAAACTTTTCAAAATTCAAAATTTGAAAACATAAATGTGTGGTGGTGTAACATGAGTGTGAGAAAACAAATAATGAAAACTGTATAAAATTTAATTACTGAACGAGTGAAAAGTAAAAAAAAAAGGTCAAGCGCGGAATCATGCAGCGCCAAGGATTTGCGCGTAATGGAAACACGCTATGTGTTTGCGCTGGACCATTCCGCGTAGATGCTTGGAATATTCTTCTGAGCGCTGTTTCGTTCCGCGAAAGTTACTTTTTCCAGCGCTGAATCATTCTACGTATCAATCTAGCATACTACATCACATGCTAGCAACTGGTAGGAAAGAGAACTAGTGTTAACTTTTTTGTCACACTTTCTTTTTGAATTGTAACACTTATATGCTAATCTAGCACCTCCAATCTAGCCCATAAGATTTAGTCTCAGGGCGAGGAATAATAAATGGACTTTGGACAAGACAAAGCAAGGGGTTAGAGTCACGAACAACTTTCGTAATCTACAGGGTATGATACCTTATAGCTTCACAGTGACAAGTCATTTCCTCGTCACTTTGGGTCTCTCATTTTCGATCTTCATCGGGATCACAATCGTGGGATTTCATAGGAACGGGCTTCATTTCTTAAGCTTCTTGCTACCTGCAGGAGTCCCTCTCGCATTAGCCCCCTTCTTAGTACTCCTTGAGCTAATCTCTTATTTTTTTCGAGCATTAAGCTTGGGAATCCGATTATTTGCTAATATGATGGCTGGTCATAGCCTTGTTAAGATCTTAAGTGGCTTTGCTTGGACAATGCTATGTATGAACGATCTCTTGTTCTTCATAGGTGATCTAGGCCCATTATTCATAGTTCTCGCATTGATAGGTCTGGAATTAGGAGTAGCTATTTCACAAGATTATGTTTCTACGATCTTGATATGTATCTACTTGAATGATGCTATATATCTACATCAAGTATATAATTTCATATATCGGCCAAGCACATTGATCTGTCTCTTTCCAAGTCAGTAAAGTAGATATATAATAGTGGCGTGTGTGGCATGTGCCAATGGCATGTGCCACTATTATAACTCTCTGTCTCTAAACAGAGAGTTATAATAGTGGCGTGTGTGGCATGTGCCAATGGCATGTGTGGAATGCCTTGGTGGTAGGTTTCACGGTTTGCAAGTTAGTCTACCATCATGGGTTTTGGTATGTGCTAATGGCATGCTCGGCCATTAGGGCCACGGTCTGGTAAGAAAAGCTACCAGCGAGCGTGTTGGCATGTGCCAATGGCATGCTCGGCCATTAGGGCCACGGCTTGGCAAGAAAATCTACCAACGAGCGTGTTGTCATGTGCTAAAGAAAGCTATAATATTATACGTTTAATGCTATTCTCTTTTGTTTCCGATTGATGAAAAGTTTTAGTTAATTTGAAAAGGTGGTAAAGTTGGTATGCACTCTCTAATATAATTGATTGATGATGATGAATTTGGGGTTATGTTGGGAGCACATGGCTGACCTAGTTATATATGCATAAACTAATGGATCAAAAGGCGTAGCTTATTGTTTATAGTATGAGTTAGGTCCGAGTAACATGATCTAATTCTAACCCCCTTTAATCTTACAATTGATTAATCATGCTCAATTTGTTTTTAACTTTTTTTATACATGGTTCAAACTTCAAACCCACCGAATGTCTTTTTACTCCTGTTTTATTTCATGCTCTTAAACATGGTCATTATATTTACATTAAAGCATATATTCACACAATATATTCGGTAAATAGAGATATAAATAAAATTTAACAAATCTTGCCATCAAACGGTAATTTTGGCAAACCATTTAGCTAAGGTATTTACATAGGATGGATTTTGTAGTGATAATAGCTTTGTTTGATTAGATTCGCTTATCACAATTATCATACTTCAATACCGTATCATTTTTTTTTAGGAGTTCATTGCAGATTATTAGATACTCCGACATTGAGTACGTTTAAGGGGGATGCATATGCCGACGCCCATAAATCAAACAAATGTAAACTCCCTTGATTATTCATAAACATTACAATTAAGCAACAACCCCGGCCACAGTCCAAAATAAAAGGGGTATAATTCTTCTTTCAATTGGCTCTCCGAATACTAAAATGAACGAACCGAAAAGTACATGCACGCCCATACAAAGTGTTTTCTTTTTTCTTTATTAAAGATTAACAAACAACATAATTTGATCTCTTAAAGGAATGAACATTATTAAGCCCCAATACCAAGTATAATCATCAGACGGATTAATTAAGCCTTAATCACATGTAAGGGAACATCTGGACGACTATGTACGACAACAGATTAACACATAAATCATATTAATAATTTCAGTATATCCAACTGCAGAACATGCTAATCATCTTCATTAACGTTCCACTTATCTAGAAACAACATTTCCAATCTAACCTTAACCCTTTTTAAATCACACTAATTGATTCTCACTCATCAAGGGATACAAGAGGATATTATGGAGATGTCGTGGGCATTCTGGGTAAAACTGCATACTTTGGCAGCAAAGTTTTTCTCTTATTTAAACACCCAACATTCAGCAAAGAAAATACACATTTCCTACTCTTTTATCATTGTCTCCTTGACTCGTTCAGCTATTTAGAGTATACTGAAATTCATCACTGGTTTCTCTTCTCATGGATTTTCTCAAGTCGAAAACGAAATCGTCGTCTTCGTCGCAAGAAAAGAAGACCAAGAAAAAAACAACAAACAACACCCAGCAACAAGAAGCAGGGAGTGGAGGGAAGTTTCTAGGAGTAAGGAGAAGGCCATGGGGAAGATATGCAGCAGAAATTAGAGACCCGTCAACTAAAGAGAGGCATTGGCTTGGAACGTTTGATACTGCAGAAGAAGCTGCCTTGGCCTACGACAGAGCTGCTCGGTCCAGTCAGTAAACTCCCAACCTTTTGTTGGTCAACAACCAACAGAAAAACAATGCGCAGTCAGTTGCAGGCATGCGAGAAAAAGAGAGTTTTCTTATTCGCAACTCCTACATCTGTCTGTCTAGGGGGATCATTCAATCTCTATCCATCATGCCTCAATTGGATCAATTTACCTATTTTACACAATTCTTCTGGTCATGCCTTCTCCTCTTTACTTTTTATATAGCCATAACTAATGATTCCAATGGGTTTCTAGGGATCACCAGGATTCTCAAACTACAGAACGAACTGCTTTCACAGCGGGGGACCAAGATCCGTAGCAAGGCATCCAATGGATAATCGATCTCTAGTAAAGGTTTTAGCACCGGTTTATCCTACATGTACTCAAGCTTATCGGAAGTCTCCCAATGGTGCCACTCTGTGGACTTAATGGGAAAAGGGAGGAAAATGACGTTGATTTCTTGCTTCGGAAAGATCAGCGGCTCACGAGGAATGGAAAGAAACATCTTCTATTTTCTCTCGAAGTCTTCATCTAGCACTTCTGTCAATCCTGTATGGGGAATTCCTTGTAAGAAGGACATAATGCTAATCCACGTTTTCCATGTTCAAGGAAGCATCGTTCTTTAAAGAATGAATCTTTCACATCGTTCATCGGAGCTTCTTAAAGTAGGGGCCCTTTAGGGACCTTAGACACTCGATCATTAGATCGGCCACGCCCAACCCTCGACCTATGGGAATTTACTTACTGTCTTGTTCCACAAGGCAGGGAGAGGCTCTTTAGAGACTCGAGCATATGCGAGAGGCTCAAAGAGACTCGACTGAAAGGATTCTATAAATACTTCTACCAACATAATGAAAGAACCTTCCCACCTTGTAATGTTAGAGAAATTTTTGATCCCAAAGAGCCCTTCTCAGTTTAGAAAGTGTTCTGAAGAGGGAAGTGGGAAGGTTTACTACAATGAGTCAAAGTTGTTATGATTGAATCTCAGAGGCATTCTTTTCATTTGGTAGATCCAAGTCCTTGGCATATTTCAGGTTCACTCGGGGCTTTAGCAACTACCATAGGAGGTGTGATGTACATGCATTCATATCAAGGGGGTGCAAGACTTCTCAGTTTAGGTATCATATTGATCCTCTATACCATGTGCGTATGGTGGCACGATGTTCTACGCGAATCCACCTTGGAAGGACATCATACCAAAGTCGTACAAGACGGACTTCGATATGGTTTTATTCCCTTCATAGTGTCAGAGGTTCTCTTCTTTTTCGCTTTCTTCTGGGCATCCTTCCATTCGTATTTGTCATCCACGGTAGAGATCGGATCCTGCTGGCCGCCGAAAGGGATTTTTGTTTTAGATCCTTGGGCAATCCCTTTTCTTAATACCCTTATTCTCCTTTCATCTAGAGCTGCCATAACTTGGGATCATCATGATATACTCGCGGGGAAGGAAAGACACGCAGTTTATGCTTTAGTAGCTACCGTTTTAATGGCTCTAGTATCCACTGGCTTTCAAGTAATGGAATATTACCAAGAACCCTTCACGATCTCGGACAATGTATATGGTTCTACCTTTTCCTTAGCAACCGGCTTCCACGGTTTTCATGTGATTATAGGGACTCTCTTCTCGATCGTCTGTGGTTTCCGCTAATATGTTGGTCATCTAACCAAGGAGCATCATGTTGGCTTTGAAGCAGCTGCATGGTATTGGCATTTTGTAGATGTGGTTTGGTTATTCCCATTTGTCTCTATCTATTGGTAGGGAGGTATATGAAGATGAAGGAATCTTGAGCAATTCAATCTCGAAGAGGGGATGAATCTATACGTATAACAAGTAAGTAAAAAACCTAGGTGGGTTACGTATATTTCTCTTACTCGACTAAAAGGAGAGGCCTCTACGTTCGAGTTCTTTCGAATCTCCGGACCTACTTGTAGGACAAGAAAGTGAGTTCCTCCCTTACTTTAACAAGTAAGTGGGAGTTTACAAAGTATAACATCATCCAATTCCGTACCATCACTTCGTAGTCACGAGTGAGTCCTCAAACCCACCCTTGAAGTCGACTAACCCCTGCTTCCGTTGATTCTCGTCTCTTTCATTTCCCTCTTTGAACCTCTCTTTATTCGACACATAAATGCGGAATCGAAGAAATGATGGCATATTATGTTCACCAAGAAATGACCCGTAGTTGGATCTCGGTCTATTTGAGAGTCTTTCTTTTCATCGTAATTAAAGATCTTTTCTTGTCAATCCTTCTTTTTCCAATTAACCGAAGAACCTAATGGTCATCCTTGGCCTGCTATCGCCAAGACCTATCGGAAAAACCTGTTTTAGGGCGTACGTATAATTTTCAGGGCATATATTGAATAAAGACAAAAAGGAGTTGTAAATAGTAAAATCAAAAGCCCCTTAACCAAATATTTTTGGTAATGACAAATCTACCCTTTTAGGATTAGTGTTAATACTAATGATTAGTTAAAATAATTCTGATTAGTGATTAATGATTAGTGAATAGTTTTAAGATTACTCAATTATAAATTTGTGTAGATGAAAACTTTTGAGTAAGAAAAAAAGTTAGGTTTTTTGGAGAAGAAGAAAGGGAAAGTGAGGAAAAAACTTGTATTTGATTCAATGGATGAGGAGGGTAATCCTTCATCTAAAAAACCTAGGAAAATACATATCAATTACAACAATGATCCGGAAATGGCTTATTTCTTAGATTATGAGAATGATTTTACACAAACTCAAACTCAAGGTGATGATTTTTATGAGCCAAATCCGGATAATGAATACATATATGAGGAACCCAGTGCTACTAATACACATGTACATTTCTATATTATGTTTAATCTCACTTTTGTAGCTTAAAATCATAAAAAGTTTTTGTTTTTTCACTAAGATTCGGCGAGTCTGGAATATGTTTGGCTTAATATATCAGCTGAACCCACCTGGATATTGACAACTAATGAACAGTTCGGCAAGCTGAAAGTGTTATTATATGAGCCGAACCCACTTTTTAGCCCCTAGTTCAGCTTGTTTAAAAATGTTATAATGAGCCGAACCTAATCCTCTATGATCTGGAAGAAAAATTATGTGAGGTTCAGATTATATTGACAACTTCGTAAGCACCGAACCTTTTGGTAGTACATGGTTCGGCTATTTACATAAGTATTATATAAGCCGAACCTGATCATTTATATTCCTGAGAATTGTTGGGTTAAGAATTTTGTATTGGTTCGGCACATAATGTGAATATTGTAATAGCCGATCTTCGTAAATATGTTAGGTTCGACACATATTATGATTATCGAATACGCCGAACCCCTATGCATCTCTATCTGTGACTAGGTTCGGCTTGAAATTTCATGCTGAACTGTTCATATACACTTATAGGAAGCTTTTGTGAAGAACAGTTCGGCTAAAAACGCAACTCAATTTTGAGCCGAACCCAACACCGTAACCGTCATTTAATCGATGAAAAATAGCAAATATGAGATTAGGTTTGTAAAACTTACTTTCTTATCCTCATTTTCGGAATTGGAGATGAAGTTGGTTCAATTTCGAGTTCAATTGGTGGTTGATTTTCAGTTTCTACACCTTCATCTTCAATTGGTTCTTCTTCTTCAATTGATGGATTAGAAGACGATTTGGTTTTCCTAGTCCCTTTTTTTCTTCGTACGAGTCATTATGTAGTTCAGTTTAATCAACGATCAAATTTTTAAGAATCGACAATTAATCACGGTGATGATTTTTTTTTATTTTTTCGCGGGAGGGGAAGAGTTTGGCTAGAGGAGGAAGAAGAAGAGATGTTAAGGGAAACTGATTTTGATTTTTTAGAAAAATGATTTTAGATTTTTGTATTAAAGGTATATAGGTAATTGAACTACCCATAGGTTACCCCTTATAAGGTCACCCAAGATGAGACTATTGTTTTGTATGCCCCGAAAGTTTTACGTATGCCCTAAAACGGGATTCAAATAAAATGCCTAAGCTTAGGGCCCGTTCTTATTTTTTTTCTGAAAGGGAAAAGGGCTTGACAGAGACCATTTATTAAATTACCTCAGTAAGATAGATACAACAAGGTGGAAAATTTGCATTCGACTGACTACTTACATTTTCGTGCATTGCAAATTGACATAAAGAGTGTGCCAGACAGTTTTCACTTTTTAAAACAACACCACATTCATGCAGCATTAGCAAAACCTTTCTTATCCAGAAAGGGATGATATTCAGCGAGATTTGAGGTCACTTTTTTCTGGACGGAGTATTAGTGTTTTAAAAATGATCAAACATCGGTTTATATGGATGGATGATTTTTCACTCACCAAAAGGGTATGCCAAGTCTGGGGACCTGATTTGACATGTAACTTCCATGACTGCTCACCTATAAATAAGTCAAATGTATCGAGAACTAGTTAAGAAAATGGTGTGGGGATATGGGAAGACTAGCTGATTTTTATATTCAACGGATGCCTTAAAATAAAATTGAGATATCGGAGGAAACTGTATTATGAATTACGCAAAATATGTGGATCAACTTTCCGTGAATATTGGTGCTACCCATAAGAAATAAAAGAGTTACCAAATTGATTTCTCATGTTTGAGCAACAATCTACAACGACATTAATTCGGCGACAAGCAAAATGAAACTTTGAACTGGATGTTAATTGTGGTTTAAGTTGATTACAAAGTATCTTTTGTGGCACCTTCATAAATACCCATAAGGTAAACAGGTTAATGGTAAATTTTTAAGTGTGAAAATATATATCAATATGGTTTTTTTTCTCTCATTTTCTTAAAGAAAATGATTAATATATACATTAGATAAAAACTTCAGTATATTATGTATAACAAGAAAACTTAATCCCGAATAAAGGTCTTCCAACAATAGTAAACATATACAGTATGAACATTCATGAAATTATTTAAGTTTGAGCACCACAACATTAAGGAGGATTTTTATTTTGAGGTAAATATATTAAATACGTTATTATCCTAAGTAAGGTAGTTATGTTCTCTCTTTTCTAGGCAAGGTCGTAGATAATAAAAATAACAAGGCCATAATGCCGATAGATACTATGTTTTGCGATTTTTGGGTATTGTTCTTTAGTTTTAATTGCTCAAAGTGGCAATCCGAATTTCGAACTCTAAAGCTTATCTAAAATGTTAATTTTATTTCGGAATGCTGTGACTAAGAATAAGCAAGAATTTTTTAATATCTAACTTATGTTTCAGGGAACGATGTCCGGTTGTCCTGGTTGCCCTTGATATGAATGATAAAACAACTACATTCGATCTCTCGTAGTTTCTAGAACCACCGCATATGCATCGTGACTTCTAAAACAACCACATTAGATGTCTCGTGGGTTCTGAAACGACCATCATTATCTCCTTAGCGCGGAATGGATCCACGAAAATGGATCGTCATCAACAAAAGTTGTTTTTTATTTGAAAAGAAGGTTATTTGAACTCCATTTGATTTTTTAGCAAGTCAAAACTTCACCTCCCAGTTGTGATCTCTAAGCTAATAAACATCTGCAAATAATTATGCCACCAGTTCTGATACATATATCTAATTCTCAAGTACCGCTTCTAAATCATAAGATTCACCATCTAAGCCAAATAATTTTTGCTTCCTGGTTGCGAACTAACCTCTTTGCTGGTACAAAGACCTCTAAAACCTTATTCACTCTTGCCCTCTTAGTCCTCCCATTTATCCTCCTACATCAAAGCCATTCTAAACTAGGTTACTTCATCTGCGTAATCACTATACTAGCTTGGAATTGTCAAGGCATAAAACTCTCACATTCAATTCAACATTTAAAAGGGTTGGTCTGTCTTCACAAACCTAGCATTTTGTTTCTCTCTGAAACATCAGCTAATAACCAACACATGAGAAGATTATCACAAACCCTTCAGTTCAACAATTACTTCATTGTCCCAAAAATTGGAAGGCGAGGTGGATTATGTCTTATGTGGGAAGATAACCTAAATATTCAAATTCTATTCCACTCTCAAAACTACATTCATACAAAAGTTACACCACCACCCCCAGAACAACCATGGCTCTGCATGGGTATTTATGGACCACCACATCCCTATGGAAGGAGTTCCCAATAATATTTATCAACATCAATCATTCTATTCCTTGGATTTTGCTAGGAGACTTCAACGACGTCCTAGATCAATCGGAAAAAAAAAGGAGGAAGACAAGTAACATATGCTCAATCTCAACCTCTACTCACTCTCATGGATCAAATGGGTTTTATAGATCTTGGATTTTGAGGAGACCCCTACACCTGGAAAAACAACTAAATGGGGCAAGAAAATATTCTAGAAAGATTAGATAGAGCTTTAGCAACATAACTATGGCGAACGGAAAATCCACATGCAGCAGTCACTCATCTTCCAAGAAAAGCATCTGATCACGCGCCAATACTGCTACAAAAGAAAGCAATGGATTGGCAAGGCACAAAAAACTACAAATTTGAACACTTATGGCTCTCTCATCCCCAACTCAATCAAATAGTCGAATCGTCCTTGGAGCAATAACAAAATAGTGAACCTACCCTCGACCTCCAATTAAAACTCATAACAACCGGACAAACCCTCTTAGAATAAAACAAAGAAACCTTTGGCCACCTACCAACTATGATTAAAAAATCAACAGTCAAGATAAAATGCACACAACATCAATGTGCAACCCAATTAGGTACCGACTTGGAATTCTGGCTACAACAAGAGAAACAACTAAAAATAGACCATGTAGAACTCTTACAATGTCATGCGACATACTGGCAACAAAGATCTATAATACAATGGTTACAATCGGGGGATCTCAACACAACCTTTTTCCATACTAAAGCTATAATCCACAGAGCCTATAAAAATATACAAAAATTGCAAGATCCTCAAAACAACTAGATTAACAAGAAGGAAGACGTTGTTCAACTCATTCTATATCACTACACTAAACAATATACGGCGCCACTTATAGTGATTAATGAAGATATTTTTACAAATATCATACCAAGATTAACTCCAAGACAATCATACCTACTCACAAAGGAAGTAAATACGACGGAAATCAAATAAGCCCTCTTCTCCATAAATTCAGAAAGCGCTCCAGGTCTAGACGGCTACACAAGTAAGTTTTTTAAAGTTTCCTGGGAAACAACTCACCGACAACTGATAGCAATGGTTCGAAGTTTTTTTAATAACCTAAATATCCATCCTCTCATGAATCACACAAACATAACACTAATACCTAAAATCGACCATCCATCAAAACCATCTCATGTAAGACCCATAGGACTCTGTAACGTCACTTATAAAATCATTTCAAAAATTCTAGTCAACCGAATTAGACCCCTTCTCCTATTTTTAATAAGCCCTTACCAAAGTGCTTTTGTTCCAAAAATATCAATATACGATAACATATCAATTGCTGGAGAACTCTTCCACCATATCAAAACCTATAACTGCACCAAAGATCCAAAAATAGCTCTCAAACTAGATATCCAGAAAGCCTATGATAGCTTAGATTGGGGTTTCATCAAAACCTCCTTTAAAAAACTTGGATTTCCATCTGCCTTTATAGACTACATTATGTTATATGTCACAACAGTTACATATTCAATCAAAATCAATGGTATACCCCATGGCTACATCACCCCAACTAGAGGGATCAGACAAGGAGACCCACTATCCTCCTATATTTTCATTATATGTGCTAAAATCCTATCTACAAATCTAGGAAACCTGCAAAACAAAAAGTTAGTTCGGGGACTTAACATATCGAAAAAATCACCAACCATTATTCATTTAATGTACGCGGATGATCTTCTAATCACATATAAAGCTTCCAATCAGAGTAACCATCACCTTAAAACCCTACTACACTCCTATAACACATCTGAGGGACAAATAATTAATACTTCCAAATGAGTAATCATCCATCACCCAAAACTATACCCGATCAAGGTAAAGGAACTGCAACAATTCTTTAATATGTCGGCTACCCCAAAACCTCCAATTTATTTAGGAGTCCAGTTCAAACAAGGGAGAGCATCCAATCAAACCTTCGATCCCCTCCTACAAAGACTAGCCCGAAAAGCCAAAGGATGGATGTAAAAATTCTTAACTCAAACAGGAAGACTCACTCTCATCAAAACATCCCTAATTCCCACCACAAATCATATTATTCAAACACAAAATCTACTCACCAATATTCATAAACAAATGGATCATATCACCAGGAATTTTTTCTGGGGACATGACTCAACCATTAAAAAACTTCACCCTATAGGATGGAATAAAGTAACAAAACCAATATCCGAAGGAGGATTGGGAATAAGGAAGAGCAGTGATCACAATAAGGAACTTCTCATAAATATTACATGAACAACTTAACTCTATTTGCGAAAGCCTCTTCAGTGCAAAATATCTCAATCAATAACCAATTCTCAGGGCATTGACTCCATACCCTCCTCCTTCAGTCCTCAATGGAGACAACTAGCAGCAATTGTCCCTACCATACAACACTTTATTTTTCATCGTATTGGAAATGTATTATCAACTCCCATAGAAGACAATTGGATTCCACACCCAACAAACCTAAACCCATCACAATGCTACCCAATCCGAATGGTAGAAGATATCATCGACCCAATCTCCCACTCCTGGAATCATGAAAAATTAAACTCCCTTCCTAATTCCATAACCCAAAAAAATCATGAACATCCACCTTCCCCAAAATATCCCTCTGGACAAAATTATCTGGCCACACTATAAATCTGGAAACTACACTACCTCATCGGGATACAGATGTCTAACCAAAAATTAACCAACTCACACTCCTCTACCACCACCCACCAAATTATTATGGACTTTACCATGTCCACAAAAAATTCATCTTTTCTTTTGGAAATCCATCAATGAAGGATTACCAACCTTCTCACTCTTACATCACATCTATTTGACCAATTCAGACATTTGTCCCAGATGCAACACTGACCCAAAACTAGCAAGTCACCTATTAATTCACTGTCCAATGGCAACTACCTCCTTGAACACATTACTCACTCAATTATCCAATGCATCAAACTCCAACTCCCCCCACTACCACCCCAACCTTCACCATTACGCCTCAGACAACCATTTCACAAATCCTGCAACAACCGGTGTCAACTTCTCTAATCTCCTCTTTTTGTTTTCTATTCTGGACCTTATGGCTAGAATAACCTAATATACCAACAAAAGCAAACAACTTCAGAAGAAATACTGTAATGGGCACAAAATTTGCAACACGAATTCTATGGAGCATTACACTCTTCACCACCAATCGTACCAGAAGAAATACTGTAACAAGAGACAAAAGGATATCAACAATATCGGTAGGATGGTCCAGCCATCACATCAATTGGATTAAAATTAACACAAATAGAGCATCCAAAGGTCACCCAGGATTTGTAGGAGCAGGATTCATATGCAGAGATTCTGACGCACAAACTTTAATGGCTCTAATTCAACCACTAGGAATCACGACTTCCTCAACTGTAGAAACCTGGGCTCTCCTATTGGCATCAAGAACAGTAGTGGAAAGACAATGGCCAAAAGTTCTATTTGAAACTGATTCAGAAAACCTTCTGCGATTCATCACCTCCTTTTCCCCACCACCTTGGCACATATCGGGAATGATAGAGGAAATAAAAATCATATTTCGACAAATCCCACAGGTCTTTATTCAACACAACTACATGGAAGGAAATCAAGCCGCGGACGGGATAGCCAATCATGCAGTAGATGGAAGTCAAATGGGGAATTTATCAACTAAAATATGGGACCAGGCAATCCCATCTTTTATTAGTCAAATTATATTTTATGATTCCGTGGGTACCACATACCTAAGACAAATTGTAATCTAACTTCTTTTATAATATCATGCTTCAAAAAAAAATGTAGGACCAATGTAAGTCGAATTCGATATTGCATGCACATTCGTTATATGTCTCATAATTTTATAGAAACATGAATCATTGGCTTGTAAATTTTCTAGCTATATGCATGAGGTACATAGACAAATTATATAAGGTAGATTTTGCACAAGATTCAGGTATAAGATATTTTGGTTTAATAAGCCTTGGATTTGAATTACTGGGTCTATAAGATAAGCAAACTATGACCATGGTTCAAATAACCAAAAACTTTAAAATACTTTTTTAATATCCCATATGGATATATCGCCCAACTATTTTTGATATAGCTTACAAAAATACCCCCTTTTTTTTCCAGATCCAGTATCCTTGATTAAACAGATCGTTTTCGTCCCCGAGTCTTCTCCTCCACCACCTCCGACCAAACAAAAACCAATCCACCCCTTCTCTCTAGAAAGTCTCTGCCCACTTTCTCTAACAAACCAAGGCATAAAAAAGGGAAATCCCTTACATTTCCTTTCCCTTCTTGTGTTCTTGAATCATTGAATAATGACCTCTCTTGTAAATTTTCTACTTGTCTTCTGCTGTCACAAGAGCTTATATGAGTCTAATGAGGTACAACTTCTTGTACGGAGAAGAATAGACAAATAAAGTATTTAGCAACAAATAAGCTTGTCAGGAATTTTGAGGTCCATTTGCACAAGATTCAGAACTCCCTTCCTTGTATCCAAGATAGCTTTTTTGGATCATATATCTCCTCTAACTTGGTTAATAAGCCACATGATGAAAAATGATTTGAATATAACCAACCGTGACTACGAAACCTACACGAAATGAAACACAATGCGGAAATACACAAACTATTTAGAAGCAATAATATCAAGGTGAAGGGTGGATAATAATGGGTTACACACAATTCTCCCAAATTTGGGGATAACAACAACCTCAAGGTGCCAACTATTTTTGCCTAATTACATATAAGGAGCTTACATAAAAATGAGACCTATCAATTTAAGAATTAGAAGTGATTTTACTTACTACTAGGGTTTGACAAACCCTAGAAATGCTCTAGTCTATAAGATCTCTGTTCAAATAACCAAAAACTTTAAAATACTTTTTTAATATCATATGGATATAACTATTTTTGATATAGCTTACAAAAATAAGATCCAAAGATCCTTGATAAAAAAGGACCAAACAAAAACCAATCCACCCCTTCTCTCTAGAAATCCCTTATAAATATTAATCAATCAGATTAGGTGGAGAAAGATAGATCGGTAGGATGGAGAAAGATAAATCAGGTGGAGAAATATAATGACGATTGGTACCTGAGAAGGAGATTGATTAAAGATTTAAAAAATCTTCAATAGGCGTTTGCTGGCGAGACGGGCAAGCATTTGAACAAAGAGATGGTAATGAGATAAACACGCTCTGTACTCAAGGGTTTCTTTTTCTAAATTTTATATTTTATTTGTTAAATGTTAAATGTTAAATAATTTTAATTGAGTAATTTGTGGGTTTTCAGATGGAATTCATCATCTGCATACTGTTAACAATTTTGGGTTACATTCCTGGAATAATATATGTTGTTTATGTGATTGATCACAGTGAACTTGGTGGTGAATGTTCACTCCCTGATGATTTATGCCGCCCTGTCATAGATGCTTAATTAATGAATGAATTCTATTGATATAATTCTATTGAATTCTACTGATTTATAATTAATTTTAACTTTATCTATAATTTTATTTGTTTAATATGCTATTATGCTATTGGTCAAATTACATGAAGATACTACCAAAACAAAAATGATTAACTCACCGTGATTTTGCACCGCAAGGTGCACCGTGAGTAAAGTTTAGAGAGAGGGGTGGGGCCCACTTTTGCCCCACTCCATATCCCAATGTTTAGAGTCATTACCTAAACCATTGGATCCCCGAAGTGTAAATTGCGGTGCACTTATCCGGTAGGTGTATCATCTTTGCTACCAAAACTAGGAGGAGAGTACAAGATGCATCCCATAATGATTTTAAGTTCTGTACTTAGAGCGTCTGCAGCGGTACGACCAAAACCAAAGACCAAAGAGTAAAAAAAAAGACCATATTTGGGTTTAATCCGCTGAGTGACGCAGTGGGAGGCAGACTAAATTTTGGTGGAGCGTAAACTTTACGAACGCCTGGTGTGGGGCGTGAAGTATATCAACGCCTGATGTGAGGCGGAGAGAATACGTACGCCCTGTATGCAGAAAAGTTAAAGAAAAAAAAAAAAAAAAAAAAAAAAAAAAAAACAATGGGGCGTTGGTATAATCCACGCCCCATATATGATTTCAAAAATTTTGAGTGGGGCGGAGGTATAGACCACGCCCCACAATAAACTTAAAAAAAAAAAAAAATATGGGGCGGAGGCTTTATTAACGCCTGGCGTGGGGCGTTAAGTTTACGTACGCCCGTTGTGAGGCGTATACTTTACGAACTTTGTGGTGGGCGTAAATTATATCAACGCCCGACTAAAATTTGGTTTTGGTCTTGGTCGCAGACCAAATTTAGTCTGGAAATTTGGTATGGTCTTCGATTTAGTCTTTACTCCGTCCCACTACGCCTCTGCTGCAGACCAAATTTATACTCTTGGTCGTCCGCTGCAGACGCTCTTATCAACATTTCTTTGACATTTCTTTACTAGTAATGATTAGTACACCGGGAGGAAATCCCGCGTGAGACAATGATAAGAGTCATAGGACCCGGTTCAGCCTTTTCTGATCTAGATGTTAAGAATGCCTCCCTCCTCAGCCACATGATCTTTTCCCGGGAGATTACGCGGGATATTTTGTTGTCAACCTAGCATCATCCTTTCTTTAATGCTTTGTACCATTCTTTGGCTGTGAAATAATGATTTTAAGTTTTGTATAATAAATAAGTTGTACTAAATTGAAGGTGATTTTAAGGTTAATTGTAGCTTTATATCCGAAATGCACAAGATGCACCCTAGTGCATAATGCATATTTGGATAGGGAATAGGTTTCGGGCAAGATGCACCCGTGCGCATAATGTATATATGTTTTTTTTTAATTTTTTGTTTTTTTTTGTTATTTTTCTTCTTTAATACTTATTTTGCTTGATGTTTTAATGGTGAATGTGATGGAAATTGTAGTGGACTTATTTCCCAAGATCATGAATTAGTGATTTTGGTTGTGTATAATATATTACAAGTTATTTTTAGGATAAACCAATATTTATCCACGAAATCCACAAGATGCACCTTGGTGCATAATGCATATTCTTAGAAAAAAAATAGGTTTTTATCAGGTGCACACGAGAATATCTAAAGAATATTATATCACTTGATTTCAAGGCCTTGCGATTATTTTCAGCAATTATTTCGAACCCTCCCAAATAATTGGCGAGTATAATCTGTCGGTGAAATATTGCTTTTAGGATATAATAAAGCCCTAACAACGTTGTTGGATTCAAAGGTGAAAGCGATATTTTCCTTAGAGTGAATCAGTGAAGTGCGAAGAAAAATTAAAAAACTGCAGAATTTATGGAATTTTTGAGAGTTACGCTATTATCCTTACTCTCAGTTGTTTAATTTATTCGTTTACTGCGTATGCAGGTATGCCGTCGCCGATACGTATCTGCATCGGTATGTATCATCCAATACGGCAAAGGCATAAAGCATGGTTGAGTTAATGGAATTACTTAATAATTTATTCCCTTTGTTTTTGGGAAAATGATAGTAACTTTTTTTCCAAAAACTACTTTTCTCATTTTTTTTTTTTGGTCAATCAATAAATTCCAATTTTATTATAATCAAAAGACTGATTAAATGATCGCTTATAAGAATAACGAAAAATATCAAAAACTGCCATGGACAACTCAAACAGATTACCAGAGATAAAAAGACTCCTTTAAAATATTTGGATACTTTGTTGTTAGATTAGGATCAAAGAAAGGATAACACAGCCGTCCGAAGTAAAATCATGTGTATCGTGACCGGCATAGCAGGATTTTAGCTTGAAAATAGGACAAAGTATGAAGTTTGCATCGACCAAAATTGAGCTTAACTTGAACTGGGTACCTTTATTTCGTAGTGGGACCATTATAAGGCATTATGTCCCAAAAGTTTATGGAAATAGCTTATTCAATGCATTTTTTGGCAAGCTAGTGTGAAAATCAACACCAAATTCATGAATAACTAGTACATCCCTTTCTCCTGGAAAATGTTTTTGTGGGTGTCAGCCCAATTTGATCCATGATAATCAGTTAGAGTTGGGTTCATATTTTCTTTGACGGAGTTTTAGTTTTTTAGATATGATCAAATATTGGTGTTTTAGTATCAATTTATATGGCCATGCTAGTTAGGGTACCTGATTTGACATGTAACTGTTATGAATTGTCATTTATAAATAAGATAAGGCCAATACCTTTTTTAGTACTCATGTATTGAGAACTAATTTAAGCAAACTGATTCATGGAGATACGGAAAGGCTAAAATCTGATTATTATGTTCAACAAATGAAGAAGACATTGAGATATTGGAGGAAACTGTATTATAACACAAAACAATTTGATCTGCTTGAGACAAATATTAGTGTTATCCATAAGAAATGAAAAAATTTCAACAGTATACAACGGTATCAAATTGGCAATACTAGGAAAATAATGCTTTGAGTTTTTATTTTGACGAAAAAGGGCAAGATTTAATAAAAGTTGTTTAAGTCACTAAAACAGTGACAACAAGCCAACAGAATGGATCAGTGAACCACACCATCTCAGTTACACATTAGAGTAGAAAGAGAGAAACCCAAAAAAATGTTCGAGTGGAAAGCCCAAGTAATGCTTTGAGTTGGCAGCTGATTGTAGTGTAAGTTATTGACAAATTAGCTTTAGTAGATTTTTCAATTGTGAAAATCTATGAATATACTAAAATACCCTTCCCTCAAAATAAAAATAAAAAACTTAAAATCAAAAAACAAAATCATATCCCCCAATTTCCATCTCCACTTCTTCCCTCAAAATAAAAATTAAAAACTTAAAATCAAAAATCTAAATCATATCCCTCATTTCCATCTCCACTTCTTATTAATCTTATTAAGGTTTTTCAAATTTAACTCTTTTCTTCTTTTTTCTTAAGAAAAAATGTTAATATATTAAATAAAAACCTAAGTACCGTTTACAGTGTATAAGAAAAATTAATGCGGGATAAAAGTTTTCCAACTATAGAAACATAATGATTCATGTATAAGAAAATGTCCAAGCTTCGTAACGAATTGTTAACAAAATAACAACATTGTGGTACAAATCATCTGGATTTTTCCAACAAAAAATATGTCCATAATTTATTGCGCTTTTACATAGGGGGGATGGGACACATCCAATTAATTCCCATATCCCCAATTAATTCTTCAAAAATTAATTGTTGACATAATGATTCATGTATAGAAAAGTCCAAAAACAAAATAACAAAGTACAAATCAGGTTTGAATGTCCATAAAATTTGGATACACATCCGATTCCTCAAAAAAAAAAAAATTAACTTATTGTGAAGCAAAATATCTTTGCTTATAACTTATGCTTCTAGTATCCAAACTCGCTATTAGTGTAGAAAAATTTACCATCTATATTCATACGGAACTTGTTTTCATCAATTATTTGCACTAAACTCTATGCGACAGCGGCACTTCATAGTCAAGTTATTATATAACAACGCAAACTCACAATTATTTGCACGAAACTATTCCAAGTGACAACAAAAACGTAATGGAAGATTGCGTTAGAGAATAGTGGTATGGTATTCAATATAAATGTGGATTTAAGAGTAGTGCGGGTTAAGCAATCACTTAGCTAGTAACCAAATTTTAAATGTCTTCCCAAAAGTGTTAGACTTTAATTAATTCAATATAGAGTGCCCATTGCTCTGGTTCAAAATTGCAATGAATGTACGAACACAATGAATTAGCGTTCGGCTAAACTAGTTCTTTCTTTCTATAACTAGCAGTTTTAGTATCAGTAGTCTTCACCTACGTAGCGTAGTACAAAATATAGCTAGATACTTTCTGCTATCCCCGATAACAATGATTAACACGTTTTTAATTAGGTTTCAATTTTTCTTGGCTTAATGCTGGAAAAAAATTTAGGCAGTTATGTCTCATTTTTCTCAACATTGCTAATTAAGGGGACCAGAATTCATATAAAATGTTTTGTCTTATATGGATTTTAGTACCTTCTCAACAAATTAATAGCCTATTAAGGGCCATATCGTTTTGTTTTTTGGGCAAGCCTAGTGGGGAAAACTAATTATGGTTGAATATGGATGGAAAACTAATTATGGTTGAATATGGATGGACACACAAACTTCAAGTAAGCTAACTCCATCAAAAGTGCTTTTCCTAATTTGGGCAGCTTTGCATGACTCGGTCCCAACTAGACATATGTTGCAGAGAAGAAGTGTTCAAATCAACTCGAATCTTTGCTTGTATTGCAACTCCTGTGTAGAAACGCAAGATCATCTATTTATCTTTTGCGAGCGAGATATTCATCTGTGGAATTATTTTTTATCCTCTCTTCGGTTGAGGTGGGTTTGGACGGAGGATTTCAAAAGTGAATTGTTGAGTTGGAGATTGGAAAGGACATATTTTGTGAAAATCTTGCAAAAGTAATGCCCTGGTAAGATATTTTGAATACTTCATCTAGTTTCTGAGTTGGTTGGTCTTCCGCTTCATCCAATATATATCCACTTTCACTACTCACTAGTCCCACAGGGAATCTTAAAGAATTTTCAGAATTTTAAAGATTCCACTGATAGAGACAAACAAAATGAACCCAACTTGCCACGCACCCAGGGCTGAGCCAAGGGTTGACTAACCCTGGCTTTAAACCCTCCTAAAACTAATAAAATCATCAAAACACTTTTGTATTTATGTGTTATTTCTTATTTAGCCCATCAAATACTTTTAATTTAGCACACAAAAATTAAAATATTATTTTTAGCACCCTTAAGAATTTTTTCTAGATCCGCCACTGCACGCACCAATCTAAATATAGAGCAACTGCCCATGACTATTGGATTTTTCTTTGAGAGAAATTCCAATGTGTCTTGCACCACTTGCATGAAGTAGAAAGTATACGGATGCCAAATATTGTGAATGAAATATAAATGTAATGCTCAAAAGATTGTTCATCATCACTCACTTGTTCTTTTTTTACCATAAGTTTCACACTTGATGCCTAACAAGTTCATTTCAGGATTGGACCTAACATTATTCTTGAATGAATAAGGTAATCTGCGGCTTATGGACTATCTTTCCACAACGAAGACGAATATCGCTTTTTTTTTTTTGATCGGAAGGAGAGAAAATTTATTAGACAAAAGAATTTACAAAAAAGGCTACAAGAAGTAGCAGACAATAAAGAAACAAACAAAAAACAAAACTACTTGAAACAAAAGCAGAGAACAAGAAACTTCTAAGAAAAAATTGCATCCCAATTGTCCCCTGCAGATACGGTGATATGACCAAAAGCTGACGCCCAGGCTATAATCAAAGATTTGGCTTCAATAATGAGATCAATATCTGTTTTGAAAGTGTGTGAACTTTCAAAAGTTCGAGCATTTCTTTCTCCCCAGATAACCCACCCCACAGCTGCCGGTATCAGATTCCAAAAGACTGAATTACTACTTTGATTCAGCTGTTGCCAACCTTGAACCAAGTCAAAAAAAGAGTTTGGTATAATCCAAATCCAGCCAGAAGGAATTAGGTTGAACCACAACTTATAAGTCACTTTACAGTGAAGCAACAAATGGCTTGACGATTCTATAGCATCCCCGCACATGATGCACTCTTGATCTAAGGACATAACTTTTCGAAGCAGCATGTCTTTAGTGTTAAGCTTGCCATGCACAACGCACCAAACAAAAAAACAGACTTTAGGGGGAATGATTGAGTTCCAGAAAAACTTATAAGGAAAATCACTTACACCATCTAAATTGATAAGCTCAGAGTATAGGGCCTTGACAGAAAAAACTCCATTATTGCCTAAGCTCCATCTTCTTGTATCAGGCAAGTTATTTATCGGTGGTGGAGAAGAACCGATTCTGAGAAGTAACAAAGCAAACTGATTCACTTCTTCGTCTAATAATCTTCTTTTGAAATCAAAGACCCAGTTGTCGTTCTCAATATGAGACATGACTGTAGAAAACTTATCCTTTGCCAATCTAAAAAGATTAGGGAAAGAAAGTTTAAGGGAATCAGTACCATTCCATTTATCAAACCAGAAGGCCACTTTTATACCTGAATGTATAGTGATTGTAGAATAAGTATTAACCAAAAAACTTGTTTCCACAATGATTTTCCAACAAGATATCCCACTAGAATTAAAAAACTTTACCCGGTAACCAATGAGAAGACAAAGCACCATGTTTTTCAGATATAATCCTACACCAAAGTTGCTCTTTCTCTACTCCAAATATCCAAACCCATTTTGCTAAAAGAGCAATGTTCATTTGTTTGAGATTTAAGACTCCCAGACCTCCTCTCTTTTTTTCCGCCATCACCAAACTCCAATTGATCAAATGTGAAGTATTTGAACTTCCCCATAAGAAATTTCTCATTTTCTTTTCTAGTTGGTTAATCACAGATACTGGAGCTTTAAAAAGAGAGAAGTAGTAAAGAGGAAGTGAAGAAAGAATAGTTTTCAGCATAGTAAGTTTGCCTCCTTTAGAAACTGAAATCTTATTCCATTGAGAAAGCCTGACATCAACTTTTGCAAGAACTACATTCCAAATTGCTTTTGATTTTTCTTTAGCACCAAGTGGCAAACCCAAATAAATGAAAGGCAACTTGTCTGTAATGCATCCAAGTTCTTCATCCCAAGAATGTAAGTCTGGACAATCACCAATTGGAATGAATCTTGTTTTTGTTGTATTTAACTTTAACCCTGCAACCAGTTCAAAACACTTCAAGGAAGAAAACAGGTTGTGAAGTTCCACTTTTGAGTTGTTGAGAAAGAAGATTGTGTCATCTGCATAATGTAGATGATTAATCACAATTCCATTGTGTATATTTGAAAATCCACTGAACTGACCCATTGCACCAACTTTGTCTATGTGTCTAGAAAATCCTTTCATAGCAATATTGAAAAGTAAAGGGGACAAAGGGTCTCCCTACCTTACACCTCTTGAGCTGCTGAAATGACCAAAAGAAGAACCATTAATAATAAATGAAAAAGAAGCAGAAGAGTAGCAGAACCTCATCCACTTGCACCATTTTTGACCAAAACCCATCTTCCTCAACATGTTTTGTAAGAAGTCCCAATTTACCTTGTCAAAAGCCTTTTCCAAATCAATCTTGCAAACTAAACCAGAATTTCCTGAGCTGAGTCTTGAATCTACCATCTCATTGGCAATTAAAGTGCCATCT
This sequence comes from Papaver bracteatum, assembly GCA_023529315.1. NCBI lineage: Eukaryota > Viridiplantae > Streptophyta > Magnoliopsida > Ranunculales > Papaveraceae > Papaver > Papaver bracteatum. The sequence goes on from JAJJWX010002982.1 coordinate 84,132, forward strand.
ATGATCTGTCTTCCTTGGATATAAGCACATTGAACAGGAGAGATGATTTTATCCATCACCAAACACAATCTAGAAGAAAGCACTTTTGAAATAATTTTGTAAACACTGGTTAGAAGACAAATTGGTCTGCAGTCCTTGATTGTTTCAATACAATCTCTCTTAGGAACCAAAGCTATAAAGGTTGAATTGTGTCTTGTATCCATACCCCCACTTGAACAAAATTCATGCACTACTGCCATTAAATCTTTCTTCAAGAAATTCCAACATTTTAAGAAGAACATTATGGGATATCCATATGGTCCCGGAGCTTTGTCGTGACCCAATTCTTTTATAGCTGAAAAAACCTCATTTTCAATAATTGTAGCTTCTAGAATTGCAACCTCTTCATTGTTGATTTGATCAAACTGAATTCCTTCTAGCTCAGGTCTTATGATCATTTCCTCAGAAAATAGAGACTCATAGAAAGCAACTATATGATCCTGCAAAATTGATTTATCAGAAACCAAAACACCATTTATATATAATTCTCGAATCCTATTGTACCTCCTTTTGGCAGCATCAATTCTCATAAAATGAGCCGTATTCCTATCTCCCTCATTGATCCATTTAGATTTAGATTTGATTCTCCAAGCAGTTTCCTCCATGAGAGTAACTTTTTCAAACTCAGCCTTTAGTTTTATCTTATCTGTGAGTTGTTCTTCAGTTAGACTTACATCTTCAGAAATACTATCAATCACCTGAATGTCAGATAAAATGTTATTTAGTTTTGTTGTTGTATGCCCAAATGTTTCTTTATTCCAAACTTTCAGAAGCTTTTTCAATTCCTTTAGTTTTAGCCAAAAAGTCCCACTAGGTGTACCTGCAAAACAAAAAGAGTTCCACCATTTCAACAAAACCATTTTCCAAAAACCAAAGGATCTCGAATCTAAAAGGACTAGGTCCCCAACAAGGGTCAGAGAGATCTAGAATGAGAGGGATATGATCTGAAGTTGGTCTTGGTTTAGCAAGCTGAGAGGAAAGAAGGAATTTGAGTTCAAAAGAAGGTGAGAGCAAGAATCTATCAAGCCTACACATGATAGGATTAGATTGATTGTTGGACCAAGTGAATCTGGCACCTTTGAGGGGAAGATCAATTAACTCATGTTGTGCAATGAAACTAGCAAAATTCTGCATACTTCTTGTAGTTTTTGAACAGTTATTTTTCTCATCACAAGAAAGAACAGTGTTGAAATCTCCACCAAGGCACCAAGGAAGATCCCAGAAGTTACAAACATTATCTAACTCCTCCCATAAATTGTCTCTCTCATGTGGCTTGTTGGGACCATAAACATTGGTTAAAATCCATTGGAAACCATCTGATTTATTTGTACAGGCCACGGAGAGAGTATAATCACCCACCAAAGTATCAAAAACATCAATAATATCCTTATTCCATAAAACAAGCATTCCACCTAAACTTCCAACTGACTGTTGAAAAGTCCAACCAAAATTCTTATTGCCACAGATTTGTTGAACATCAAAATCTGAGCAATACATCATCTTAGTCTCTTGGAGAATGATGATGGCAGCCTTGTATAACTGAATAACTTTCTTCACAACACTTCTTCGTTCTCTAGAGCAGAGACCTCTGATATTCCATGTTAGAATCTGTATATTCATTAATAAACAATTGCCCCCAAAACTCTTCTCTTTGGTTTTCTTTGTGAACTGCTAACATCTGAGGTTGTAACACCAAGTCGCTTCCATTCAGACAACATCTTCTTAGGAAGCACACCATTTGTCTCAAAAGAAGAATTCGCATCATCAGACAACTCTTCATGTGGAACAGGTTCAAAACCAGGTGGATAAGTTGGTGTAGATGAAGAACTATTATCTTCAAAGGTCACACAATTATTCTCCTCAATACGTTCTTCAATGTTAATAATGAAGGTATCTTGAAAACCTAATAGAGGTTCTGCTCTTTCTTTTTGTTCTCTAAGGGAAAGTTTAGTTTTAGAAGTACTATTGCATAAGGTTTGAACTGCAAAATTCTTCTTAATACTGACTATCACCTTCGAATTCTTGAAGACAGTGCCATCTAAAGAAACCATATTTAGGAGGAATTTCTTCGAATGATTTGGCATACTGTTGAGAGAAATACCAAGATTGAGGCCACACCGGAATAGCCTATCAACTTCCGCTACAACCCAAGTTGGTATTACGAAAGATGTATTACGCAGAGTAGGTTTAGTGGTATGAATAGGTTTGAGAAAAGATAGTGTTTGCAAAGGAGTGGGTAATAAAGGCGGTAATGGAGAATCTTTGTTGAATAACGAATGAATATTGATGGAAGGTGGTAAAGAAGTAGGGATTGATGGTTGGTAGTGTTTTATGAATGAGAGAATATGGTTGGAAGATTGAAGCTGTTGAGTTGAATTATTGATGTAAACTCCAAGAGTAGGAGTGTCCTCAATAGCGATTTGAAAAGCAGGTTTCGAAGATGTGAAAGGAATAGGGTTGATGTCAATATCTATGTCAGTAACCACTAACCCTACAGAAGGTATCTCTTTACACTGTTTATGTTTCTTCTTTTTACTAACCCGCTTTTTCTTCTTTTTACTAACACGCTTTTTCAAATTTAAATTTGAAAATTCGCCCGTAACAAAAGCTTCCGTGATTGAAGCTTGTAAATTGATTGCAGGACTTTCGGTGCTACTTTTCTTCTTTTTACTAACCCATTTTTTCTTCTTTTTAGCATAAGTCGTTGCTGACTCTCTCCAATCTATATTCAAATTTAAATTTGAAAATTCGCCCATAACAGAAGCTTCCGTAATTGAAGTTTGTGAATTGATTGCAGGACTTTCGAGGCTAATTTTACTGCGCTTCTTACTCCGCCAGTTACGCGATGTAGATGGATGCTTGACTGTAGCATGATGATTATGATTGTTTGAAGATTTTCTGATCAAATTAACATCCTTACTGTTGATTATGTTTACTACCGAGATGTAAGCCGTGTAGATACCTTGTTGAGTGTGTATCTTCACTGATCTTGGTATAAAATTGATGCTATACTTGTTTCTGATCTTCATCTTCATTGCATACAAGTATTGAAGTCTTAGTGTGATTGGATCAATACATAAAACCTCACCACAAAGTCGTCCCAATGCATTCATTAGGTCCGAAGACCATAACTGATATGGGATTCCATGTATTTCAATTCGGAAATATGTATCTAAAGCAGTTGATTTTGAAGTCCAAAAATCACAGCTCCATCGATTAATTGTAAATATTAATTTATCATGCTCGAAGGAAAACAGAAGATTTGAATCAGTTAAAGGGCCATAGAATAAAGCTTGAGAGGAATTCATAGGGAATAACATTAGATTGGTTACTCCAACGATTTTTCCTAAGACTATTGCCACTTCAGCCCAAGAGCTAAAAGATGAAGAAGCAGACAAAACAAAAGCATGTTGCCAATTTCCTAAAATGTTGGAATCAAATGATGAGATCTTTAAGAATTCTCCATCTCTAGCATTATGGGTAGAGATCGTGTTAAGATCAGCAAATTGATCACAGGGGAAAGGTGACAGAAATGAATATGGCTTAGGAGCAGGAGGTGTAGGTGGTTGTGGAGCAGGAGGTGTAGGTGGTTGTGTTTGTTGCTTAGGATTATTCTTTAGAATTTGAGCAAAGGAAACTCCGGGAATTTGACGTTTAAGATTTGGCTGAATAGGAGTTGGTAGATTGTGTTTGGTAGGAAAAGGTTTGTTTATTGTTGAAGAAAATTGGATTAAACTATCCAAAGCAGTGTCCATTGCAAACCATCCTTCAAAGAAGGGACCTGATGGAATGTAAAAATATGTTGGGTTTGAGTTTTGATTTGATTTTGAGAAGTGAATATGCAGATAAAAACCTTTCTCATTCCGATGCTTATTTACCATAAACCATAAACCCTTCTCCTCGAATTTCCAATGAGATTTTCCTACATCACCATTTTTTGCAACTTCAAAAAAGGTTTCCTGTAACTTCTTAGCAAGATTGGATGAGATAGATCCATGGATAGATCCATGTGAGAAGAATTCAGATAAAGAAATGGAAGAGAAAGGAATGTTAGAGCTACATGAAATCCTAAAAAATTTCTGATCTATACGAATGAATCTTTTTTCAAATAGCATGATTAAAATAGGAAGGAAAATTAAAGGATATGGAAAATGGAAAAGGATGAGAACCTAAAATCTAAGATGAAGAAAACTAGAGATAATCAGAGTAAAGGAAAACGTTTTTGGAAAATTTCGTTGAAACGAGGAAAGAGAAACTCTCTTCATTTTTAATCAACATCTTTTGCAGCATTTTAAGACGAATATCGCGTAACCGATCATCTCTAGGCGGGTTCATCGTATCTCATCATAACTCTGACAAATCTGCCCAAGGAAGGAGCTTATGGCACAATGTTACTAGGATGGTCCCTGAAATTCATTCTTTGGTTACAATCAAAATTCGAAATGGTAAAGGGGTCAGATTCTGGTTGGATCGATGGCATGGTATGGGCTGTTTGAAGGATATTTTCCCAGTGATATTTAAAGCTTGCATTTGAAAGCAAGACTCGATAGCTCAAATGATGTGGAAGACCTAAAGATGTGGAAGAAGTTATTGTCCATGTGAAATAATCCCTTGTTCTGTGGAGTTGCGATACAAATACTTTTCGGTATGTATATAGCAGTCAAGTTATTCACAATTGGGTGACTGTTGAGCACAATTAGTTGCTCTAGTTCTGATTGGGTGACTTTTTTGCACTGTTAGCTTCTTCTGCCGGTGTTCTTTGGATACGGTTTGTTTTTGTCTTTGGCCTTTTGGCTCGGTGTTGTTATCTGCCATTGGCGGTTTTTTTCTTAATATAAATTTTTTTCCATCAAAAAAAAGTTATTGCACATTTGTATATAGAGCTGGCAAACGGGCGAGCCGGGGCTGGCCCGTTGCGGGTTACACGGGTTCGGGTTTACATAGGTCAATACCCGCGGGTTGAAATTCTTCACGGGTGGTCATTTCTTCAACCCGCGCCCGTAACGGGTTAAACTTGCGGGTTTACGGGTTACCCGGCTTGTTTAATTAAAACTAAAATTAAAAATTATTTTCATTAACATACACCCATCTCAAATTCATTAAATCATTTTCAGGCTTTTCAACTCCTTCCCTGTAACACCAAACATACATATATTCATTAAATCATTTTCATTAAAAACCACCAAAATTCAATTGATGTTGCTGCTGTAATCTTCAAATTCAGATCATTCCCAATTTCCCATCTCCATTATCACCTTAGCTCTCAATCCTACCATAATCCACAATTACCACATTCATATAATTCACTGATATTTAGATTCACATCAATCATCAGATTCAACAGTCGCAAGACTCGCAACAAAATTTAAAAAGTTAAATTAGTTAATGAAAGGAAATGATCCAAGAAAATTGAAAAACTTGACAACTAACACGTAACAACACTAGTTTAGTTACTTTAGTAGTTCCACGATCTTTGCACCTTAAAAGGAACACTGAGATACACGTCTGAGACCGTGGTAATACCATATTACACCATTGGTTGTATTGAAGAACTTACTTCGCCATCCTCCACTGCCCCATCCTCCACTGCACCAGGTTCAAATCCTAATACATCTTCTATAATAATGCCATTGTCCTCATCCAAATCTTCTTTTCCTACATGAATAAAAACCATCAAAGTTATATATAAAATTTAGACATTCAAGCTAAATGAAATATTACCGACTTACAAGCGTGATTGAAGACTTACCAACTCCAAGGTCCCAATCACGAGTTGTTATCTTGACTCAAGCATTTTATGTAATAAGGAAGCTGGAAATCGATCAATTACTCTTCCACCTATGCTAAATGCAGATTCGATGCGACGGTTGAAATAGGAATTGTCAAGATATCCCCAGCCATTCTTGAAAGTACTGGAAGTCGATGTTCTTGGCCTTTCCAATACATTAGGATGTCGAATGGTTGACTACGTTGGCATCCGTGTTTCTCACTAAGATATAGATCTAACTCTGACAAGTCAGATTGCAAATCACCACCATTTTCCTGTGCTGCAACATATTCCTGCATGAAACAACCAAGAAGTTAGAAATGAGTGCAAGATACTAGTTATCTTCTATGAGAACATAAAATACAATAACTTCACAAACGCACATGGTTAAAACACAAAATAATATAAGACAACATGTACTTCATAAATAAGCTTTAAAATTACCTGGAACCACTCACTTCCTTGATCGGAAGAATTTCCACCGGTTTGAATACCCAAATTCTGAGTTCCAGTTCCAGAAGCTCTTGAAAAGTTGTAATACTCATTATAAAGTTTTTTCATTTCTTCACGCACATCATCAACTTTAGTTTCTAATTCTCTTACATCAGGATACAACTTGGAGTAAGCAAAGTTTAGATACTTCAGTTTACATCTAGGATCTAACACAAGTGCCATAGCCAATATAGGACTCAAGTTTGTCCAATAACTGTTAAATTTTTGTTGCATCTCTTTTACCATGTCCCTAATGAATTCTATTTCATTTGTGCTTTCTTTTTTAGTAACACCTAACTTGACAAACTCCTTCAAAATATAGATTGGAAGTTGGATACTTACTACCAGAAAATAAAGTTGTGAGATCATAAAACGTCTTGAGAAACTTTGTGACAACTTCAATTTGCTCCCATTCTTCATCAGTTGGACAGTTTGCATAGTCTGGATCCACCTCCTTCAAATGAGCGAAAACATTTCTATAAATAAGACAACTGTCCAACATGAGATAAGTTGAATTCCACCTGTATAAACCATAAACCAACATTCAGTGAGTACTGAGTAAACCATAAACATTAATAAAATTCTCTTAACTATATAACAAAAGAAAAGTGGACTAGAAACCCACCTCGTTTTAACGTCTTGACGAATACCCCTTCTTTTTCCAGACATTCCTAAATCATCAACAATGTCCAAGAATTTTTGTTTTCTTACTTGGGACTTTTTCAGAGACTTCACTGACTTTCTTATCTTAATCACAGCTGGATCAATCTTCACAAGTCCATCTTTTACAATAAGAGCTAAGATGTGAGCACAACAACGGACATGAAAGTATTTTCCCTTGTTAAACAGGATCTTCTTTGCAACAAGTCTGCTCTGCATATTTCTAGCACAAGCTCCGTTATTTGCAGCATTATCCAAGGTGATGTTGGATACTTTGCCTTCAATTCCCCAATCTTCTATCATTGAAAATAGCTTGGCAGAAAGTTTTTCACCTGCATGAGGTAGTGGAAGTTAATACTCAACAACACATCATTGAAAGAGCTCCTATAAGGATGACAGCTAATACCTTAGAAGGGATAACCAATTAAGTAAAATAAAATATCTCAAGACTCAAGTGCTTCACCTGTATGAGGTGGTGGAAGTTCACAAAAATTGGAAGATACTTCTTTAACTCCCAATTTTGATCAAGAAAGTGCACGGTTAACTTATATACCCCGTAGTCGTAAATGGAGAAGTCCACATGCGATGTTAGACACATTCTACCTGTAAGGATAAGTCATACACATCAACAAATATTAGCATAAATAACTACTCATACATAATTAAAAGTATAAAAACAAAACATATGTTGTGGAATGGATCACACTTGGAGCAAGTTTCAATATGTTTCGAATACCCTCTTTTCGTGTTGTATGTTTTTTGACGACATCAGCTTTCCCAGTATTCCTTGATATTGGTTTAGCATCCTCATTTAGATAAGCACATATGTCTCTAAATTCTTTCCACTCCACCAACGAAAATGGGACATTTCTTGCAATGAGTAATGTAGACACAAGATCCCGAAATTTCATCATATCAACTTTGCGTCCGCGGAAGTCGTGAAAGCCATTTCTTGTAGAGATAACATCATTTGCCCTATGTCCTGAGAACGCTCACGGCACACATGCCTTCTCATAGATGAGGTTCCACCTTTTAAATTGTTATATTTATATCCTATATTACAAGCCTTGCACACTCCCTTCTTGGTTCCATCTTTCTCTTTAACGAGGTTAAAAAAATCCCAAACATCAGATCTAAGTCTAGATTTCTTCTCAATTGAAACAGATGCAGGTACACAATCAACAGTTGCAGAGACATCCACAGAATCTACCATCTCAACATCATCATCCTCACCGTCACTACTCATAACATCATTATAATGACCTTGTTCTTCTTGTACACTTGACATCCTGGATGGAGCCACAAAGAATATGTCAAAGACTCGAAAATAAGTACATTAATTACGTGCAAGAAATAAAAGAAGCAGACTGCAATTGCAAGAGTTGTGTTGTGAGTCTTGTGACACCACAAGATGCAGCTCAGGCTGAGAACTATGCGCAACAGTTTACAAATAGAGAATGAGATCCTATGAAACTACCTAATTCTCTCAAACAATGTAGTATACAAATATAAATGAATCCGAATAATTCGAATAGATCAAATAAACCTTTAGTATCCCTTCACTGGTTGCAACAAGCTGGTTTACACTTTAGCAGATTCACATCCCTCTACTGGTAAGCAGAGAATAATTCGACTTTTCCTCACTTACAAGACCTATAATTCATAACAAAAAGTGAATAGACAATATACTATACAAATAGAACTGAAGAGCAGCATGTAACCAAATGACTTGAATCAATTTGTTCATTCTATGCCATTACAGAATATATCAAAACAAATATCTTCTTCATTCTATGCCAATATCTCAATTTAGTCTTAACTCCATCATTAACCCCAATCAATTTAACACTTGGTATCTCATGATTCTTATGATTCTTAATGAGATGTAGACACAAGTTAACAGTTGTAGTCTTGTAGACACAAGTTGTATCTCATGATTCTTATCAAAATCAGATAACCCCAATTAAAAATTAAAATCCCAAATCGTGATCATCATGAGATGTTAATAGTCTCATATACACAATTAGGAAACATAAAGAACCAATTCATCTTGATAGATTGACTGCTCAAACAGATTAGAAAAATAAAAACTAGATGCATAAATTACGGTAATAGTCTAAAAACAAATTCTTCTTCTTCTTGTGAATCATAAGCTAATAGTCTCATAATCATATACACAATTACACATCTACAAATACATAGATCTACAAACTAAGTAAAACCCACTTCTGAAATCACTAGATAATAAATATTTGAACATCAAACAGCCTTCAAAACCATACACGAATGATACATCATACATCATACACGATTAAAATGATGAAAAAAAGAATTAAAAAAAAAAACAGAACACAACTCACGAATTTACTTACTTGCTGATAGTCGCTAACCATTGTTGTTGCTGTTAATTGTAATTATCGGACAAGATTCACAAGAAGAAGATGAAAAAATTTCAGTTCAACTGAACTGGTTTTGGTCTTCGGTGTTGAGAAAAAGAAGAAAGAAGAAGAGAAAAGAAAAGGTTTTTCTTAATTTAGGGTTTTTATTTTTATACCTAGGAAATATATCAAACACGTATAGAAAATGAGGGACACGCAAAGACGTGGGATTGTGCGGGGTAACGGGTTGTCCCGCGGTTTTTGCGGGTCGGTCCGGGTTCGCCCGTTTCTAAACAAGCCAGGATTTTCCCAACCCTAACCCGGCTTGTTCGCATACCAGCCGAGCCGGGTACGGGTTTTTCACGGGTCGGTCCGGTCTAACCCGCGGGTTTTGGCTTGTTTGCCACCTCTATCTGTATACATACAAATTTCAAGTTTCCCTTTTTTATGTTAGGTATGTTCCACTTATTAACCAAACTCAAGGGTTTCATTTTGTAACCAACTTTCTAATAGAGTAAGTTGAAGTCGAAACAATAAATTTTCTAGTTTCACTAAACAAATATATACACGTGTGGACTGCATTTAGATAATCAACAACTCTAGTTTCACTAAACAACAACTCTGGATACACATTACCTCATAAAGAACCTTGAACACATATTGTACTCCCTGATCCTATTTCAAATTAATAGGTTGTCAATAGATCCTTTACCAAAAGTTGACATATTCTACGTTGAATATTTATAAAAAAACAATTATGGTATTATGGATCATTGCTTTCTAAGATTGTAGTTTTCAAAATTGGCCTCTTTAAGTCCCACGGCTTTCTAAGTTTATATATCTTGTTTGTTTTTAACATTTTAGTTAGCCATATTATGTTTGTTACTAACTTTAAACTTGATGTCATCTTCTACTGTGAAAATTATGTGATTTCAGAATCAAAATAGGTGTACCTATTTCATTCGTATCAAGTAATCCGTTGTATATCCCAACAATTCTTCTACAACAATTCATTTCTTTTGCCGTTTCCGGACCATCAATAGCCATTATTGTCAAACGCAATCTGTCTAATTTTTGTTGATGTTATGTATTTGCAATGTTCATTTTTCTTAAATAAATAGATTATGGAAAAACTAAAAAAAAAACATAAGTATTACATCGGGTCTAAGTTACGATATCCAAAATACTCTGGTCACTGCTTATGGTGCCTTGTTTCCTCAAATTCCTCGTTGCATTCTAGACAGTACATGCAACACCAATCATATGTGAAGTGAGCTATTTGCGCAAGTGTGGTCAATGTATCCCTTTCCTGTAATAATAATAAAAACACGTCAATTTTTTTCAAGGCATCCAGTTGTAAATTGTATGAATCTAATAGATTTGAATTATACCTCAATCTTAGATATCACCTTCTTCTCACATAACATAGAAATTGAGGAAGGACAAATCTTGACCACTTTTTACATAGGCAGAGTTAGACAAACTATGTTTTGCAATTGTTTTAGGTGAAAATTATTATTAATCTATATTTTAGTCAGCTCCTATCGAAGCCGATCTAATTAGTCATATAGAAAGTTAATCTTAAATTTTTGACCTTATCTCTTGACCAAATTAGTGAAGTATTCTCAATCATGTTCTGCTTTGTGTGATCTACCCATCTGTGTCTACTCTACCTTCTAACCCAGTGAATGACACCTATAAATATTGATCCGTAATTTGATATTGTTGATTTGTCATCAAGAGGTCGCATGATTTGGGAATGTAAAATATAAAAAATATTCTATAAACATCGGAGGCGAAATTTAGATTTATGATTTAGAGTTTTTTATGATGATTTTGATGAACAAACATAATTTTCAAACAAATAATTTATAATGAAAATACATTTTCCCGGTCAATAAGGTTTTATATCGGGAATTGAGTGAAAGTTGTTGTCTTTGTAGGTAGTTGTCGCGAAAAAACTCGAAATTGATGGTCTTTCAGGAAAAAGAATGTAATAGTGCTTGAGAGAGCGATAATGTTTTCTTACGCGGGTACACCATTTCCTTTATATAATACGGGTGATCGAGAAGTCATGATCATATTGTCTTATGCGTTTTGGTATCATCCTCGAAATATTTGGTTTTTGTCCTTATTAATCGTGCTAAAAACAACCAATTGCATCTTTCACAATACAATGTTGCATGTTTTTTGAAGATTATTTTTTTACTTGGTCAATAAAACTCACTAAAAAGCAAAAGCTATTATTATACACTACTATTACCAACACCCACCACCATAAAAACCATCCACCGCCACTATTTCTTCCACCAATAGTAATGTTACCGCCTCCACCATTCACAAACACCCGCCACCGCTTATACTAACCCTACTTCCACTACCACCATTATAATTAATATAGTTTTTAGTAAAATTATTTATTAATAAAACTATGTATTTATGTTAGATTATTAAAGGTACATTTATAATAGAAATTTAATTAATCATTATGAACAATCAATGAGAAACTAATTAATAAAGCGTTTAAAAATGGTTAATGTAGGTGTAAATTATCTACAGATCCAGGTGGCAACATCCTAGAACCGGTGTACCCAAATACGAAGAGACGCGAAGTATAAAGCGAAGATTATCGGGCGCGAGATTTAAGGAGCCACGTGGATCGGGCGTAATAATGTCGGAAAAGACTTGACCCAGACTTCTGATAAAGCTGACAGGATAAGGCGTGGCGGGTCAAACGAGGAACTATGGTCAAACGAATAAAGAAGAATGGGTCACATCGGATAACCATAAAGACGACAGAAAATATAGGCGACATCGCGTTAATAATGCGCCTAAAAATATTGGCCCGAACGGAGGATAGGCAGGGAGTCAGGATACATCGGCCACATGAGACGACGTGAACCGGCCCGATCACAGAACTGATAAATATATGTAACATGACCAACACCTTAATTTCGTTGTATAAAACTTCTCCTATAAATAGAGGGACTTGTATTCAAGAAAGGTAGGTTGTATTTTGAGGGAGAGAAAAGGAGAAAAACTCGAGTAAGCACGAAGAAGAAGAAAAGTGAGTAGTAAGTGCATCTTGTAAGGAAATCCCACGGAGAGCAACACCTTTGTAACACTTCAAAGTAATAAGATTCATCCTTTCACCCCCGTGGACGTAGGTAATCATACCGAACCACGTAAATCTTGTGTTCATTGTGGAGTGTTTACTTTCATTTGAGATGAGCATTGCTTTTCTATCCTTTGGATGTAGTTTGTAGTAAAATGCATCTACATTCTGGCGCCGACTAAGGGGACACGACTAAGATCTCCGGATACCTTGCCGTAAAAACCTTCATAGACGATCAACAGCTCCTCAATACACGATTAACGTGTTGAAGTTTAAGCTATGATGAACTCTGTTGGCCGAAATAATGGTTGTTTTGAGTCATTTACTTCAAAGACAGAACAGTAGCAGCGTCTTTTTTACATCTTCAATAGTTTTATCAACATAGAGACTTCACGAGCTCACCAGCGACTAACAGTTCGGGTTAGAAGCTATGTGAAGAATCTGTTGAAAGGACGACTGTTTGTTCTTGATAGTTGTATAATTGTTAGCGTTAAACGAGTTGTTTTTATCTACGGCATGAAGTCGGGTGCTTGGAATAACCAAAATTTTGTGTTTGTAGCAGTTTTCATCGTGAGATAAACTGTCAACAATATAGAATTTTTTAACCGGAGGTGTAGCATAAGTCGTCGGAGAGTTCATAATTAGATCTCGAGAAAGTGGAGCTGGTACAAGTTTGATTTGATTCTAGGGGTTACTTGCCGTACTTTTTTCTAAGCATCATGTGCATAAGATCAATGATTTGGAACATGTAGAATAAAGGACAAAACTAACTTAAATGCATAGGTCGAGTACAGAGATCGACGTCGTACGGAGTGATAGCGACGGGAAAATGAGGTCAGCCACAGATTCAGCATAGGGAAAAAATAGGGTAGAGGGATAGTACCCACCTAACAACTGAAGTAGATCTTACACAGTGACAGCAGTCGTACAGTCGAAATTTTTGCCCTTGTGTCTGAATTTTTTATTTTGAAAATTAGGTCAAAGTAAGGGGTTCTTTTCGTATTTGCTGACGTAGGGACGGGCGATACTCGGCTTATCACGCGACGTGACCGATGGCTGGCACTTCAGGGACAATTAGGATGTTAAGGAATCGTACAGTCACTAGCACGGCATGAAAGGCGGGGATAACGGGGCCGAGGCAAGAAGACAGTCGCCAACCACCGCCCGAGGAATCGCATGCAGCTGCGCGAGGAATGCATGTTGTAGACGAGGAAGCATATTTGGGGCGAGATGATAACACCCTACCTATGGACCAGGTTATATTGACTCAGAGAAGAGTTTAACAAATCGATGGACTCACAGCTTCAGACACCGATGACGATGAGGAAGCACTTGCAGCACAAGCTCAGAGGCAAAGGATGTGGCAACAAGCTGAGTATCAGAAATCTTTGGGAAGGGAACAAGAACGTCTTAGGAAGATTCAGCTGGGGCGATCAGCAGCAAGTAACATCGTCCCGACACCTGTTCACGCGGTCGATCGTGTAACCAACCCGATACTACCCCCACCACTCACATCTGCACCATTACAGCCTCGGCCACACCAACCCAATGGACATTCCAGTCATGAAAGTACGGACCCGACGTTGTTGGCCATTTTGGAGAGTCATAGGAGACAAGAAGCGGCACTAAGGGAACTCCAGCAGCAGAATCTAGCCTTGGAGTATGAGAACTACCAATTAAGGAACCAACGGACCAGATCAAGAGGGTTGTCCAGCCGAGGGAAATCGGGTTATCGCGGCCGATCCGGTCACTCACCACCCATGATGGGGCCGAGTAGCCTTAATCATCCCGATCAGTCAGGTCGGCCACCATTACCTCCGGTACCCCCCACACAGAGATATGGACCACCCGAGGACTCGTCCACCGACGAAGAAAGGCGAGGAAGGGACGAGCGACAAGATCAGACAACTAAAGCCAAGCTTAAGGAGTTGGAAGAAAAAATCAAGGAACTCTCGGGCGGAAGCGAAGAGAATAAGTTGGCCAAGATTATGAGTGAAGCCGAGAAGACGCCTTTCTCTCAAGAACTGGAACAAATGCCGTTCCTACCAAGTGTACTTTACCTTCATTACCCTCTAGATTTGATGGAACGGGCGATGCGATCGAGCATCTTAAGATGTATACCATGTCACTAATCCAATGGAGAAGCAACCCGGTAGTTATGTGCAAATTCTTTCCAGCTAGTTTGGAGGGCGAGGCGCGAGATTGGTTTTATTCGCTCACACCTGGATCGATTAACGGGTATGATGCGCTAGTCGAGGCCTTCCTTGAGACCTACATGCATAACAGTCGACCTCGGCCAAGAATGAACAAGCTGTTTACTCTCGCCAGAAGATTCAGAGAGCCCTTGAGAACCACGACCGACGGTGGAGGAAAGCGTGTACTTGAAATTGGGAAGGTACCGGTGGATCAAGCCATCTTTGGGTTTGAAAACGCGTTGGGGAGATCGGACCCCATCTGGATTGCCATGTTTTCTGAAAAACCTAAAACCTTAAAGGAGATGGGAAGAATGCAAGAACACTACATCGTCTTGGAAGAAATTCAGGACGAATCAAGAGATAGAGGAATACAAGAAGCCAGCGCTAAAGTTGGTACCGAAACTAAAACGGTCATGGACGACCATATCAGGCGATCAGAAAAGAGATCGGACCCTCCCCCGAGGATAAGTGAGAAGAGGGAATGGATGGCCAAAGGAAATAAGCCAAAGCAGGAAGCCCGATCGTATACCCCTATAAATGCTTCTTTGGAAGAGGTGTTCAAGGAAGTGGAGAAGAGAAACGACATCAACTACCCAGCATCGAGGGGGGTACAGTTCCAAGAGACCCGAGATCATCCCGAATACTATCACTACCATCAGTATAGGGGTCATTCCACCAACAACTGTCGAGAAGTGAAAGATATTGTTCAGCACCTCATCCGCGATGGATATTTGAGGCAGTATGTCCGACACCCCCTTCGGCCGGAAGCAACACCCGATGCACCAGTTCATCAAGTTCGTATCGATAGGGCGAATCAGTTCGTGAGCACCATTTCACATTCGGATATGCAAAATTACACCCTCGGCCCATTAATCACCACTAGGATCCATAAAAGGGATCGTGAAGGTAAAGAAATATTTAGCGTAGCCAAGTCCCTACCAATGGAACCTTGGATGACGCTGCCCATTTCATTCTTGGCTAAGGATGTCCTAGCAAACGGACAGGCACACAACGATCCACTGGTCATCACGTTATTGATTGAGAAGTGGGGAGTAAGAAGGATTCTCGTGGATAGAGGAAGTTCAGTCGAGGTGCTGTTCTACGACACGTTCAGAAGAATGAAACTCTCAGACGACATGCTCGTCCCGTCAACATATCGCATCTACGGTTTTAACGGCACAATAACCATCCCAAAGGGCGAAGTAACTTTGAGAGTTTCATATGGTGGTGGCTACCTCGACACACTAACCACCTTTTGTGTGGTCGACGTCGCCTCACCTTATGAGGCCATTATCGGGCGCCCATGGATTGCTGGGATTAAGGGAGTAGCATCGGCATACCATTAAAGGTTAAGGTTCCCGACTTGCAAGGGAATAGCGGAAGTTGTGTGCGACTCCCAGGTGGAACGACAATGCATGAAAGTTGATGTAGAAATAAATGAAGAACGGCGAGCTCGGCAAAGGAAAGAAAAGAACAAAGCAAAGGAAGTGAAGGCGGCAAAAGAATTGGAGGATGTGATTTCACAAGCGGTCCTGGCACACGAGACTCGAGAATAAGACCCTTTATAGCAATTAAAGGAAGCATCCCCAGTCAGGGAGACCAAATCAAACTTCTCGACAGTTGAGACGACTAAAGGAGTAAACTTGGGAACGATAGAAGAACCCAAGGTAGTAAGGATCGGGGCATTACTATCGGACGAACAAGCGAGTAAACTCACGACGTTATTAAAAGAAAACTTGGATGCATTCGCCTGGGAAGTGCATGATTTGGAGGGTATTGACCCAAAGGTCTGCTGTCACCACTTAAAAATTGATCTGAAGTTCAAACCGATTAGACAAAAAATGAGGCGTATCGCGCCAGAGTTACAAGCGGTGGTAGAGGTCGAGCTGCAGAAGCTACAAGAATATGGAATAATAAGGAAGTCCCACTACCCACAGTGGATATCTAACATGGTTGTGGTGCAAGAAAAAGAAAGGGAGTCGAATATGTATTGATTTCAGCGACTTGAACAAGGCTTGCCCGAAGGACAGTTTCCCCCTTCCCAGCATAGATCAATTAGTAGAATCAATAGTGGGATACGAGGCGATGACTTTAATGGACGGATATATGGGCTACAACCAAATACCATTGGCGCCGGAGGACCAGGAACATACTTCCTTCTTCACACCAAGAGGATTGTATTGTTACACCAAGATGCCATTCGGACTTAGGAATGCCGGGGCTACGTACCAGAGATTGGTAGGCGACATGTTTGAAGACAAGGTTCACGATACCATAGAATTTTACGTGGACGACATGTTAGTTAAGAGTCGAAAATAAAAAAACCACGCCCGAGACCTTCGAGAGATTTTTCAGACAATGAGGAAACACAAGATGAAGATTAATCCTGCCAAGTGCGACTTCTGGGTCACGTCGGGGAAATTCCTAGGCTACATCATCACCCCCAGGGGAATATAAGCAGATCCCGAGAAGGTACGATCCGTCCTTGAAATTCCATCCCCCGCGACGGTAAAAGACGTGCATAAACTAAATGGTTGCATAGCCGCATTGGGGCGATTCGTATCACGGTCATCGGACAAATGCAAGGCCTTTTACGACATCTTGAAGAAAGGAGAAAAATTCCAATGGAAAGACGCAAGCGAAGAAGCATTTCAAAATATCAAGCTACATCTATCTAGCCTACCGGTTCTTCAAAGGCCTGAGCCGTCAAAAATTATCACTCTATACTTAGGCGCGACACCCTATGCCATCAGTGCGGTATTGATTAAAACAGAGATAGGCGTGGAGAAGCCGGTATACTTCGCTGGCAAAACTTTAAGTCCGGCCGAGAAGAACTACACCAGAATGAAGCAGATGGTGCTCGCGCTAGCCTTTGCTGCCTCTAAACTACAAACATATTTTCAAGCTCATCGAACACGGGTGCTCACCAAATCGCCTATCGAAGCGGTCTTGGATAGTGCTGGGCGATCGGGGAGAATCTCCAAGTGGGGATCCATAATAAAATAATATGACGTGATATACGAGACAAGAACCGCGATCAAAGGACAATTAGTGGCCGATTTCTTGGCATATGTCCCCCTCAGTGATGAGGACGAGGTAGAAGATATACCGGTAATGGTAGAAGAACAAGAGGAGCCAGCGGACCTACTAGCCGCCAGTAGCTCAACACGATGGAAAGTATTTGTTAATGGGGCGTCAAACAAATATGGATCGGGCCTCGGGTTGGTGTTTACCACGCCAAAGGGGAGGAAGATCGTGCATTCGTTCAGGTTAGAATTCAAGGCAACAAATAACGTCACCGAGTATGAGGCGGTGATCCATGCCTTACGAATAATTGTGGAAATGGGGATGCATGAGGTTCGATTGACTAGTAACTCACAACTAGTGATCCGGAAAATTACGGGCCAATACGCTACACACGATCCGGTGCTGCAAAAATATTGGGAGCTCGCCCAATTTTACATCGAGCAAATACCAGATATTAAGTTCCGCCATATCTGCCGAAAGGATAACAGACACTCGGACGCTCTATCGTACATCACCTCACAACTAGTAGACCCGAGCATCGAAAGGATACGCGTTATGAGGCTTATTAACCCGTCTATCCCAGAAACACCAGACGTACGGATCGAGGTCTCCGTTAGCACAGTCGAGAGATACAAAGAAGGCGACTGGAGAAATCCAATACATCAATACTTAGATACGGGTGAGCTACCTAAGAGTCGGCCCGAGATGAACAAAATCAAAAGAAAATTGGGCGCCTACGAGTTAAGGGAAGGGATCTTATATTGGAAATTTTACCTAGGACCACTCCTACGATGCTTAAGCAGGGAAGAGGGCCATATAATCCTACACGAGCTACACTATGGGGCGGCTGGAAATCACAGCTCGGGAAGAAGTTTGTCGGTTAAGGAAAAAACAATGGGATACTTTTGGATGTATATGAATGAGGACGCAAAGCAAATGGAAATACCTTGCGAAGAATGTCAGCATTTTGGGAAGAAAATCCATGTTCCCGGCGTAACGTTAAACTCAATCATAAGTCCATGGCCCTTTGCTAAATGGGGTGTGGACATTGTCGGGCCATTACATGTAGGAACGGGGCAAAGGAAGTATTTGATCGTGGCCACTGATTACTTTACCAAGTGGGTAGAGGCGGCACCACTAAGGCATATTCGGGACAAAGATGTCTTTAAGTTTATTTGGGAACATATCATTTGTCGCTTCGGGGTCCCGGCTGCAATCGTATCTGATAATGGAAAACAACTACAAGGCGAGAACATCGATCTTCTATTCAACACTTACAACATCAGGAAGAGCAAAGCTACCCCGATTTACCCCCAGTACAATGGGCAGGCCGAGATCACTAATAAGACAATCGCTGATAACATGAAGAAAAAACTGGACGGGGAATATGGCAACTGGTGCGAGGAGCTATATAACGTCCTATGGGCATACAGGACCACACGAATGGAAGCTACAGGATTCTCTCCATTCATGCTTACCTACGGAAGATTGGAGGCGAAACGTGTCATCCGATCTGATCTTGGATAAACTCGACGACTTGGAAGAAACAAGAGAAATGGCGTTACAAAAAATGGAAAATTATCAAAGGAGGTTACAACGGGAATACAACAAGCGCGTTCGACCAAGAGAATTTTATCCCGGGCAGCAGGTATTGAAATTTCTAGATAAATGGGAGCGCGACAAAAAAGGCGGAAAACTAGCACCAAAGTGGGGTGGGCCATATATAATCGAATCTAAGGCGGGCGAGGGATCCTATCGACTACTGCGACTCGACGGAACAAGAGAGATCAAACCATGGAACATCCGATTCCTGAAACTCTACCATCCTTGACAAGAGATGCGGAAAAACGGTAAGAAAATGTGTCTTCTATCTCTGTGAAACCGTGAGGGGTGTGGGATAGGGCATGAGCGAATAATGGTCATTCGTACTCGTGGCAATGGCAGTGTGGAAGTGACGAGGTGACTTACACTCGAATAGTCATTCGTACTCGGGGCAAAGCCAACGTGGAATTTCCGAGGTGCCTTACACTCGAATGGGCATTTGTACTCGGGGAAATGCCAGTGTGGAAGTGCCGAGGTGCCTTACAGTCGCCTGGATATTCGAACTCGGGGCAGTGGCAGTGTGCAAGTGCCGAGGTAGACTAAGGGTTCTGGTGGTTGGAAACCAGTTCCAAAGGTTGTTTAGACGCGAGGTCTACTCAGCTAGGTGGCCTACTTACATCTGAAAGGTCACCACCATCGCAAGTGGGCGCGTCCACTTTCCCGAGATCGGTTGGTCGATAACCACTCGGGATTGTCGGTCCTAGAACTAGGATGACTGGTACCCTTCCACTGAATCCAAAGAGATAGTGATGAGATACCCCAATCAGGACATGGCATAGGTCCCGATGCCCTCCTTGTTGGGTGTGTTCGACAGAAATGGTTAGAATACTGACTTACTTGAACAATGATTGCAGGAATAACATATGAAACAAAGAAGAAATCGATTGCGTCATGCGACTATTAAGAAAATACGGAAAGCGTCATGTGACCAAGCAAAACGAAGCGTCTAATGAAAATAAAACAAACACCATCGGTGACGCAGCACCCCCATTAAAACAAACAAGCGAGGTAGCGGAAATTAAAAAAGGGAGAAGTGTTCAGAGCGATTTACAACCTGATGGAAGGGGCAACATAGTGATGCATCACCACAAAAAGAAAGTTTAAGCCTTGGGAGGAGCCGCGCCGGCCTTCCTCTACGCGACCTCGAGCCGCTTCTTCTCCACCCAGTCCATAATGCCCTCCTAAACCTTTTGGTCTAACTCCTCCACATGAGCGACGCGTTCATCCTCGAGTTGTTGGGTAATATGGGAAGTGTTTTCCTCAGCTTCAGCTAACTTGGAGCTCAAATCGACCTCGTCTTGTTTCAATCGGCGAACCTCCAGATCTAGCTCCCGAGAGTGTTTTTTCTCGGCTACAAAATCACAAAGATAGAATGTTATTCATCGGGTACATTTTTGCAAGAATAAAGCGCAATCTAGATCTAAAATAATGGCCTCAACACATCGTCTAAGAGACCTGACAGGGCGGGTAACACCGACTGAAGCGACTCTACCGACTTGGACAACTCATCCTCGGACTTGGACAACTTCAGGGTTATTTCGTTATAGTGTTGCTCATTGAACTCGGTACTGGGGCAATACTTCTTATGCTCGGTCCAATCGTCCATTAACCGATTACGCGACACTTGGAGCACTGCAAGCTGCGATCTACTTCACTCTAAATCTCCCACAACTTTATCAAATTCACTCACTCGGCCCAGTAAATCGCTATTAGCTCGCTCTACCACATCTTTATCTCTTAATATTCGACGACGGTCCTCGTGAAGGTCTCGATTCTGTAATTGTAGAGCGTCTACCCTTTGCTCCAAACTTATGGATAAAGCATCTTTTTCAGCAGCAAGGCGCTGAAAAGATCCCAAGTGAGCCCGTAAATTATCCATCTCGGCAGGATCATAATCAAACCGGCGACGTCGTTCTAACTCGTCTTCAAGTCTTGCAATTTCCTCAGTTTGACGGTCTATTTTGTCGTCTTTGTTTTCCATTCGTTGGCGAATATTTTCCACTAGATCCTTCTCAATATCCCATTTTCTCTTCATAATCCTAAACTCCGAAGTAGCGTCTATACCTATACTAGATACCTCGGCTAGGAAGAAGGACACCCGACTTAGGATACTGGCATGATAAACTCAATCAACACAAGTTAAGAATGATCATATACCTTGAGCATCGGCAAGTTTGATCTCCAGCTCGTTCGCGCGACCCTTCTCATTCTGAAGTTGAAGTTGGAGAGACTCTATCAACTTCTTATCTCGAAGGCGATTGGCGGCATCCAAGCGTACGTGGTTCATAATCTAACACAAACAAAATAGTTTGCATCATAAGCGACACTAAGAAAAAGAAATCAGAAGTGGGGCATTACCATACAGAAACGAGTCGCTCACCACAGTTTCAAGTGTCAGGGCGATGTCGCCATAAAAAGGGAAAATCATTCAACATTTCCTCATCAGTATACTTCCCAAAGTTGGAGGAAGTAAGCGCACCCAAGGAGTTCATGATCAGGCCAGAGACAGTAAAAGAAGTTTCAGCACTAGAAGAAGATCCCTCAGTAATCCGGGTCACACAAGGAAGCTCTACCGATACATCAGTAACGACCTTCTCTACGACGGGCGTCTCCGAGGGCTCCCGTTGGTCGCCCATACCTTGTTCATCGCCTTTGCCACCCGACACATTCTATCCAAACAGCTCATCCTCATCGGAAAGATCAGGGATGGGGCCCATTTTCGGCGGTGGCTTAGCAATTTTCTTACCTCTACCAGGATTACGCCTCAGCGGAGTGGGGTCAACATCTCCCGCGTTATCATCATCGTGCCTTGGGTTTTTCTGCACAAGTGTCTCTTCAGAACATGTGAAGGCAAAAAACAGGGGAAAGTACATGTACTTATAAGAAAATCATTATGTTTGTTACCTTCCCCTGGTCTTCCTCAACCCTTGTGCCATCACCTCTTTTCCTAGATCCGATAGTCTTGGTGGAGCCGACCTGAGATTTTCAAACAACAACAAATGACTAACTGACGCCCGAAGCTAACAAGATAAAAATCAAGAAAAGCGCATACCTTATCAGCCTTGTCATCATTAACCACCCAGAAAGAATAGGGCTCGACGGGAAAAGTAGGCGACGGGAAGTCACCATGAAGGATCGGACCTCGGACCAGAAGAAGAACTCGAGGATAAATTGGGTCATTATAATGGAGGGCTGGCTTGTTGGAACCCTGGTCGATGGGATCGGCATCCAGCATCATCCTTTCAACACCCTCGGGCATAGTTTTGACCCGATGAGGACTAGCAACAAAACCAGAGAGATCGCCTAAGGTTGAAGTACCAGCTCGATAGTTGACAAGGAAATTTGCAACGGTATACTCAGGAGCATCCTCGGGATTGTAGGTCGACCACTCGGCAGTAGAACCATAACCATCGCGGCGATCCCTCCACTCGTTCATAATTCGAAAAGTATTGCCAGTCCATTGAGCTAAAGCACGAGAAGGCCGAATCTGGGACAAAATCTCGTAATAAAATGGGCTATCAGGGTTGTATAAGGGAAGACGAAGGCCCAACTCCAGTTGACCCAAGTTGATGACCACACAATCAGCCGATTGCTCGTGCTTCTTCATATCGGTTTTCTTCAAGATACCGTTTTGGACCGAGAGAAGGGTCACTTCGTAATTTTGAAGATCATACTTCTCCTTCAGCTGCTCAATGAACTCTTCATCATAGAGATCCTTCACCCTTTTCTCGGACTTGCACGAAATAGAAGAAGAGCTATCAACGAAAATAGATTTTATCGCGCGATCATCATACCTTGAAGGACTTTCAAGCAAAAACAGAGAAGCAAGGGGAGGAGCATCAAACTCGGAAAAAACTTCGTCAATAGACCTTTTCTCAGTCATGGAAGGAGAAGAAGCCATTAATGGAGATAATGCAAAGCTCGGTTTTCAACAAAAAAAGCTGAGGCGACAACAGCTACTGTAACAATTGGGGAAGAGGAGATGAAGGAAGAAAAAAAAAGCTAGTGTTTTTAAGCGCAAAGTAACGAAGAAACCTTGAAGAAGAGGTTGCAATGGCGGAAGTGAGAAGTGGAGAAGAAGAAGGAAAATAAAAAAGGAGCGGGCTATGTAAAGAGAACAAGTTGTAACCGATGACAACGGTTACAGGTAATAAATTGGGGATAGTGGGACGCTGCATGGCGAGATATGCGGCATGGAAGAGGACGTGGCGGTTGAGACGACTTTCTTCCACTCGTGTCTGCTACACGAGCGAAAGAAGGGGCATAAATGTAGGTGTAAATTATCTACAGATCCAGGTGGAAACATCCTAGAACCGGTGTACCCAAATACGAAGAGACGCGAAGTATAGAGCGAAGATTATCGGGCGCGAGATTTAAGGAGCCACGTGGATCAGGCGTAATAATGTCGGACAAGACTTGACCCAGACTTATGATAAATCTGACAGGATAAGGTGTGGCGGGACAAATGAGGAACTATGGTCAAACGAATAAAGAAGAATGGGTCACATCGGATAACCATAAAGACGACATGAAAGATAGGCGACATCGCGTTAATAATGCGCCTAAAAAGATTGGCCCGAACGGAGGATAGACAAGGAGTCAGGATACATCGGCCACATGAGACGACGTGAACCGGCCCGATCACAGAACTGATAAATAGATGTAACATGACCAACACCTTAATTTCGTTGTATATAACTTCTCCTATAAATAGAGGGACTTGTATTCAAGAAAGGTAGGTTGTATTTTTAGGGAGAGAAAAGGAGAAAAACTCGAGTAAGCACGAAGAAGAAGAAAAGTAAGTAGTAAGTGCATCTTGTAAGGAAATCCCACGGAGAGCAACACCTTTGTAACACTTCAAAGTAATAAGATTCATCCTTTCACCCCCGTGGACGTAGGTAATCATACCGAACCACGTAAATCTTGTGTTCATTGTGGAGTGTTTACTTTCATTTGAGATGAGCATTGCGTTTCTATCCTTTGGATGTAGTTTGTAGTAAAATGCATCTACAGTTAAGTTGAACAAACCCCGACGTTAATTTATCTTTGCCAAAGACTAATCATGAGCACTCTTTACATAAACAAATCGATAATAAATAATTTCATATGTTTTGATCGTGATTCGTGTCATTCGTTTAGTTATTACATAACATGGTAATTGATTGCAACAATTTTTTAAAATGGACATGTGTTTTATCGAGTTTATTTTAACATTAGAATGATCAACCACGTTTTATACTTTTGTGACGTTACGAAATTAGCATAGTATGTTTTTGTTCACCAATAACCGCCACCACCATAAAACCATATGAATCCACTTTTTTTATCCACCACCACCTAGTGGCGGAGCCAAGGGTTGACTAACCCGGCTCTAACCCCATAAATTTTTAATAACTACATTTTTTTTTGTTTATTTTATAAATAGTACTTTGTCCATATATATTTATGGTTTAGTCAACCAAAGTTTACATGTTTATTTTTAAAAAAAATAGGCCTCCTCAATGTCAATTTTTGACTCCACCACTTCCACCATCACTGCCGCCCATCCCATGTAGGTTATTGGACGCAATTTTAATTTTCAATCACAAATGCCATGTATGAGGTTTAGATTGAACAAAATTTCGTCAATTGATTAGTTTCATTATTTTTTTCCGTGTATTTTTTTTTGTATTGCAATCAATTTTATTTTAACATTAAAAAATCATGATTTATACGATATAGTACCAAAGATAACAGGGGTACCATTTGGGTGATCCAACTACGATCATGAAAATATTGTCTTGTATGATATCATCCCTGAAATATATGGTACCTTCCTTTATCAAAAGTGTTAAAAACAACCAACTACATCTTCCACACTACGATGTTATCGATGTTGTAACGACAATATAAAATTAATATTGTCCATCACTACTCACCAGAATTTACCGTCACTACTTCTTCCACCACAAACCAGGGGCGGAGCCAGGATTTTGAGGAGAGAGGGAGAAAAAACTCTTGGCAAGTTGGATACATGTGAAAAATGGACTTTGTATCCCATTTTATGATAAAAAAACAAAAATAAATACAATTGTGCTTGGCTCTACCCTTAACCACCACTAATCTTTCGGCCTTCACCTCTTCTACTACTCATTGTCGCAGAAAATTTCTATTGATATTATTTATCAAAATTATTTATTAATAAAAATAAATATTATAATTAATTAAGAAAATATTTATAATTAAAAAATGATTAGTCATTTATTATGAGTAATTAGTGAAACACTAATTAATAAAACACTTTATAATGAATATATTATTTATTATGTGCAATTAGTGAAACACTAATTAACAAAGCAATTATGGTATTTAAGTTGAATAAACCACCACTGTTGATTTATCTTTTCTATCAATTCTAACCAAGGTAGAACACTGGTTAGAGGCCACTCTTATGACATAATAGGTCATGAGTTCGAACCTCCCTGTAATAATTTTTGAAATTCCATATATTGACTTGAGTATTCATTTTTCAATCATAATATTCGAATTAATGCCACACGTGCAAGTTGTAGGGGGTGATCAGGAGAACCACATCCCTTGATTTATCTTTAACAGGACAAATCCTGACCACCACTAACAAAGACAATCTTAGCTTAACTTTGTTTTGTAATAATGATAACTTTTTGTGTTGGGTTTAACATATTTTCTCGAAAGTGAAATAATCTCAACAAAATAAATCAATTTAATTAGTGCTTATGAAAATTCCTTAACTACCCCTAAATAATAATAGTTAGGTTTATTTAATTATTATTCTCTCTATTTAATTAGTGGGAATTATATAAATGACCCTCCTTTTCAAAGGCTTCAAAAATACCCTTATGAGACAATAAAAATACCCCTCTCCAATTACAGGTCCATCAGGGGTCCATTAACGTTTTCTTCTTTCCATATTTACCCTTCCTCCTTTAATCTTCGGTTTCGTCTCTTCAAATGTTCAGAGAAAACAGAAAACATTATCGAAACCCATAACACCTTCGTTTCCATCACTACCACCACCATCTCAGTCGCCTTCACAACCAACACCAACACCCGTTCCACCGCCACCACCATTACAACCTACCACCACTACGGATGGAGCATACAATGGAAAACAATTTTAAAAAAAAATCAATTTCAGATCTAGAAATTCAGCAATCACCACCACCACTGCTATCACCACCGTTTCAGTATGAAATCGATAAGAAAAATATACCTGAAGAATCTATTGTGTTCAATTTATGCATGATTTATTATGAAGGCTTTAGAAAAAAATCATTGGATTTCTTTTAATTTCAGTTCTCAAACTCAAATCTGGACCACCATCATCTTCATCGCATCCGCCTGCACTAACACCGCCATCACCGTTAATTACCACCACCACCATCTATCTTTATCTCGATCTCAACATTATTGTTTATTTTCTTCCCAGTGAAATTTGAGAGAGAGAGAAAGAGAGAGATTTTAGTGCTTCGACCCTTCAAGTATGTATGATTTTCAATTTTAGCTAGTTGCATAGATTTTTGGAAGTTTAATTTATGTTATTCAACTTGATTTACTTTGTTGATTTAGATTTAATTGAAAACGAGATTGTTGATTCTGAAACTAGTATAATTTAATATTGTTTTATGTTTTGATTTTTGTATTATTGATTCTAAAATTGGTATGATTCAACTTTTGGTTTGATCGAATTTAATATTTTCATGGTGAATTTTTTACCAAAAATCACCTCAAATGTGTGTATGTTAGGATTAAATGAATTGTTAACCTTTGGATGTTGCAGTTGGTGGATGTTGTTGTAGTAGTTGTTGTTGGTGTGTTGGTGGATGATGTTGTGGTGGAGGTGATGGTGTTGGTTGTTGTGAAAATTCTGGTGGCGGCTTTTGTTGTAGTAGTAGGGGTGAAAATGGGGGAATCAACATAGCATCTACAAGATGTATTCTGGATAATCTATCTATCTATTTTTAAGGTTTCATTTCTTGATTTTATTCTGGTGTTTGGAGTATTGTCATTTTAAGAAGATAATGAAATTCTACTTAGACAATGGAATTAAATAGAATTGCTCTTTGTTTTATAAGTAAAGAGTAATACCAATTATGGCAAATGTGTCTCTAGTATAGAACGGTGAAGTCCTAGGGTGTTGAGATGCACGACCGCCATCAAGGCACACTGGTAATGTTTATGTGCTACACTGGTAATGTTTTTAAGTAAGAAATTAGTCCTTTGGGGAAAGTGTACAGTATCAAGATCTTTCAAACTAATTTTTTAAGTTTTTAATAAAATTGGTTGTTTACATCATTTGAGTTCTGTTACTTATGTATTGTGTAAAATTCTTGGTGATGCTTTTGTATTTATATTTTCAATATTAGCTCGGTGATTTCCAATTAAAGGTTGGAAAAGTTGCACTTACTGCTCATGCAGAAAATCTGAGGGGAATTGCTATGGAGGTAACTTCTGCTCTCATTCATACTTAGTTGAAAGTCATCTTATTATGTAGGCTTCTAGTAAAAATAATACGGGCGTTGACTGTTGGCCGTGAAAGTTTGGGTGAAAAATCAGCGGAACTAGCTTTTCCCAGTTATGGTATTCTGATTCTTAGCTAGTTGGTAATTGACAGTTAAAATGAACAAAATTAGCTTCGTTGGAGAAAGAGTTACTTCTTCCAAGGAAAGGGTTCTTCTATTAAAAAAAAAAAAACTTTTTCTAATTGCTTCTTTTGAAGGTGGACCCCTTTGTGGGCACTGATGAACCTATGGTGTAATGGTATTATATAAATGACCTTTCCTTGGAAGAAGATGCGTGTTCGATTCACGTTAGGTTCACTACTTTTAGTATATTTGTGTATCAACGATAGAAATTGACCTTAGTTTAGGGAGTCAACAACAAATATTTGTGTATCAACAATAGAAATTGACCTTAGTTTAGGGAGTCAACAACCAATGTTTCTGTATCAACAATAGAAAAATGGTATCAACAACCAATGTTTGTGTATCAACAATAGAAAAATGGTATCAACAACCAATATTTGTATATCAACAATAGAATTTGATCTTAGTGTTAGGAGTCAACAACAAATGTTTGTATATCAACAATAGAAATCGACCTTAGTTTAGGGAGTCAACAACCAAGGTTTGTGTATCAACAATAGAATAATAGTATCAACAACCAAGGTTTCTGTATCAACAATAGAAAAATGGTATCAACAACCAATATTTGTGTATCAACAATAGAAATTGACCTTAGTTTAGGGAGTCAACAACCAGTGTATCTGTATCAACAATAGAAAAATGGTATCAACAACCAATATTTGTGTATCAACAATAGAAAAATGGAATCAACAACCAATATTTGTGTATCAAAAATAGAAATTGATCTTAGTGTTAGGAGTCAACAACAAATGTTTGTGTATCAACAATAGAAATCGACCTTAGAGCTTCTCCAATGGTTGTTGTATGTATTTCCTATGTGGCAAGACAAACAAGACATCTTTATTGCAAATTTTCCTTAAGTTTAGGTGAAAAAAGTTATTCATCTCTAATGGTGTTGTTTGTGGTAATTTTCTTATTAAATGTAAATTTTATGTTTAGTAATTTTAATATTTTATTAGATCTAAAAATGATTATTTATTGTATTAGAATTAATTTTAGTAACTAAAATATATTTTTAATTTAAAAAAGCTGATTAGGATGGTAGACAATGTCAAGGGGAATGTGAGAAACTAGACATTCCCCTTGACATTTTCTACCTAAAGTCATGCATACATTGATTTATGACATCCGGGTTGGAGAATGATTTTAGAGAAAATAGATGTGCATCCCAGGTGGATTTTGACATTTATCTCCACATACATGCCATTGGAGAAGCTCTTAGTTTAGGGAGTCAACAACCAAGGTTTGTGTATCAACAATAGAATAATGGTATCAACAACCAAGGTTTGTGTATCAACAATTGAAAAATGGTATCAACAACCAAATTTGACAAATATTTTTGAACTTTTGATTTTTTGGGTCAACAAATATTTTCAGTTGTTGACGCCTAATATTAATGGCGGCGGCGGTGGTGGCGGCGGCGGTGGTGGTGGCGGCGGCAACAACAGTGGTGGTGGTGGTGGCAAATTTGACAAATATTTTTGAACTTTTGATTTTTTGGGTCAACAAATGGTGGCGGAGTGGGTGGCGGCGGCAGTGGTGGTACAATGGTGGTGGTGGTGGTGGTGGAGTGGCGGCGGTGGAGTGGTGGTGGCGGCGGTGCTGTTGGTGATGGTGAAATGAAATAATAGAAAAATCTATTTTTTAATGGATAAGATTTTTAAATGGAAAATAATATTATAAGCGAGGATATTAAGGTAATCTATCTTTTAATGGATAAGGTATTTAAATGATAGGAGTATTTATATTGTTGTATAAGGGTATATTTATTGGGGGTCAAAACTAATGGTATTTAATAAATTTACCCATTTAATGATATTTATTAAATTAAATTACATTATACAAAGCTTTTGGACGGAAGCCTAGCAACAAGCTGAGCTCCAACGCCTTTTTGGATAGCAATACCTAATCTATGAAAAATAAAACTACCAATACCACTACTAGCGTCGTTACTAACTAAACAATTTTTCAGACGCTTGAAAAAACACAAAGTATCCTCACCTAATTCTCCTAGAGTAGTGAAAGCTAGGACCCCCAAACCGTGGCCATGTGAAACACACTTGTCCAAGTACTTCGAGTGTTTACGCGAGACCGCATTAGCTATGGCTTTTCCAGGGACGAAAGAGCGAACTCCATCACCTGTGAAGGGAGAGACACCTATGACATCCATACAAACATCATTTCCATTCTCCCAGTTGAGCACAAGAATATCAGCAGGTTTCAACCCCTTGTCATCATCCGTTAGAAAATCTAAAGAAACTTCCTTACGCACTGACACACCATCTTTGTAACAAATGTCAATGGTTACATCACGAACAAAATCATGTCGAAACTTGGGACCTATATCCTTAGCACAATGAAGCGCATGATCCCCGAAGATGTCCATGGATTTGTTACAACTTGAGCATACGTCATTCTCAACAAACAAAGGAATGCCGAGACGATAGAAAAGCACATCTCTAAAATGTCTAGGTCCAAGGCACTGGTTAAGCCCACTGATGGGTATAGCCAATAAATAATCTTGTGCATGCTTGACCCGGTTGCACTGCCACAGGATGGAATCTCTTGCAGACATTGAAAATTTATCTGGTATTAGTTTCTTAACTGCATCAAAATAAGTGACTGCCAGGGAATGCATGGGAAGGGGGGCAGTATCATCGATACAGTATGTAGAAGGCAAGCCACATACCTGGACAAAATTATGAAGTGCAAACTGATAAGCAGGGCCTTTGTCAGCTGAGAATAAATTACCAAGAATCACCATTTGCACCGAAATAGTCTGACTCTGAGAAGCAAGGTAACAATAGGCACTGGCGTCATCCATGGTGTAAATACCAAGTCCACCATCTTTGATAGGCAAGGTAGCTAATCGTTGTTGTAAAGGACCAAACCTCGCGCCATCACCAGTGATAAGAAGTCTTACGTATTTAAGTAAGTGATCATCAAAGAGGGCAGTGGCTGATTGCAGGGCTGCAGGATTGGTAGTACGCATTTCAAAATATAATCTAGAAACTCCAGTGAAATTGTGAAGCAATAACATCTCACTTTGAGGGTCTTTGAGTTTCTTGATTGCAGACATCAATTGAACAGTCTTATCCAGCCTGCTCAACATCATATCACTGATAAAGTTTAAATCTAAACTCACTGGTCCACCCAAAAGTTTAACACCATTAGAAGGTCTACCAATATCAGCTGGGAAAACACCATCATCTGTACTTCTGGGATCAGT
Source organism: Papaver bracteatum (assembly GCA_023529315.1). Lineage (NCBI taxonomy): Eukaryota > Viridiplantae > Streptophyta > Magnoliopsida > Ranunculales > Papaveraceae > Papaver > Papaver bracteatum. The sequence goes on from JAJJWX010002982.1 coordinate 115,299, forward strand.
AGTAGGCCAAAAGACTTCAGTTTTTTTAACATTAAGATGTAAACCCCTGCAAGGTCCTTCAGCTTCAATTATATTTAGAGCCTTATCTACCTCTAATGTGTCACCAATAATAGTACCATCATCGAGATACCAAGCATGCAAGTCAAGTTTGCACCGAGAAGCAATAGTCTTTACCAGTGGGTGAAGTGTCAAAGAAAAAAGCAAGGGACCGAGGGGGTCACCTTGCTGAACACCAAGTGCAGAAGACAAAATATCTTTCTTTATAATAAGAGACCCCCAAAACGCCACATGTCGTTCCCACAATTATTCTGATTTGTGGTGAAGCCATGTAATCACTTATTGAAAAATCATCGCCACATCATCAACATCTTATAAGACACAACTGGAGAATAAAATTCAGCCTTACATGCCTTTTCCCAAACGTCTCTATAAAAGACACAACTATAGGAAAAAATTCAGCCTTACATGCCTTTTCCCAACTGTCTCTATAAAAGACACAACTATAGAACAAAATCCATCCTTACATGCCTTTTCCCAAACGTCTCTATAAAAGACACAACTATAGAACAAAATTCAGCCTTACATGCCTTTTCCCAAACGTCTCTAAAAATGACCTATTATAAGATATTTAATACTATCCAAGCCGGAAACGTTGTTGCACAACCGAAAACAAATTTATTTTGTTTGACGCACATCATCGCATCTGTCCAAATTATCATCTATGATGATGGTTCACTGTTCATATTTTAGAATTTCTTAAACTCTTTCGATCATTTAACGGTCAAACTCTTTTAAAAGGAACCAGTAGAAGAAGGTCGATCATTTAACGGTCAAACTCTTTCAAAAGGAACCAGTAGAAGAAGGAAGATCATTTAAGTTTTGACAAAAGCTTTCGGATTTCCACGCATTTAAGTTTTGGAAAACTTACACGCCCAAGAGTATGAGTGACCACTTAACGTCATCGATGCGTCCCAAGTCATCACCATGTCAATGCAGACTAATTTACAATTCCAAGAGTCGCTACAGTTCCGTAAGGCAAATCCAAAAGTCACTATGTTTTCAGAAGAAACAAAACAAGCCACGTCAAAATGTCAATGCCATGTCATCAAGTTTACTGAACGGACACATACCTAAAAAGACATCCTTTACACAAGAACCATATAGGAAAAACAGAAACGGACTACTAAAGATACCCGTTGATCCAATCGTCACAACTATCCATAACAAGCAATTTTTGCTTTCCAAAGGTTGTGAATACAGAATGTTTAAAAATAGAAAGAGATTTTAGGTCGTAAAGAAAATAACATGTCTTGAGCAATTAATAATTTGAGGTGATGACTTCTATAATGTTGAGAAAGAGGAAACATACCCATCCAATGGAATACAATGTGGATTCTAGGTAAAGAAAAGATCAATCATTTATTTTATCAGATTTTATCAATTTTGTGATGATTGATTTTATTGTTTGTTTTATGGATGCTGATTCGAAGTCTTTCATTTATATTCCTAAGAAGATACCATAAACGCATTCGGCAAGCATATATGTATTTGTATTCAAAAATTATTGCTATTATCATCGGATATCAACTGATGGTATAGTATATTTTAATTTAATTTTAGACAAACATATGGCGATAGTATGCATAGTAATATCTTGAAAGATCAAATGATAGTGGGTATATGAGGGGACTCAACCACAACTTTATGAAGAAAGGAAGAAATATGGTTTACTGCAATCAATTCGAACCTCTCAAGTTCATCTATTGGATTCGGTTGTCATTGTTTACAATGGGTATATACATTGCTCGGTTGGTATACATTCATTTCTAGTGCTAGACTTTGATTTTGTTATAGTGTTCAATCAAACACAGATTCTCCTATATGTCCTTTACACTATTGCTACTTTTTGTTGTTTTCTTTTTTGATACTGTATGTTAATCAGGTTTTGAAGCTTCGACTATCGTAATGGATGACTAGGTACACAAATGAGAAGGCATTTGAACTTGGTGTACAATACACTTCCACGGAAACTTTAATAATTAACGGAAGGTTAAACTCTGTTTTTATCAGTTCTTCATCAAAATATCTTGATGATAATTGAAATTATATATTGCGTATAAAACAGGGATTGGTTCTGATCCCACATAATCTTCTTTTAGATCCTATGTTGAAATTTTCTTTTTTTGTGGAATTCATACGATGACACTACTACTATATACCATTTTTTTTGCCAACTCTTTTTAATATCTTAAGCGTTTGGAAAATTGATTGTACGGAGCCATATGTGAAGGAAGAAAATGATGAGTGAGATGCATCATGCATGAAAAGAAAAAGAATGCATTGAGGATCACCAAGTTCGTATATGTGGTTGTGCTGTTGTATGTAATCATCGTAGCATTATGAAATTTGAATTATCGTGATTTTTTGCATTTCAAATATTATAACAACACTTTAATCATTTGTGAAAGAATTGTATACTTACACCCATCAACAAGTCATTCATTGATTGTTCCTTTCCACGAATTGATTGCATTTTCGTTTAAATTTTCTCAGTGTAGAAACATCTCTGATTAATTATGACAAACCAGGGTCATCACAAAGGGCTGATTCATTCTGATTTACAGGATCGTATGCAATATTTTGAGGGTGGATTCATTTTGATTATGAGATCGTATGCAGTTTTCTGTTCATTGAATGACACCATCCGGCAACATGGGACAAGTCTAAACTGCCTATATTTTCAAGCAAACATCCATACATTTTTGAACGATCCATAGTATTTTTAGCTGAAAGATTAAACAATTAGTTCATTGTTTGCCAATGATAACATTGTTTCCTGACAACGAATTTAGGAAATCAAGATTAGTCTAATTATATGTGTACATAAGCTACATGGACTCACCAGTGCGTATGCACCGGGTTAGGGGCTTGTAATTGTCATAATAGAGTTTGGCAGGCTTCAAGTAACAAAACTCCACCCAGCGAGAAATACCTGGACAATGAATGTGGACCTCCTTGATGAGTTGCAATCTACTCACCATGTTGAAAGCATTGGGAATTCAGACAAAATGATAATTCTGAATTCCCATTTAATTATCCTCTCTCTCCCGCACCTCCAAACCACATTTTTTGCTGGTTTTTTCTCCTAGGCATAAGTACACAAAAATTAGATTGGTCGTCCCTGGTTCTCCAAAATATATTGCCTCTCGTTTCTAGGGTTTATCAAGTGATTTGTTGATAGAACTTTACACTTTCTTTCTTTGAGACAGAAGGTTCACTTTATTGCCGGAAACTGTGACCTTCACTAGAGATGAATTTGAACCCACCTAGTTAATAACTTAATACCATGTTTTTATAAGAACGTACAGGGGTTTCAAAGAGGAAAAACCCAATCTTTAATAAATTTAAGGACCACAACATATAATGATATAAACCCAACTTAAACAGGGATTATCTCTTTCAATCTAAACATCTTTCTCAAATCATGTGGCACAAACCAAAATCAACATCAAAAATATTTTTTGATTAACGTGTTTTTGATTTGAAATCCGTTCATGGTTATGATTCCATATGAGAGAATTTGATTTTCTACCACACAGAACTTCTAGATAGAGAAGGAACATAAAAAAAAAAAAAAAAAGAGGGTGGGCCAAAAAATTAATACTCCAATAAGAAGAAGGAAATGATATCGTAGGCAATAAAAATTAAGAAGAAGATAATGATGGAAAGAATTGATTTCCTTCTTAATGTCTGTGGAGCAATAAGAAGAAGATGAAGATAGAAAGTATTGAGTTTTTTAAAGGAAAAAAATTAATGAAGTTTTACCTACCCGTAAGTAAAAGTCAATGGAGGAAAGTTAATTCTCACATTCTATTCTTATCTACAATTGAATAAGATTAATATTTATAAGGGTAAAAGTGGAACCACAAATCCTAAAAATAATAAAAGCAGATTTGTATGAAGTCTCAGATATCCAAGAAATATGTAAATCCTAAACAAAATAGTAATATTTTATTGTTCCTTACATGTATCCGGGGATACAAGTTAACAAATGCCCAATATTAACACTATCATTCAATCTTTAGAATAATCTTTTGGTGTGTATTGGCAACGAAAACTTTTATCCTAAACATATTTATTCTGGTTGAATAAAACATATGAAATCATCATTTTTTGGGAAACTCTAATTTATTAAGTATTTGTAAAATGTTATTCTTTACAAATTCTAAATAATTCAAAATGATGTTGCCGAAAGGTAGTAATTTGAGTATTCTGATTGCATAAACCACAGATAGATGTAAAAAAAAATGATAATAGTGAATACAGTCACTAGTTAATTTTAATGGAATTTGACTAAACTATCAGATTCGATCTTGGCATATGTGCTTGGAAATCTTCTTAGTTTACTCCAACATCCGAGTATCTCCTCAAAATTCTTCTTAGTTTCCTTAACCATAATCATTGATGGAAAATAATTTGTTCAAAATAATGCACAACGTCCATATCCATCATATATATGTCCTTCCGAAATACTGATGCAAATGTCATGAACACACTTTAAAAGAATGCTCTAAATTGTTGAAAAATTAAACAATTTTCATATGAATAGAGAATCCTTTATCCAGTAAAATGGATTTCGATTTTGGAGTTAATTAAATTTGGTACAATTAAATTTCTGGTCCGGTTAGTTAGGGTAGTTTTAATTTGAAAACCGAAAGAAACATATCCGGAAACATGAAATAATTTAACCTTTCATGGGAAACCCTTGAAAGGTCTTCATGAAGCATCGTGATGTAACATGAATTTTTTTTCAAATATTTTTTTTTTTTTACTCTGTAACTTATTACTAGCTAGTTGAGTTTCATTTTGGATGCGGCAAAAAATATTACTTTTAGATGCACTTGATAAGAGGTGCAGCAAAAAACTTTCGTATATATTGTTATATTGTTAAGATGTGGCAATATGGTGTAACAATAGATAATTTTTCTTGCAGAGTTAATATTTGTCTATTTCTAATAATTACAAATATTTTTTACCTAATTATTTAATTTTATCATGTTTTTGATACAAGTATTGTAGTCTTTTATTTAAAATGAAAGGTACACATTATCATATTTTGTCGTGATTATCTTTTAAAATATTTTTTTAAAACACTTATATAATAAACTTATACTACTATCAAATAATCATATGCAAAGTAAACCTTATATATCATATGAACCCACAATTGGGGGATATGGGAATTAATTGGGGGATATGGGAATTAATGGGGGATATGAATTACTTCCCCCAACCAAAGGTGGATGCTAAGGGGTGTTTTTTGGGGGCGAAAATACTAAAACACCCTTAGATTAATTAAAAAACATTATGAAAAGATTGTTATGCCCTTTCTACTAGAACATAAAATCTAAAAACAAAATCAAATATCCCCCATTCTAAGTTTAAATGGCATGATTTATTTATTTTTTCATTTTCTTCATCATTTTGATTTTTTTTTCTTCATCTTCTTCATCGTTCTTCATCGATGATTAATCGTTAAATCAAAAATTTCTTCGTCGATTAACCTACCCAAATTATAATCATGCTTCCACGAAAGAGAACAACTTCCCAATCGAACCCAAATTGAAAGATAAACTACTATCAAAGATGGCTTATGTGAGAAGGTTAGTCATTTTAAAGTGTTAAATTAGTGTTTCAATGGATTTGTAGGTATGGGTTTAGGTCAAAATCGCAAAACCCTAATTGCAATTTTTGGGTTTCAGAAATTCCGGCATACACCTTAGTTTGAATAACGCACCGGTAGTGGATACCGGCATGCGATCTAGGATGAATACCACACCGGATTTAGGTACCGGCACTCGATCTAGGTTGAAGACCACGCCGGTATTGAACTTCTAATATACAGAGAAGAAAAGGGTTTAGTGAGTTGTACCGGCATCTTCGACATTTTCTTTTCAATGCTGGTACTCAATCCCGGCATCAATGATTATTTGATGGGTATGCCGGTATTGGTGTTTAGTTATGCAGTAACTTCCAAGACTGTACCGGCATCCTCGACATTTTTTTATTTATGCCGGTACCTAAATCCGGCATTGATTTTTATTATACATGAGTGCCGGTAGTCTTGTTTTTTTTATCCAGGAACAGGTACCGGCATGCTCGAAAACTAGATTACCATGCCGGTACCGGTTCAAAACCAGGAAAAAATTGCGAACCCCCCGGATAGTGGCAGTAAGTCTCTCATCACAATCATCTTCCATTTTCAAAAAAAGATATGCCTCTCAAATATATTTTTCCCTCCTTCTACTCTCACCCAAAAACAAATAAAAATACACACTACTACCGGCATACATTGATTGTTTCAATACTACGCCAGGAATGTTTTAAAAATGGGGGATATGTTGTACCGGCATGGAAGAGTGTATAAAAACCACGCCGGGAACGTGTTTAAAATGGGGGATATATCGTACCGGCATTTGTGTTGTATGAATACCACGCCGGTAGCACAAGTTCCGGCGTAGTCTTCATACAACGAGCATGCCGGTACTAAGCTTTTACAGGGGGAAAAATGGCGGTTTCTAAAAGAAAAATCAAATTTTCGACCTCCTACAAGCATTACCTGTGTGTTGGGGTTGCTTGTATGCTGAACATGTTTACTTTCTTGGGTTGGTTCTTCACAAAACACTTCATGGTCACGAAAATCATGATCCAAGGGTGTTGGTTCATCATATAACTCTAATTGTGAGTTGTTATCATACATCGAAGATTGAAGATATGATTGTTGTTGTAGTTGAGCTAAAGATTCAGCTCCAACAATTTTCTCATCACACTCATCTTCCATTTTCAAAAAAAATTCCACTCAATTTTTTTTTCCTCTTCTTCTACTCCTCACTCACTCACACAAATTAAAAAAAAAAAATCAAACTAATCTATCCCCAAATACTTAAGAATTTACTAATTATTATTAACTACTAATTAGGATTAGTGAGGGCTAGATTAGGAATTAAAAAAATAATTACATAGGGGGTCACCCAGAAATACTATTGGGACACCGATTTTGTCCTGTAACTATATCCCTCAATTATGGGTTCTATCAAATATGTAACCTAATATTAGAAGAAAAAAGTTTTCATTTGTAAATAATTATACGCAAAAAGGAGTGTTCATTCATATCATAAACTTCATATGTATAAACTAATAACCTAGTATATCATTTTTCATCGTAAATTTCACACTCAGCTGGACAAAAGAAAAAGAATTAGGACAAATTTCGTTTATTTTGTGTTTTTGTAGGTAGTGATGGAATTTTTTGCTTTGGATTTTTATATATAAAATTCAACCTATATCTCTCTCTACAGTTCCTAGGTAGTGTATTTCTGTGTTTTCTTTAGTTGATCAAGAAAATGAGTTGCACTTAACACCAACCATCGACACATATGGGTGTTTTGCATATACCGACAATAACCTTAAAAATGCAAAGGAGTGTGAATTATCATCAGATGTGGGTATTCTGCATGTGGTGATAATATTGAAAAAAAGTAGTACAGAAAAAGTGTGTTTTTGAGTTCTAATTATCGATAGTTGTGAATGAGTTATTTATGCCGATAGTAGCTCGATGAGAGAGACTTCTTGGACGTATTTTTGACTTCTAAATCACTGAAACATGATCCCATTAGGAATTTAACACCTAGATTTGGTGAGCACTATATAAGAAAACTCACAAGAAAACATTTGTATCATCTTTTATCACATCTTGGAAGTCAACATCCAATATTCTACATAAGAAATCTCGGGTTTTCCCTTTAGAAGGAAACCATTTTTCCTCTTCTTTTGTATATTTTTCATGAGTTTTAGCAGACTCATCACTAACTAATTTTCATATTGATTTTGAATGTAGTTGGAAGTCCATAACAAGTGAATTAATTTGGCCGGTTGTTAGTGATGTTCATGATCTCTTTTATCGTTCATGTTCTACTTTTGATATTTTCATGTATGATTGAAGGCGGGTTTGTTGATGGTATATACTAAGTGGACATGTATTCATATCTAAGGCTAAACTATGGTTAGGAGATACAAAATAGTCAATAGACCTGGTTGCAAGTAGCATAGTGTGATTATTGATTGTACTCAAAACCTTCTTCTAATTACATGTAGAAGTGAACAATTTTAATACATTATTCATAGTACTTTTATTGCATTGACTAAACTAATGTAAAGAACTTAATGTTCTTAGAGAATTAAATTTGATACCACGTTGCTTTAGGTTGTTCGCTGAGTAGTATTTGCATATCATCGATATGGTATGTGATGATATAAAGAATTTGAAAAAGAGGGGTCTAACAACCACACCAAGTATTTCGTTTAGGCAATATGTATGGACTAACTCCAATATAATTCCAAGAGAATCAACTAGACAGTCAGACTCAATCAAGGAAAATATATCCAAGAGTTAACTCTCTATTTCTTAATGTAATCAGCAAATCAAACAGATAGAAATTCGCGAGCCTGATTATTATGAGAAAAAACTTGAAAGGTATCAAAGACCAATGTTCAAGTTTCAATCAATTTCAATCAACAACCAAAGGTTGGATTTACCAATTGATTGAACTATGCACAACCTATGATATTTCAATTATATAGAAAATATAATGTGGAAAAGAAATAACACAGACAACAAAAGTTTTGTTATAAGGAAACCCCGAATGCAGAAAACCTCAGGACTTAGTCCAAATTTGAACACCACAATGTATTAAGCCGCTACATACTCTAGCCTACTACAATTTAACTTCAGGAAGGAATGTAGTTGAGCCCTAACCAATCTCACACTAACTAAGGTATAGTCGCATTCCTTACACATCTGAATCCCGATAGGACTTTATGCACTTGATTCCCTTAGCTGATCTCACCAACAACTAAGAGTTTCTACGACCCAAAGTCGAAGACTTTATAAATAAATCTGTCTCCCACAGAAAAGTATATTCTGATAGATAAATCTGTCTCTCACAAAAATACCTACGAAGTTTTTGTTCCGTCTTTTGATAAATCAAGGTGAACAGGAAGAAATTGATAATCCGGTCTTATATTCCCGAAGAGCTTCCTAGAAATATCAATCACCTCACAATAACTTAACTATATGGTAGTAGAACAAGTTATTGTGGAATCACAAAGAATGAGACGAAGAGCTTTGTGATTACTTTTTAAGAGATAAATCTCGAGCAAATCTTAGAGAGATACTACTCAATACGATAGAACAGGTAAGATCAAACCACGCAACTACAAATAAAATAGTTAGGTCTGGATTCAGAATCCCAATGAAGTCTTTAAGTCGTTAACCTATAATGGTTTTAGGAAAAATCTAGGTTAAAGGAGAATCGACTCTAGTCGCAACTAGTATCACACATGAGGTGTGGGGATTACGTTTCCCAGTTTCTAGAGTTTTCCCTTATATAGTCTTCAAATCAGGGTTTAATAACTTTGTGTCAAAAGCAATCAATATTCACCGTTAGATGAAACATGATTTAAGATTCAAGATAATATCTTTCCACCGTTGGAAGGTCTTAGATTCTTACACACAAATGAAATATACCCTCATTTAGATATGGGTAACCGTACATAAACGTGTATATTGACTTGGCTCAATACCTTTTAACCGAAGTTAGCCATATGAGCACTTTTGTGTTAACCATGTTCATCTTTACACTTTTAGATCAAATAATAATCAAATGAATCTAATTGTGTTACTCATGGAGTTGTTTAATTGTTTATATTCTCATAGAATACAAGATACAATTGAAGAAAAATTGATTTTTCCACGGTTTGCAAGCATTGCATTCCTTATTATATAAATATATTTTTCATGAGTATGAAATCATACTTTAACCGATTTTATGACTTTACCTCATAATAAGTTTGCAAACGGGTACGCAAACTTAAGTTTTGGACTTGATCCTTTCTGACAGTTCGCAAACGGGTACGCATACTTTCGTTCCAGACCGAACTCATGTGAATAAGTTTGAAAACTGGTGCGCAAACTTAGTTCCCAGACTTTAACAGTTAAAACCGTTCGCATACGGGTATGCATACTTGGTTCCCGAACCTGGATCATTCTTACAACAGTTTGCATACGGGTACGCATACTGTGCTATATCCAGACAATGGTCAATTGTTCTAAACTCCCATTTTAATCATTGAAATATTCTTCGAAGATGACAATAGATGTCTCACACAAACTATTAGCTAATAAGCAACTTTCAAGTCGAATAATCAATACGAAACATTCCGAGTATACATCAAATGACTGTCTCACATAAATCATGTAAGATGTTGCCAGTTGATTTTCACAAGATCATCTTTTGACTTTCGTCAAGAATAATGATAAATATAGTTAAAGAAAAAGCTTTTCAACACATATTTCGAGAAAGATATAAGCGAGTTAAACTCAGCTCGAAATATCAAATGTGTATAATATGAAGTATGTATAGTTATAAGACTTTGTTTCAATAGGAGATAGAATAGAATAGACTTGTAATGACCCGTGCCTCCACCGAAACTGTCCCCACTTGACCACTGCGGATATCCGGCAGTGTTGGGTTTTTAACGGGAATCGCTGCGGTAATCCAGCAGAAACTTCTCTGATGGTCACCCATCCATGGATTTCTCCCGCTCGAGCACGCTTAACTGTAGAGTTTTCTGCCAACTCTGGATCCAATTGTGCTGAAAAGGCATCGGTATAATGTAGACGTTCCTTGCCTCTTGTGAGACCAGTATCTGGCATAACACCTGCTATAGCATTGCTCGGTCAAACTAGCAAGCGTTGCTATCTCAAGCTTATTTGTCAAGTTTAGTTGCCAAAACTATAAGTCTTGATTTCTAGTCTACTTATAGTTAAGTCTCAAAATAGGATAATAAGTGTAGTTCAGCTTTTGACTCCACGACGCTCATCAAATAAGGACGAAGAAATACTCAAGGGAATTTATGGAACTTCATCGATAAAAGGTATGTGGAGACTTGAACTTATCTCTATTTTATTTCCTATTTGAGGCAAAAGTCGTATTGCTATATAGACTTCAATTATACACATTTGTTATTTCGAGCCGAGTTTATCTCACTTATCTATTTCTCCAAATATGAGTTGGTAAGCTTTCGCTTTATCCAAGTTCATCTTTACTCGTGAAGAAAGTCATGTTGATTATTTCAATAACTTGAAAATCGCTTTGATGAAAATAGTTTGTGGATAACAACTATTTTTAACATCCTCTAAGAAAGTTTCAATGATTGAAATGAGAGTTTAGAACAAGTAACCATGTTTGGATATAAACATAGTGTGTTCTCACATTTTTGTGTAAAAGTCCAAAATCGGGAACCTAAAGTATGCGTACCCATACGCGTACTTGTGGTTATTGGAAATCCAGGTAAGTATGCGTACCCATATGCATACTGGCTGAAGTTTCACGTCCGTCAATTTCTGCTGGAGTTTCGAAGTAAAAACAAACTCAATCCGGTCACTTAATTTTGCGTACCCGTTTGCATACTTAAGAAGGTGACTTTCTAAAATTGATTTGTTCACGAACTAAAACATTTATATAATAAATGTACACGTTTAAGTACGGTTACTCAAACCTAAATGAAGGTACATTTCATTTGTGTATAATAAGCTAAGTTAGATCTAACGGTTGAAAGATATTAGCTTGAATCTTTCAAACGATGAATATTGAATGCTTTGTTACGACCAAGGTAACTTAGATTGCAAACCCTGATTTGAAATCTATATAAAGGAGAACTCTAGAAACTGGGAAACCTAATCCCCACACCTCCCGTGTGAGACTAGTTGTGTAAGCTAGAGTCGATTCTCCTTTAACCTTAGGTTTTCACGAAACCCTGTAGTTTAACGACTTAAAGACTTCATTGGGATTGTGAAGCCAGGCCCAATTATTTTCTATGTAGTTACGTGATCTGATCTTGATATTTTATACCGTGATTTTGTACAATCATAAGATTGGCTTGAGATTTATATCTCTTATAGGCAAGATTGAAAATTAGTCACAAAAACCTCCGTCTCATCGTTTGTGATTCCACAATATCTTGTTTCTTTAATCGATTAAGATTATTGTGAGGTGATTGATAATACTAGGCTGTTCTTCGGGAATGTAAGTTCGGGTTATCAATTAGTTCCTGTTCACCTTGATTTATCAAAAGACGGAACAAAAACTCGTAGGTATATCTGTGGGAGACAGATTTATCTATTCAATAGACTTTTCTGTGTGATACATATTTTTTTATCAAGTCTTCGACTTTTGGTCGTAGTAACTCTTGGTTGTGGGTGAGATCAGCCAAGGGAATCAAGTGTATAGTATCTTGCTGGGATCAGAGATGTAAGGAATACGACTGTACCTTGAATCAGTATGAGATTTATTAGGGTTCAACTATATTCCAGACCAAAGTTATCTTTGTAGTAGGCTAGTGTTTGTATGTCTTATTACAGTGTGGTTTTCAAATCTTGACTAGGTCCATATGGGTTTTTCTGAATTTGCGGTTTCCTCGTTGACAAAACTTCTGGTGTTTATGTTATTTCTTTTCCGCATTATATGTTTTTATATAATTGAAATATCACAGGTTGTGTGTTGAATCGATCAATTGGTAAATCCAACATTTGGTTGTTGATTGAAATTGATTTATCCTTGAACATTGGTCTTTGGTACCGTTCAAGTTATTTCTCTTATATTCAATCAGGCTTGTAAATTCTTAGTTGTTTGATTGCAGATTGAATTGAGATATAACTCTTTGATATACTTTTTATTAAGATTGAGTCTGATTGTCTAGTTGATTCTCTTGAAAGTATATTGGAGTTAGTCCATACAGATTGCTAAGAGAAATATTGGGTGAGGTTGTTAGACCCCTGTTTTTAAATTGGTATCAGAGAAGGAAAACACGTTCAAGACCTCATAAGTCTATGTTTGTAGCGATCTTACTCTATGGACAGAAGTGTTATCTCAATAAACGTACCACCAGTCTTCGATGGCTCGGATTACCTTTGGTGGAAAATTGCGATGCGTGCCTTTCTTCAAACGAATGATTTTCAATCATGGGTTTACGTTATTAATGGCTATAGTCCTCCGGTTGATACAATAGGCACTGTAACTATTCCAAATGATATTGATGATTATGATGTTGCCGAGATTCTTGTTGCGAAGCAAAATTATGACCGGTTGAATGCAATCATCCATCCCATTATATCCCAAATATTCATCACCCCGTGACTACGTGCACTCGGTCTAAAAAAGCTTTGGATATCTTAGAAACCATATTTGAAGGGAATACATATGAAAAATAAGCTAGGCTTCAAAACCTAAATTCTTATTAGGAAAACCTTCGTATGGCAGATGAAGATTCATTTGATGAGTTTAATCACAAAGTATCTGAAATTGTTAATGCATCTTTTGCATTGGGTAAGACTATTCCTGAAAAGGACAATGTGATGAAAATTCTCAGATCTTTGCCATCTAGATATGATTCTAAGAAACACGTCATCGTTGAAGGAAATAACCATGATGTGCTTTCCAGAAATACTCTGATTGGAAAGTTAAAAATACTTGATCTTGATCTGAACACAGTCAGAACATCTGCGTTCAATGCTATAACCAACACAAGTGAATCTTATAACTTTTCTTGGGATAATGAATGTTGTTCTAATCATGTTGATTTTGATAAATCACTGATAACCGTAAAGATCAAATATTTTGTAAAAATAAGCAAAAAATGTGATAAACATCTCTCTCCAGTTAACGCGTGCAATGAACTTTCAGCTCTTGCAGCAGAATCCTCCACCTACTCAATTTCTGATTCAAAACTTGAGTTTGACACAAAGATTTTTGAATTGTTGAATAAAAGTAGAGAGATTCACCGAGAAAATCTTCAACTAAAGGCTTCGTTGAAGAAACTTGAATCATCGCTCTAAGTGAAAAATCTTGAGATAGATTGTCTTAATGATGAATTCACAAGAACCATGTCTCTAAAGGAAAAAGATATCAATACTCTTAAGGATGACCTCCAAAGGTTATCTGGAATTTCTGACAAAATATCAGCAATGTTATTCGGTCAGAAGTCCTTTTTGAATACAAATGGTTTAGGGTTTAAAAGCAAACTACAAGCACAAACAACTCTCTTGTTCCGACTGATGTTGGAATAATGTATGTTGAATGTTGTGATAAACATGAGGCAATTCAACAGAACAAAAAATCTTTATTGATTTGTACGTTTTGTGGAAATGAAAATCATGTTCAAAGCACGTATTGGAGATTCAAGAGGAATAACAAAAGAATTTTCAAACTTCAAAAGAACGTGCAAAGCATGAATCTGGCTTTGGATAATCAACAATGTTTTCCTGAAAAATCCAGTAGTACCAAATTCATACGAGGTAAGAAATATGTTTATACAACAAACCTTGATAAGCCACTAGGTGGTAAAATATGTGAGCATTCGTCTCACTCCGTCACTATCTAATACCAGCGACGTCCGCATCCTCATCTTTAACTTGAGAAAATGAGGTTTGCATCAAGGTGGCTCAAGTTTTGTATTTTTATTTTTTTAATTTTTTTGTTAAGAAAATATTCTCCTAATAATTTAGATAATTGATACTAAACCATGAAAGACTTGTTCAAAGTTATTCTAGGGTTTGGGTGTCCATAGGTATATTTATAATCATTTGTAATCAAAGTACTTCACCTTTTTTCTCCTTGAAAGATACAGTTTCATGGCTCCTGTAACTATAGGTACCACACAAAGGGATGCAATCGAAGCAGTTAATGTGTATCTGTATGAAGGAATCACTTCCTCAAGAAAGAATAAAGAGAGATCTACAAATGATAGAATATGTTCTTCCTCTAACTTCCTCTTGTCGATTTGTCATTTTGATAATTACTGTAGAGGTATGGTAAAATATTTCATCAACAAAAGAAATGATTTAAAATCTCATATTGTTTCCTCTTTATAAAAGATAACTCACTATCAACAAATGTTATCTCTAACAAAAAACACATTGCATAAGATAAAAAGAGAACTTAGTGAGTTGACTGATATTTATGAAGATTTAGAGGAATTGAGCGATCCCATAATCAATGGGTTATTCAATAACGAGAAGGAATTCTATGTAGATGCTCTGAGAAAGCTCTATGATGTCTAGGAAACTTCTTATGAGAATTTATTCTTATGTTTTAAGAAGGATAACTAGGGTTTGGAATAACAATTATTGTGAGTACACATAGCTATTTCAACAATTTTCATCTTGCAATGTTTTTAGATTTATTTATTTAAATTCTAAAGTTTATTTGGAAGATGATTTTGCAGTATTAATTTATGGTTTTATATATTGCAACTTTTTATGGGATATGTGTGTTTGCGTCTGTGAACTATGATTGTCCCATACGTGGTCAAAAGTTAAGTATTTCATATGTCAGTATGCAAGTATTGATAAAAGATTGAATGAACTATTGAGAAACAAAAGTTAAGCCTATTACGTCATTATGCAAATATTGATGGAACATAGGATGAAATTTTGTTTACAAATATTAAGTCTATTATATGTCATTATGAAAATAGTGATGAAAAAAAGAATGAATCTTTGTGTACTCCGCAGTATTGATCTTCCCTGATCCATATCATTATGTAAATATTGTGCGGCACCGTAAGTTCTCTTATGTGAGAATTTCCGATTAAATTAATCATGGGTTCTCATGTGGTTAATTTAATTGAGATTTTTGGATACAAATTCATGTTTCATGTGATTTTTTAATGTCCAAAGAAATCTTTTTTTTTCTTATGAAAGTAAGGTCGCTCTTGTTGTTCTTTCGGGAATGACATTTTATGAGGGAGAGTTCTTAATTGAACTTCAGCTTAATTGCCAAATCTTTGTGGTGTGTGCGGCTGTGGAATATTATAGGGGTTATCTTGTATCTTTATAAACTCCTTGATGAATGCATTTAGTTTCAGCTATATGATTTAATCTAAAAAAGTTGATATGTGCTTTTCTTTTGATCATGAAGTGTCTCTATGGAAATTTCATTAGGATCCCACTAATTTTTGTACCTTTGCCAATTTTATTGACAAAAAGAGGGGGAATTAATATGTAGTTCACACTACAAATACTTATGGTTTTCGGATCATTATGTAAGGGGGAGTGGTTTTCAGGTGAGATGAAGTATTGACCAAGGGGGAGTGATACATATCACCATAGTATTGTTATCGAAGTTGTGATACAATTTTGATGCTATGTAATAATACTATGACACTGTATTACAATGATTGAGATCTACTGTTTTCTCATTGTTATAACTACGGATCTTCAATAACGATGATGCTGAGTTGAACACATTTGGATAAGAACTTATTGGAGTGCTTGGAAGTGATGAAGATTACGAGTAATGTTGAAGAACCAAGAAGATCAAGCATTTGGATAAGAAGCTACAAAGTTTATTTATTTTGAATTCCATATGTATTGATAGTTTTGTCACTAAAATTGACAAAGGGGGAGATTGTTAGAGAATTGCTCGGTTGAACTCGCAAGCGTTGCTATCTCAATCTTGTTTGTAAAGTTTAGTTGCCAAAATTATAAATCTTGATTTCTAATCTACTTATAGCTAAGTCTTGGGAACTTGTGGAACTTCATCGACAAAAGGAATGTGGAGACTTGAACTTATCTATCACTCAAAATTCTATCTATTTTGTCTCTTATTTGAGACAAAAGTCGTATTGCTATATGGACTTCAATTATTCACATTTTCTATTTCGAGACGAGTTTATCTTGCTTATCTATTTCTCGAAATATGTGTTGGTAAGCTTTCGCTTTAGCCAAGTTCATCTTTACTCGTGACGAAACTCATGTTGATTATTTCAATAACTTGAAAATCGCTTTGATGAAAATAGTTTGTGGATAACAGCTATTTTAACATCCTCTAAGAAAGTTTCAATGATTGAAATGAGAGTTTAGAACAAGTAACCATGTTTAGGGATGCACACTAACCGCACCGAAAACCGAAACCGCACTAACCGCACCGAACCGAAGATTCTACGGTCGGTCACGGTTTCCATTTTAATAACTGTTAGATCTACGGTTCGGTGTATGGTTCTACCCATAACCGCACCGAAAAACCGATCAATAGGGACCGTCGATTAGTTTTTATCCTAATTAATCCTAGCCGTATAGTTTAAATCCCACACCCTATATATTTCGAAACCCTAACCCTTTCAGATTTTTTTTCTCTTCTCCTTCTCTTCCATCCCTGTTCTTCATCTCAGTCGCCTCCACCACCAGTAACCACCTTCCAGATCTTTTAAACCACCTCCATCAAGAGAACCACCACCTCTATGGCTCTATCTAGTAATTAAATCGATCTCCTGTTATATTTCTCAATCTCGTTTCGATTGATTTGTTTGGTTTTCAATTTCTAGGGTTTTGTTTTTTTTAATTAGTCTTCTGTTAGGACTTTGGGTTTTTTTTGTTGAAATGGTTTGCTTTTTGTTTTGTGATTATCAATCAATTTCTTTTGTAAAATTTTATTTTTCTGATTACAATCATGGGTTTTTTATTTTAGGTTTTGGTTGAGTTAAGGTGAAGAACTCAAGGAAGGAGTCTGAAATCTATTATCATTCAGTTTGAGTTAAGGGAAGGAAGGAGTCTGATTATAGGTAACTACTAACTTCAATCTTCATTTTGACTTGTTATGTTTGATTGAGGTTTTGAACTTAGGGTTTGTTGATGTAAAATGTTTTGGAAAAGGTTTATTGATGTAAAATGAAGTGATTTATGATCTGTGACCTGATATGGTTGAGTACTGATATGGTTGAATGTTGAATTTTGTAATTTTTTTTGAAAAAGGGATTTAAATTTTTATCTAATGGGTGTTGAATGTTGATATGGTTGAGCACTCTGAATGTTATGCACTTGAATTAGTCATGTTAACTCTGAAATTGAAAGAGCAGTTTGGATTTTTCTTGTGTAATTGAGATATTAATGGTATGTGCCTTAAATTTAATGACTAGTTTGGATTTTGTAATAACTAACTTATTTAACTTTGGCATTTGGCATGGTAACTAATTAATGTTTGGATCAAGTTCAGTTTCATTATCAAGATGCAAGATGGCAAGTGCATCTCCCTCTCCATTCCCTGCAGCTAGGTCTACTGATGTGACACTATCTATAACACCTCAAGGTGATAATACACAACAAGAAACACAAGATACACAGCATCCTACTACACAGGACCCTGCACCTGAAGTTGAACCAAAGAAGAATGGGAAAACAAGATCAAAAGTTTGGAATGACTTTAAAAGGCTCAATGAAGAACAAGCACAGTGTAATCATTGTAACAAGAAATTGCAAGAACATAGTAGAGGAAATGGCACTTCCAGCATGAAGACACATTTATCCATATGTCCAGATAATCTTAACAAGAAGCTGAAAGGTCAAAAGAGTTTGATGTTTCCACCACCCAGACCTGGACAGTCATCACAACTGGTTGCTGTAAGTTATGACAAGGATATGTGTAGAAGAAGATTGGTTGAGTTGGTTATCATAGATGAACTGCCATTTAGAATTGTAGAAGGACAAGGGTTTAGAAGATATAATGAACAGCTGGAACCAAGATTCAAGGTTCCAAGCAGGATGACAATTTACAGAGATCTTTTAACCATCTACAAAGATGATAAAGAGAAGTTGAAGAAATACTTTAAGGAAAGTAAACAAAGAGTCTCTCTCATAACTGATACATGGACTTCTCCAAAAAACTTCAATTATATGTGTGTGACACTGTACTTCATTGATATCCAATGGAAGCTTCAAAAGAGGATCATTTGGTTTTGCTTGATCAAGGGTCATACTGGAGTAAAGATTGGGAAAATGCTTGAGATATTTTTGCTGGATTGGGGGCTAGAAGATCTTTTTGGTGTGACTTTGGACAATGTCAGCGCAAATAGTGTGGCAATTGAGTACCTTCAAAACAAGTGTCATCAATTGGACAAGAGCAATAGTGAGATCTCAATACATGCAGGTATATTACTTTTCTTAGATCTATTCATTATGACACTTGATAGCATATAATCTTGTTTGATGAACTAGCTAGGAAATAATTCTTTAGGTTGATAGCATATAATCTTGCATAGCCATTAGTTCTTTATATTGTGCTTGTTACTTTGGGCTTGTTACTATATTTTTATGCTTGTTGCATAGACCTATGTTCTTTATATACTTTGCACTTAAATGACAGCACTATGTAAACAATTTCACTTCTAGATTATGTATATCTTTGTGCTTGTAACTGATTGATAAACTAGTTATACTTAAATGACAGCACTATGTAAGAATAAATATTTAGTTATGCTTTTATTATTTGATGAACTAGTTATGATTTTATTTTTTGTGCTTGCACTCTGATTTTTTTGATGATATTTCCTTGTTTCACTCTTACCAGGTCAGGTGTGTTGCGCATGTTCTTGCGCTTGTTGTCAAAGATTGTATCACAAGTCAATTGGCAGGATCAGATCAGTTATCAAGTTTGTTACCGGTTCTCCCTCTAGGTTGGCCAAATTCAAAGAATGTGCTGCTCTCGAGAAGATTGATTGTAAGAAGATGGTTTTCCTTGATGTGAAGACCAAGTGGAATGCTACGTATCTGATGCTTGAAGCTTCCATTCCTTATGAAAAGGTCTTTAAGAGGTTAGAAAGAGAAGATAGGAGCTTTCGAGATAAGTATATTTTCAAAGAATTTGAATGTGAAGCTTTGCCTAATACTGATGATGATACTGTTGTAATTGATAATGAAGATTATTATCTTAGTTCATCTAGTGAATCTGAATGTGAAAGAGATGTATGTAAAAAGAAGAATACTAAGAAAAAGACCAAACCTCGTCATCATGCTCCATATGCTGCAGACTGGTCATATGCTAGGTGTCTTGTTAAGTGTTTGAAAATATTCTTTGATGTTACTGTTAGGTTCTCAGCTTCAATTCAGGTTACTTCACATGAGTTTCTTTGGCAGTTGGCATTGATACATGAAAAGTTGGTTCGTCTTAGATCTATAGGAAACTGAGATCCTCATATTTCTAGGATGGTAGAAATAATGTTTATAAAGTACAACTCATATTGGGGGGATTATGAAGATATGAAATCTGTTCTGCATTTTGCTAAGTTGCTTGATCCTCGAGAGAAAGAATCTGGTTTGAAATTTGATCTTGAATGTTTGTATGAGCAAGATGATTTTAGGGTTACGACTATTTTGAAATTTGTGAAACAAGATATGGGAAGACTTTATGATGAGTACAACAGCATGTATTCAAATGCCAATGCAGAGGAATGTGATATCATTACTTACTGTTGATCATCATTAGTACATTACTTATATTGCTTATCTACTTTTTATAATCATTACTTACTATTGATTGTTCTCATGTCCTAGGTACTAGCTCAACATATGCTGCTGGTGTTGATGACATGGTTGTTTGTGTGCAAGAAGAGAACATTGAGGATATGCTTGAGTCGAGGAAGAAAAGGCGAATAATGAATGTTCACAGTACTCATCCAAAGTCAGAGCTTGAAAGGTATTTGCTTGATGACTGTGAAGTATCTACCAAGGAGTTTGATATTCTAGCATGGTGGAAGGCTAATAGTACCAAGTACAAGGTACTATCACTTATGTCAAAGGATATTTTGGCAATACCAGTGTCCTCTGTTGCTTCAGAATCTGCATTTAGTACCGGAAAGCGTATTCTTACTCCATGGAGAAGCTCACTATCTTCCAGGACAGTTGAAGCACTTCTCTGTACACAAAGCTGGTTGCAGAAACCTATCTCTCTTGATTTCTTATGTGACTATGTACCTGATGACAATTCCAACATTGAAGATGGTAATGGAATCTCTTCTCTTCTTTTTTTGACTTGAACTTTGGTAATTTAATTTATATTTTGTATATTGAACATCATATAAGTAGGTTGGTGCCTTAGTTATTTATGTTTATGACACTACACCATTTTAAGGGATTCGCAACCCAGGTTTGTAACGGCACTAGCGCGGTTGCGAATTTTTTGGTTGCTAATTGCAACTGATTTATTTTCGGAACAGAGGAATGTCGTTGCTAATTTTGCAACCTCACAAGCAAGGTTGCGAATCGCAACTGAGCTGGGTTCAAGCGTGTGAACCACGTGCGTGGTTGGGAACACTAGGACTACTATTTACACTCAAGTCAACATCCGGTCAAGTCTTCATTTTTATTTTTCCACCCTTCACCGATATCTAACCTATATCCTTCATTATCGAAAATTATCTTCTCATTTTTTTTCTCCGCCATAGAACACCAACTTCGTCTCTCTTGCATATCCTCTCCAAAGAAGCTCTGAAAAAATTCATCTCCTCTCCACAGAAGCTCTGAAGGACCACTGAAATCAACCAGGTTTTAATTCACTTTCATAATATTTTCATTTCAGTTTACAGGCTTTAAAGATTTTACCATTTTAGAGATTTTCATTTAAGTTTACAGGGTTTGATTTCTAGGGTTTCAGCTGTGGATCTTATACGATTTTATCTTTTTGTTTCGTTAAATCCCATTTATTTCTTCTTACTCTTGTTAGGTTTCGATTTTTTTTTCCTGATTCATCTTGTTTGTTTGAAGTGTCGAAGAAAGACTAAACCCAGAACATAGTCTCCTCTTCAAACATCATCAACAATAAATGATGATGATCAAGATAATCGGGGTGATTTTGGGTAAATCTCTATTTTTTATTCTTTGTTATCGATTTTCACCAAAATTTTCAATTAGGGTTTTCCAATTTTCTGTAATTTTGAGATTTTTGAATTGATTTCTTGAACTTACAAATACAAGGATGAACCAGTTGAGGATGTGTTAAGTAGATCAATCATTTTTATTTTATTTTTTGTATAATGTTTTTTGATTTTATTGATTGTGATTGCAATTACAATTATTTGTGATATTTGTAGGAAGGTTATGAAGTGGATGTTGAAAATAACAATGAAGATGATGCTTCTGATGGTGTATTGTAAGTCTACTGCAGAAAGTAAGTGTGCTATATTCAGTCCATTATTTTTTATTTGTGTTATTGCCCTTACTGGTCATGGGTTGATTATCTGATTAACTTCTGGGATAATATTCAGTGAAGAATTAAGAAAATAGTTTCTTACTCATGAGACAAAGCTCTTTGAATACCGGTTTCGTGACGCAAGTGTTGAATCTCAGGTAATTATTTCGTATGTTTATTAGGTTAATGGTCCAGTTTTTTTGGTTTTCCTTCTTCATTTATTAAGAATCAACATCAACAACATAATTTTATGCCCTAATTCCTTACCCAAAACCAAAATGAAATGAAAAAAAAAGAAAGAAAAGAATGAGATAAAATAAATAGGGGGTTACCTTTAATCTTGTTGCAGAAAGGGCAAGCTTCATACTGATAAAGGACGACATCTTTCGGAAGGAATTCAGGTTTGACGGGTTCTTTAGCATAAACAGCTGATGATGAAGAAATAGCAGCTGCAGCAGCGGAGAAAGAAACAGCCCCAACAATACATTTGTGATTTGTAGAAGGAGAGTACTTGCTACTACCTGGTGAGTGAACACCTAAATTACCAACACCACCACCAGATAATGAACTGGTTTTGTTGGTGGTGTTTGTGGTGGTGATGGTGGTGGTGTGAAACGAGACAACTGGAGAAACTCCTACTTCTCTTGTGGATCCTCTTCCCGATGTGAGGTACCGCATGCAGCGAGACCCTTCTGGAACTATTGAATCCCCCTTCTCATTCTTTATTTGCCGATGAGTGATAATCGGAATTTGGAACAATTATGCCTTTCTCTTTTTGTGTGTCGTGTTCGTATTGAGATTGCTGCTTGAGAATTGAGGTTACCTCCTCCTGTCCGTAAAGAAGAACCAAGGTATTTGTACACATACATAATATATCTTAGTACAAATCATCAAGGGTTGTTGAAAGCTGAGGGAACTCATCATCCATTAGAATTTGAGAAAGGTACGAATACTAATTCATATATATTTATTCGCTTATACATAGTTTGGCAATTGAATTTTGAAGAGGATGTTTTAAGTGTGATGTGTGCTTGGACAGTGTTATTTTTGGGTGATGGCTGTTTTGGTTAATGGGTTTTGGGGTGTAATTACGGAATGTATATTATTTCTTTTCCGTTGAAAGCATGATCAGGACCTGATTCTTATAAGAATTTGTATATGTTGATAGTACAATAATCTTGTCTCATCGAGATGTTGGATTAAGTACAATTTTATTTGACCTCTATAAAGTTCTGGCGTAGCCTGGCGTATATGAGTCTTTTCACTTCATTTTTATTGTGTGAATATACTATTTATAAGTATTAATTATTCTCTTTGGTTTTGTCAGGTGTTTTGAAGGGATTTTCTTTTCCTTGTACTGGCCTTAACTAGAACTATTGTGTAAACAGTTCCTCTTTATTATATTACTCTCAATGCTGACTTTGTTAACGTCAATTGATGTCGTTTAACTATTCTATGGGTTCGGGATTGTTTTAGTGAATTGGATAGTTCAAAGTATTATGTACCAGACTAAGCTTACTATTGTTAAGATAGTATGATGATATCACTTGATTATTTGGTTTTGTTTACATTATCAAACCCTCCGAACTTAGTTGTGTTAGATCTATGGAATGAGGTAGTCTCTTTTATTGAGTATTATATTATTCCTTAACTTGAGAAATATACAAATAGTAATTTATGACTGTCTGTATTTTCCAAAATATGTATTCTACAATTTTTAAGTTTGAGTTATGTTTCATGAATTATGCAGGTTTTAAGTCTGATGTAACCGTGTATTAATCTGATAATCATCATCAACATAATTGTCCGTTTCACATAGCGAAGTTGTATATTGATATGGATCAGGATTCTCAAGAACCAATTGTTAAGGTATTTGGGGAATTTATGAAGGATAATTTACCTCCTAATGAAGCAAATCCTCTATTTGTATTTGGTGATTTAGTGGTTTCTACAGAACGTGTGTCTGAAGGTCTGTATAACTCTATTTTCCTTCCTAATCTACCTGATGGGTACGATTTTTATGTGAGTCTTGACGGTATTACTCCAATTAGCCAAATTCTGAAAATTGAGTGCCCATCTAGAACTAATAAAATGATGGATATCGAGGCATGCCTTTTTAAAAGGTTTGCTAAATTGCTGGTGGCGAATGATGATAACCTTAAATGTTTGAGCACTAAGTTTGGATAACATAATATGAAGAAGTTACCTAACGAAGTTGTTATGAGGGACCTTGTTAAGCAATGGATATTTGAAGGTTGCAAAATAGGCATGGATCTTGATGAGCAAGGTCAGGGAGTTCTACATCTTGTTGCTAGTTTGGGATTTGATTGGGCTATCACGCTATGTGCCCGCAACGGGTTCCCTGTAGATTCTGAAGATGCCTTTGGCTAGACAGCATTACACTGGGCAGCGCATTACGGGAGGTAACTGTTATTTCCTTTACTGTTTTATTCTTAAATGGCATCCCTTTGTCCAGGGTATTCGTCTATTTTTCAACTGATTCCTGAATGTTTGAGATGTCAATTGAGTTTTGTTTTAAGTGTATTGTGTTGTATCTGTTGTTTACTTAGACGGTGTTGATTTTCGGGTGCAGTTTGTTTTGGTTATTGGGTTTTGGGATGTAGTTAAGGAATAAATGTTCTTTCTTTTACAATTGGAAGCATGATCAGGACTTGATTCTTGTTATAATTTTGGTATGCTGCTAGTATAGTTCTTGTCTTATGTAGCTGTTGGTTTAAAAAATTTCACTTGACCTCTTTAAAATTCTGCCGTAGCCTAGTGTATTTGAGTCCTTTTTCATTTATATTGTGTTTGTGTGGTGAGTAGCATTGTTTATATTTTGAAGTTGTAAGAATTCTCTTTGGCTTTCTCGGTGTTGCGACACCAGATTTTTTTAACTTGTTCCATCCTTTAATAGAACTGTATTAGCAGTTCCGCTGTAATATATTACTCTCTATTCAGACTTTCATCTTTACGTCAATTGATGTCCTTTAAGTGTTCTATGGACTTGGTTTTGTTTCAGTGGACCGCGTACTTAAAATGTATTATGTACCAGACTAATTTAGGACTCTTAAGATAGTATGCTGATATCAATTAAGTGTTTCTTATTATCTGAATTATTAACTCTCTCAAATTTAGATCTTGGATCTATGGATTGAAGTAATCTGATGTATGAGCATAACCTGCTTGGTTCTTGAACAGTTAGATGTACTCCATTAATCCCTCATCTTTCAACTCTATAAATTTAAATTGTTTTCAATTTTTATGTATGTGCAGAAGGCTTTAATGGGTGAAATTGGCTTCCCATACAAAGCAGTTGGCATGGGAGAATTAGAGGTAAACTATACATCTCATTTTGGTCATCAGTCTTTATCTCATACAGGCAATGATATGAGACCCAAGTGTTTGTTCCATTCTGGACCTCTGAGTGCATGTTTCCAATAGTTATTTAGGTACTTTAACATTTAAATAATAATTCTTATTTATTTCTTTTATGGAAACAGGATAGGCGAGAAAACTTGAATCAATATGCTCGTTCAATTGGTCGACCTATGCTTACTTGTAAGAATAAACAACAAGCTTAGTTTCTTGGATATCTTTCTGATTTTTGCATTGTGTTGTTGACATCTGATGAGTTGTTTATTGTGTTTCAGCCGATGCTTTGTTTTTCAAGGTTCGTTATTTCTTTTCAGGAAGAGACCACCTCTATGTCATGCATTGTCTTTTAAGGTACCTCATTCTTGGTAATTTGTTATTGATCTATGACAATGGTTTGGATGAAGTTACCATTTGAATAAGTACCAGAACTTATTGGTGGATGCAAAGTATGTATTCATAAAAGTTTTGCATATGTTGCAATGAATTACTAGGTAAATGGTTCCCTGTTAGCACGTTATCCTTTAAACCTTTGACCTACAAAAGGAACATCATCTTACTTCCACGTCACAATTTAGTAATATGTGTGTTTTTTATTTTTTAGGAAGTTAATGTCGTCACTGATATGTTCCGAAGCAATTTATCAAAGGCTCTTGTGCTGACACATAAGTAACTTCTAGAACACAATATCATCCTCTATTTGAACTTGCCCAATTTGATGAAAGTGCGGCATGGCTGAACATCTTAGTTTTTGTTACTGTGTTTGTTCACCTGGTACTGTTGTAAATTTAGTTTCAAATATGAATATTAGACTAGAAATGTTTTATGGGTGTTACTTAAGTTGTGATCTTAGTGGACCATTGGCAAGATTAACCACGTCATAAGAGGCATTACTTATCTGCTAAACCAAGATCACAGAGATGTTTTGTAACTGCAGTTACAACATACAGTTTAGGCTTCATTCATGTCATTCGAATAACACTATGAAGCCATGCGTTGTATTTCTCTTTTCAAAGTTTACCTATCCTTATAGACTACAAACATCTCATGCAATATGAAGTTATACCTCACAGAGATGGCAATATAGTTTCTAAACATGCTCTACTACAAGTTGGTTGCAAAATTTACAAAACCTACTTTTTCTTGCAGAAAATGGACAACAACCTTAAAGGAGCAAGAAAAAGATGGTCTCACTCCAGTGAGTGAAATTTATTTAATATTATTATAGACCTTGAAATTGGAAACATAGTTCATGTTGTCCATTATATTAACTGATAATAGTTTATCCTTCATATTGTCGAAGCACTGAGCACAAGCTATTTAGGTCCTGATTATTCGCAGGTACCTTATTTCTCTGTTCAGTGGTTTTTCAATGAACTCTGCTATAATAAGATGTTGAAAATTTCCCCTTTATGTCTTCGACAGCCGAAGGAATATGTAGAGATTTAAATAAAGGACATTGATAAAGTGTCCAGTAGTTCTTTACTACTTTGTATGCGCCACTTGTTTGAAAAGGTAATGTTGGTTTTTATGAATTTTGTTTCATTATCTTTCTTCAGATAATCATCATATTACTTGTTCTAGCCCTCTCTTTTTTTTCTCATTCTTTGTTTTCCAGATTGTATCTTCCGGCATTCTTATTCTATGCAGTTGAGAGAGGATCATCATTTAAAAAATGAAGAATGCAACTGAGTCTTTTTATGAAGGTAAGTTTTCCCGACACATACATGCGTACAAGTCATACAGTGCATGTGAAACATACTTGATTCATGCTGCGGACATGAGTTTCTCTTGAAACTATATAGATTTAAGTCTAGTTATCTCCAGAATAATATGTATAAGTTTATCAATAAGAGGTTGACCGTGTCAAATCTTAATTCCTGCATATATTTATTTGATCCTTGAAGATAGTTTGATCTAAGTATACTTGGCAGAGGTATAATAACAAAATAAATATCTACAGGGAAAAATATGTGTTTCATCTCAGAACATTCCTTTTCGATTTATTTTTTTAGTAATAGTTTTCTGTTGTACAGGGGGTTGGATTGAACTTGGGCGATGCTTTTGCATTCTGGAAAGCAGAATTCTCTCAAAAGGTTTTTATACTATATATGTGTAGATACTAATCTCCATTTTATTTGGGTTGAATTTGGATCAAAATTTGATGTGCCACATTCTTATTGTAAAGATGTCAATGCTATCAAGATCATTTTTAGAATTTCAACTACAATTAACTGCAAGAACCCCTTTTCTACTTTGTTTTCTCTTTAGTTTGTCAACCTCTCTTAATATGACTTTTGAATCAAATTCTGGGATAATGCCTCACCCTTTACGTATTTGGCTCGGATGATTTGAGTAACTGGGTTGTGCTTGTATATTGTGATAGATAGTATTAGATATATGGAGGTCGATTGTGAATGTATTAGAGAACCTGACCTGGTTATGCTTCATTTTCATGCAGATGTCATTGTACACAGATTTCTTCCTGCATCTTTGGGGATTTATAAGCTTCCACCAATATTCCAAGATAGACCTCAACTTACTAGCATTGCTGACAGTAAGTACAATTTTCAAACTCACTGATCACTTGTACAATTTGATGTAATTGCTTTTAGATGACTGGATATTTGGTTTTCTTTGGCTCGAGTCATGTGGAACATGAGATGTTATCACTTATTGATATGCAGTGTAATACTGATACTGGACTGGTCCTTAACTCCTTTTTAGCTCCACGGATTTTTCCTGCTTGTACTTTCACAACATATTATTTCTTTATTAGTTTTTGAATCAATCTTTATAAGCATATTGGTTATCTGATTAGAAGAATTTGTGATGATTTGTTCGCAGATTGATTGAATGATGCTATGTTATGAGACCAGAAACTAAGGTTGGAGAACAAATAAGCAGCCATTAGGTCCCTTAGCAACTACAAGATTTGTCAGTTTATGTAGTATCTCCTTATAGTGATTTAAGTTAGAAGAACTTAGGAATTTCATAACTTTACATGAACTGAACTTAGGAACCAAGTATGTTTCTAATGTGTACGCTAGTTTGTTGTGATACTTAGAACACATTTGTATCAAATACTTATACTTTTTGTTAAAATCAATTGAAGAATCCATTTTCATAATTTGATATAGTTTTATATGTTCAATGAATGAATGAATGTATGTTGAATGAATGAATGAATATATATATCTGTGGAAATGATGAATGTGGGTAACTAGGTAACTGCAGGGGGGAAATGTTGGGGGAAATGGATTTTGACCAGGTCAATGAAGACTTGACCTTTTTTTTAGGTTGCAAAATATTCTCAACGTCTTCTATATGTTGCTAAATTAGAACCAGAACTAATAAATTAGAACCAGAACCAATAACATTTTATTTCCGGGTAGGGGTATCCCTAGAATTCGAAATAGCTTAGCAACGCCAGACCTTCATTGCGAATAAATAGCGTTGCAACGGCACTTTCCGTTGCGAATCCCCGTTGCTGACCGAGAGTCGCAACGGATCTTATGTCGTTGCGAAAAAATGCAACGTCGTGTTTTGCAACGTCATATCGACGTTGCAACCCCAGTCAGCAACGTACAGATTCCATTGTGAATCCCTAAAAATGGGGTAGTGTGAGTTCGGGAGCTTTGCTGTGTTTAGTTCAATGTTAAATGTGCACATTCTTTGTCCTTTGTCTCATTTTTGTTGTATATTTAGTAGCAATTGTTAAGAAAACCATCTTGTCATAGTATTAGGGTTACTTCTTCCTTGGATTTTCAGATATGATCTTTTTATACAACTTTTGTATGATAACTTCAACCAAGTGCTTGTATTAGTTTTAGGTTTTTGTTATCAACTGCATATATTTCTCTATTATTGGGCCAACAGAAGAACCTTAGTAAGAGTATTAGTGTATTACACTGATCTTATGAACTGCATATATTTCTCATTAGACTTCATTCTCTGATCTTATTTGAAATATTAAGGGTTGGTACCTTGACCTACCGTTGACCGCTAAGTCAAACGTTGACCTAACTTGATGTTAACTTTTACAATTTAATTATTACCAGAAATTAATTAATTAACGGCGTTAACTCGCCGTTAGCACGTGCTTCCAATAAAACCGTGTGACGCTATTAATTTTAATCTTACGGCTATAACTTTATTGATCCAACGGTTACAACTTGACCTTGAGTATTTGAGTTGTCATACTCGTTTATGGATTTCGTCGAACACGTCGTGTGCGACTTTCTGCTGAATGATGATTAAGTTCTTAATTTATTGGGAAACCATTGGTTCTTCAAACCGAGTGCTAAGATGCAATTTTTTGCTATGATGCAGGATGAAGAAGACATGAAACAAGGTGATGGTTTAAATCTCCTATTATATGATGATGATCTTCTCATGGGTTTGTTAATCTTATCCTTGGAACCATGAAACGGAGTGATCTAAAATCATTTCTGAGAAGCACATAAGTGTATCCACAACAACTAGCAAAGCATTTGAGAGCACTATTGCATCTTCACATTGTTATTTGAATGTGCACTGCGGTCGAGAGCATGGGAGAAATCAACGGATGTAAAATAAATAAATAACTGAGACAAATTCGCTTTCTTGTGATACTAATAGGTAAAAATAAATATATTTACAATCCAAATCAAGGGAGTTGATCCAAATAGATTTAATCAATCATAAAAAAAAGAGGGTTTGATAAAGGGAATCAGCTCTATTGGGAATAAATGGTTTTTGTAACCTTTTGCCTTTTGACTATTCTTGATTTGATCGAGTTGTAGTCAAGAAGTGATATGAAAATTCCCTTAGTTTCGTTTAGCTTTGCCAGATTCAAACTTGTGATGTCATTAACCGGAAGTTAGGAAAGTTCTAGTCATTGTTATCATTGATAAGGCTAATAAGGTAAAAACGAGTTTTTTTAGTAAATAATAAAATGGATGACTACAGTCTTTTTTATTTTATTGTACCATAGCTAGGTGTTGGAACTCTTGATGCCACTTGCTTTTTAACTTTGGTTTCATCAGACTTTGGTTAATCTTTAGACTTAAGACTATGTTTGTGAACTTCAACTCTGTTTTTAAAGTTTAATTAGACCAAGTATGGAATGTAAACTATGTAGTATCGGCTTATTAAGAACTTCATAATTTCATAATGTACAGGTGCAGGCAGTATCGGTGAAAAACCGAACCGAATACTAAAAAGTTCGGCTACGGTTTAAATTGTGATAACCGCACCGAACACGGTTAGGTGAACGGTTTTACCTATAACCGCACCGAACTGAACCGTGTGTATCCCTAACCATGTTTGTATATAAACATAGCGTGTTCTCACATTTGTGTAAAAGTCCAAAACCAGGAACCTAAAGTATGTGTATATGTACGCGTACTGGCAGTTGTTGGAAATTCTGGTAAGTATGCGTACTCATACTCATACTGGCGGAAGTATCACGTCTGTGAATTTATGTTGTAGTTTGGAAGTAAAAACAAACTCAATCTGGTCACTTAAATATGCGTACCCGTTTGCATACTTAAGAAGGTTACTTTCTAAAATCGGTTTGTTCATGAACTAAAACATCTATATAATAAGGAATGCAATCTTTCCAAATCGTGGCTATAATGTTCATAAATTGATTCGAGTGAATCAAAATAGATTTTGCTTCAATTGTGTCTTGTATACTTCTATGAGATCTAAGCAATTGAACAACTCTCTAACTAGTTCATTTGAGTCATTTGAACTAGTTATGGTGAAGATGAATAAGGTTGATATGAAAGTGCTCATATAGCTAACCATTGGTTAACTATTGTTGAATCGACTAAGTGTACACGTTTAGGTACGGTTACTCAAACCTAAATGAAGGTACATTTCATTTGTATATAACAAGCTAAGTTCGATATAACGGTTGAAAGATATTATCTTGAATCTAATCAGGTTTTCATCTAACGGTGAATATTGAATGCTTTGTTACCAAAGTAACTTAGATTGTAAATCCTGATTAGAAATCTATATAAAGGAGAACTCTAGAAACAGGGAAAACTAATACCTACACCTCCTATGTGATACTAGTTGTATAAGCTAGAGTCGATTCTCCTTTAACCTTAGGTTTTTCACGAAACCCTGTAGGTTAACGACTTAAAGAATTTGTTAGGATTGTGAAGCTAGACCCAACTATTTTTTCTGTAGTTGCATGATCTAATCTTCTTGTTTTCTATCGTGATTGAGTACAATCATAAGATTGGATTGAGATTTATATCTCCGATAGGCAAGATTGAAAAGTAGTCACAAACACCTTCGATTCATCATTTGTGATTCCACAATATCTTGTTTCGTTAATCGATTAAGATTATTGTGAGGTAATTGATAATACCAGGATGTTCTTCGGGAATATAAGTTTGGGTTATCAATTGGTTCATGTTCACCTTGATTTATCAAAATACGGAACAAAAACTCGTAGGTATATCTGTGGGAGACAAACATATCTATTCAATAGACTTTTTTGTGTGATATAGATTTTTTTATCAAGTCTTCGATTTTGGGTCATAGCAACTCTTGGTTGTGGGTGAGATAAGCTAAGGGAATCATGTGCGTAGTATCTTGCTGGGATCATATACATAAATAACGCGACTGTACCTTGGATCAACGTGACATTGATTAGGGTTCAACTACATTTCAGATCGAAGTTAGCTTTGTAGTAGGCTAGTGTGTGTAGTGGCTTATTACAGTGTGGTGTTCAAATATTAACTAGGTCCCGGGGTTTTTCTGCATTTGTGGTTTCCTCGTTAACAAAACTTCTGGTGTCTGTGTTATTTCTTTTCTGCATTATTTTTTTTTATATAATTTAAATATCACAGGTTGTACGTTAAATCGATCAATTGGTAAATCCAACATTTGGTTGTTGATTCAAATTGATTGATCCTTGAACATTGATCTTTGATACCGTTCAAGTTATTTCTCTTATATTCAATCACGCTCACAAATTCTTATTTGTTTGATTGCGGATTGAATTGAGATATAACTCTTTGATATAATTTTTATTAAGATTTAGTCTGACTGTCTAATTGATTCTCTTGAAAGTATATTAGAGTTAGTCCATACAGATTGCTAAGCGAAATATTGGGTGAGGTTGGTAGACCCCCGCTTTTTCAACACCCCGGCATACTTTCACTTCTTTCATCCAGCAGTATGGGATTTTAAACGACACTACTGCGGTCATCTAGCAGCAGCTTCCCGAGAGGTCACCCATTTTGTGACTACTCCCGGACGAGCACGCTTAAATGAGAAGTTTTTTCCCACAATTCAGTCAAGTTAACCCATTAGGCCTCGGTGTAATGTATACGTTTCTTGCCTCTTGTGAGACCAATATCTGGCATTACACCGCAGCATACTTTCCCACCCGAGCACAAGTGAACCGGCTAACACCGATATTGTTCCTACTTACCCACTGCGATTATCCAGTAGTGTGGGATTCTAAACGACACTACTGCGGTCATCCAACAACATCTTCCCGAGAGGTCACCCATCCTGTGACTATTCCCGTCCGAGCACGCTTAACTGAGAAGTTTTTTTTTTCCCACAACTCAGTCAAGTGAACCTATCATGCCTCGGTGTTAGGAAATGTCACGCCCCACTTCGAATTCTAGGTCGGACGCCCCAAAATACCAAGTATGGCATACTCATGGACCAATTTACATACTCAAACCGTCAAGCCAACAAATGAAGATCGGGCTATTGTATGGAGCACATTCACAATAATCCATAATTGATAAATTTTTGTTAATGAAACTGATAAAATGTTGTAAAGTTTAATAACAATCTTTTAAAAATAAATGATCTTCGACACGCAGGTCGACCAAAAAATTATGTTAAGAATGTATTAGAAAGAAAATAAAGGTCTGATCCTTAAAGAAATCAATAAAAATTTAACTAAGCACCTTAAAAAAAAACGAAGTAACTTTTCGGAAACAAAAATGTAATCTACAAGCTAGGTTGCTCCACGGTCACATTGTCCTGATAAAAAATAGTAATTTGGGTCAGACCCCAATTAAAAGTAGGCTTTCACACACTTATAACCTCGATAGAATAATCCAATAGGTAAGGAACATATTCGAAAGAAAAAGGGGAGCGATGAACAAATGTAAGGTACGCGATTCAGATAAATATTTTTATATCAACAGTAGAAATGAATTAGTGGAAACAATCTTTAGCATTTTCAAAACAGGGTACTCAAAAAAAATGACCAAGTAGGACCTTAAAATTTTCAAAAGAGATGTCCACCCCTAGCTAATACATTTACCCCAAGTCTACACTAGTGAAGAACGCATTAATACCATCCATGCACCCTAAACTGACTGTAACATGATACGAGTTTGACATTTTTTTTTCCTTTTCTTTCTGGTCCACTTAATTAACTAACCGTGTGTTAGATAAATAAGTGTTCGCATCGACGCTCCCATTCCAATAATGTCATGGAATATCTTTCGACCCCTTGGTCATCGCAATACTTATGGAAGTCGAGCCAACCACGGCATCAATCTACTCCTTTCTATTTAACATCACATAGCATTAAAAAACAATATCAACTACCCAACCGATCAAGATATGGTTACAAACACACAGAGCCAATTTCCTTGGATCCTTGAACACCTCATAGTAATTTTTTTACTAACCCATCCACTATAAAAATGAACGCTCTTATTTGTTCGTCTTACTATGGATTATGTGTAAATAAAACTACTAGGGATTCTGTGTACCAACAAACAAGCTAGAGTACAAATCACCTAACCCTAAAATTCAAAACTAACTTCGTACTAGCACCTTTATTGTACGGAAGGTATACGATACGAAAGAACATCCGATCCCTTGGATTTAGTCATTATATTTAACCAAAACTAATAGATCGGGTATTAAATCACACGATACAAAATCCGTGAATATCATTGATTCTCCACTTACACTAGTGGAAAATGGAAGTTATACCACTGTCAGGAAAAGAAGTAATATCACTAAAAACGACTGTGTCCATCAGTTGGAATCTAGAAGTAGTTTTTTCCAAAACGACTGTTTCTGGCAAAGGTTGAATTCTTTGAAAAAACAACTTTCTTTACCAATAGATCAATAAGTACTGACAGAAAAAGTAATTTTTCTTATGATATTTAATAAAAAAAAATTGATATTGATTCAGCTGAATCCGAAGCTGATTCAACCGAATCAAAAAATAAAAACTGAATCAGAATTAAATTAATAATAGCTTCAAAACAGAATTTAATAGTGACTTTAAAACTCATTTTTTGTTTGAAAAGTGAATTCAGTTTACAATTTCAATTATCTAAAATCCGAGAGCTCCAAGTCTAGAATCTTCTAAAACTAAGTTGGAAATCCTTAACATATATTACTATTACAAATACAAGATTACAAGAATAAAATTTCAACACTAAGTTGAAAGTAAGACTTCACCATCCGTAGGCTCTTCACCATTTGCTCCTGCCGTGGCTGTAGGCCTCATCTTTAGAGCTGTGACTTCATACTGCAAACAGAATGTAAATATTAGCCCTTCAGTTTTCATCACACGAAAATAGGCATATTAGTAAAATACCAGGCCAATAAATCGCCGTTCGATAATCGGAAACAACAAAAGTTTACTTCCAGATTCGGTAACTAAAAAGCAGTTTAATATAAATTATTTTCATATTACTTTGTGCAGTATATAACAGAAAATACCACCCTTCTATTCAACTGTAAAGTCAGACTCCATACCGGATGCAGCCTTGACGAGCTAGCTGCTAGGTAAGCAAATATGGCAGCTCTATCCCAAATTCTGAATCATTTAATTGCAATATATTTATATCACCATATGAAGTAATAAACCAAAACAGAGCATGTTATATGCACTGCAAGAAGCAGCAGCAGGGACACATTACACTCTATTAGGAGTGCACTTGAAATTCTAAACCCAGCTAAAGATGCTGCATATGACCATAAAAAGATTTATTGATCAAGAAACCAACCTCTACACGGAGGGAGAGCTTATCCATTTGTTCATTATACTGTGGTAGGGCTTGGACCATCTTTTGTAAATCTCGAGTTGACAGTTCACCGCCATCTCTGTAAAAAGAGACATGGCATTAGGATAATAAACACATGAACTGAAAAGACATCATTCTAATACACATTCAGAAAAATTCGGAACTAAGGATCCCACATCTTTCCATGAAAGCCAATCAACTATAAACGCACCAACAGTAAGACTTAAGTTTCAAATACTATTCTTTTTACACATGTTTCATTGAAGTTAGAGCGACCCTTTGCCAATGTTATGATCCTATAGTTATACAACAATGTTAGATACATCCAGAAAAGATAACAGAAACCGCATACAACAAACCTTGATTGAAATTGCGCAGCTTTATTTTTTGAAACAAAATTTGTCATCTTCTCATGTAATCTTTTGCTAGCCTGTAATACATGTACAAGGATCAAAATATAATCTCCCCAACTTCCTACAGGCATACAAAATCTAAGAGATCAGACATATATCTGCAATATGTGCATGTCGTAGCTCCAGCCACACAGGATCGTGGTCCTCCAAAAGAACTTCCTTCTTCTCAGGTTCACCACCTGACTTGCTTGGAACCTAACAGCATATTAGTAATGTATCAGAATATGAAATGTAAATCTAAAATTATACGTAACAATAATAGCGGGATTACTGGAGTAAGAATTAATTGGGACATACCTCGTGAACATATTTATTTCCATCCAAGTTTAATAAGTCATGGCACATGGCATCAAACGTCCATTCATGAATTACTGGGGCAAACTGAAGGTGTCAAGCCATATATTAGTAAAAAAAACTAAATTGAGCATAAGCATTCTCTTTCAAAACAAGAAACATCACATACATGGTCTACAGATCTGTCCCAGCTCGCACGTTGGGATATTAGTACGGACAGACATCATAGACATAAATATTCTACAAAAAATGATTGAACACGTACCAGTCCATCAAGAGTTTGTTGGGATATCCTAGTATTCATATCTTCATCTGACTGAACCTGAAGCCGTACTAAGCTAGCAGCAGCATCGTCCATCTCAACGGCTTCATCCGTCTGCAGAGACTTAGCAACAGGATAACATCTGTTCAGATTTTCCTGCAACAAGATCCATTTAATAACCATTCAAAAAAATCAAACAAATACAAGAACATATATTGAATCAAATTAGTGATAACCACAAGCATACAAACACACACAGTAAGAATTCTACGCATGTAAAGAACATCCAAAGTGGTAGAGTTACACAAGCATACAAGACTATTATAAAATTCAATTAATGTATGTCTACACTTTTAAGTGGTAGACGCATTCGATCTTCTCGTAAACTTTACAGTATAATTATGACTCAGGGTACCATAGCATACTAAAACTTCAGAGAAATGTAACGGTTCAGTAAGGAGACACATACATCACAAGCTGACTGCTTTCAGAATCGTCATACAAAATTCAGTTCCTATTATCCCAGTCTTTGGGGTACTTACAGTGATCAAATTTATTTGAAATTTTTATAGATGAATCATAACCATAATGGGATATTCATATCCAAAAATAAGACAATTCTATGCAGCTTAAGTGCCTCATTTTAAGTTCAAGAACTCTGCGTCGTCGTACAAATTCTGTAGATACAGTTCTCTGTAATTCAATAGTTTCGCGAACCTTTACTAACCCGATTATCCTGATATTTTAACCGAGTATTGCTGACATATCGTAGGATAACATATTAAAAATTCACTCAATTCTAACGGTTAGATTTAAGTTTATGATCCCAGCAGTACCTACGTTTGAAATCCCAGCA
Organism: Papaver bracteatum; assembly: GCA_023529315.1. Taxonomy (NCBI): domain Eukaryota; kingdom Viridiplantae; phylum Streptophyta; class Magnoliopsida; order Ranunculales; family Papaveraceae; genus Papaver; species Papaver bracteatum. Next base: position 152,597 of record JAJJWX010002982.1, read on the forward strand.
GTGTTAGTCTGTGCAGAATAAGAACAAATACCTCGTTGTTATATCTTAAACAAATATGTGAAACTGGTATCTTTTCACCTTCAATGATTTCAAGAGATGTTCAATAAAAAATACCTTTTTTCCAGGCTGAGCAGGTGTGAATAGATCAAGCAACTGGTCAGTATTCATTGTTTTCATGCTGGTATTTTCTGCATTAATGACTGCATTAGCAACAGACACTTTGAACCTCTGGAGACTCATCACTTTCTCTTCCAAGGTTCCACGCATGATGAGGCGATGAACATTCACAACTCTGCGCTGGCCTAACCTGTGGGCTCTTTCCATTGCCTGAAATTGCATCATAATGAACACAAAGTAAATTATCCCAGTGCAACAAATTGATGACCAAAATCCCCTACATAAGGTAAAATCCAGTATTTTGCAATTGTAACGAAATGGAACACAGGTCAAATTGGTAGAAAACAAAAAAACTAAAGAAAAACTGTGAAAGCAAAAACCATTTTGTAAATGAAAATGGTGGCAGCACTGGCAGAGTACTTGGATGAGTAGGAAGATTAACACAAATTAGGGTACCTGGTGATCCCTCATCGGATTCCAATCGTGTTCCATAAAAACAAGTGTGTCAGCTGCTGTCAAATTTAAACCAAGCCCACCAACTGCAACATTTTGACTCATCAGCAAACACAAAAAACTAACCAAGACAGTTCAGAAAAATATTAATTATTCAAACTATAATCAAAATCTTACCATGCGTTGTAAGCATGAGCACATCAATTGTTGGGTCTGAATTGAAGGCCTTAACAATTTTGAAACGCTTTTCTGGTTCAACAGAGCCATCCAATGGCAAGTAAGTGACACTGTTTTCAAGTGAGATCTGGGAAACTCTGATAAAGTTCCTCATATTGTGAAGCCTTCAGCCATATGACAGACATCTCACAGGCAGAGCACATGGCATCGATTAGACCCAAATCAAGCACAACTTTCATCCATTCAAAGAAAACTCGTAACTAAAAAAGAAGAGAAAAATTGGAAACCCAATACCAAATTGAATAACTACTAACAACGTAAAACAATTAAAATTTATCAAAAATACCCAAATCAACGTATTTGAACTCCAAAATAAGAAAAAGAAAAAAACCCTAATTTGAGAAATTGAAATGAGATGAAATAATAATATTTGTATACCTTAGAATTTGTTTTTCATGAAGTTGTTGAATCCGTTCATTCAACAAAAATCTGAATCTGAGAAACCTTAAAATCTGAATTTGAGAAACCCTTTTCAACACCAACAAAACTGAAAAAAACACATCAATTTATCATCATTAGAAACCTTAAAAACCAAATCTGAGAATCGAAAACAAAAATTAAATAAATAAAATCCATGTCTAGGTCTCTCTGTTATGTCAAACAAACCTCTTGAAATAGAGAATCTCTTTAGTAAGAACCTATGATTTCTTCATACTGATTCGTTTAAGAGGAATATCAGAATAAATTCGTTTGTGATGGGATTGAATAATAAGAGGAAGCAAAACCTAATACTGATTCATAAGCGATTGATTGACAAAAAAAATAAAAATCGATTGGAACATAGAGACTGAGTAAGTTTTGAGTGAGAAGAAAAGGAAGAAGTAAAGGAAGATTGTCTAAGGAGTGCTTTAGATACAGATAAAGATAAGAGAGAAAGGGGGATTATAAAAGCATTTTTCTACTTTTCTCCCACAAAAGTTTTTCAAACCCAACAAAAGCTATTAGGGAGCTATGAATTTTACAAAAATATCCTCTAAGAAAACTACTGTTTCGGAGACGAGTTTTTATAAAACAACTGTGGCTCACAGCACCAATAGTTACAGCTGTCCCATAGCAGTCGTTCTTATGAAACCCAGGAAGTTGTAAAAAACCAATAATCCACTAGTGTTAGGTCAGGCTATCTTATTTGATCTAGTATCATATTAAGACAATACCCATATTCCTGGATAAAACAAACTACGTACTAATAGCCACATAAAACTAGACTTGAGACTAGATCTGTAAGCGGTAGATAACATCGGTCTCTATACTAAATTGGGATGAACAATAATATACAAGATATACGTCATAATTAGTGGGGAAAAAATATCTAAAACATTTGAAAGGGAGAGATGTAAACCCAAGGCTTAATCGCATTTGTGGTTTGTTAAAACAAAACTTAAACTTCACCAACAAAAATCCATAACTCCATTAGTATAATCTATAAACATTATAATATATAGAAAACCTACCTGGTTGTAGCTCGATTACAATTATGTAGACAATACAATATCAAGCGCTCTGCTCTGCTCTCATTTCTTCTCTTACGTTTCTTTTAGGTTTAGCAAAACGAAATCCTCCATCTCTTTTTACCTTGCGGCTGATCTGAGACTTTCTACAATAAAGTTTTGAGGAGGGTTCCTAATAACGTGATTACATTAGCTAGATACCTAATTTATCAATGGATGAGCCGAGATAGCATAAAAAGCCTACGAAAAAATACTACACAACCCACGAGAAGTAATTTTTAAATGTAAATGTAAAAAAAAAAAGTGGGGTTTTACATTATTCCCCCTATGAAAAAGGATTCTGCCCTCGGAATCGATCTACATTAACTATTTTAAGTCTCACAAGGTGCCTTAGTGTGGTCCAAATAGTCATCTAACCGTACATTAGCATACTAAATGTTCGCATCGACATTTCCAAAGTTTTCAACCAGCTAAGCAATACAAATGCGACTCTTAAGTCATCGCAAGTACCCATGTATAGCAGCATATACGAGACCCATCGGTCATCATGTTAATAAAATGGAATTCGAGCGAACCACATAGAAACACAAACAACTCTCGTGTATTATTAATGCATTATCCCTCAAGTAGTCCACTTAAGCCTCCTACCATATGCTGGAGAACTAAGTGTTGTCGGCCCCATTCCAAGATAATATAACCATATCTTTTAGGAGACCCCGCGGTCATCGCCATAGTAACTTATGGAAGTCGAGCCAACTACAGGCAAGAAAAATAATCAAACATTTAAATCATACTATACACTTTCACATAGCTGCAATATCATCCCTTGTGCAGTCCACAAAACTCCCCTACCGTGCGTCGGAGAGCTAAGTGTTGTCGATCCCATCCAACATAATAGATCCATATCTTTAATTAAGTGAACCCTCGGTCATTGCCGTAATAACTTATGGAAATCGATCCAACTACGGGCAATAAACAACTATAATAACACTATCTCTTCGCATAACACTTTCAGGCAGACTTCCCTCGTACACAACTAAACATGAAAGGACAGAAGGACAATACAGAACTAAAACAACCACACCACACACGCATTTTTCAGTGGTATGCCATTCCAATTATAAAAATAAAACTAACTCCACTAACCTCCCATGATATTAAAAGATCCAATAAATCTCTCAAATTCGTAATTAAATGATGATAGCACGATCACTCAATATTTGACTAACCAAATAATTTACTAGGAGTAACTAAACGTAAAACCATGCAATGGACTAACGACCTACGCGACGTACTTCAGGGATTTATCAGGCAAAAGAAATAAAATAGCACAGCTTCCACGAGCTACATCAAAACTCATACAACCCAATTCACTTTTCAAATGAATATGCAGACAATCCTAGAGACACTTTCCAGACTCATTAAACCAATCTTAAAAGATATGAGAGCTAGAAAATACTAAAACAATAAGACATACATCATTCGCATTAATGATTCTCCTATCGATACCAAACTTTCTCAACATTTTTTTTTTTGAAACAATCAACACACAATTCCATAAAGGGCAAAAAACCAATGTGCTCCTAAAATTGTGCCTACGTGATCAAATAAGACCCTACACCCATTGCCAAGGATTTATGTTACCAGAGCTCTGATACCACTTTGTCACGCCCCACTTCGAATTTTAGGTCGGCCGCCTTAAAATACCAAGTATGGCGTACTCATGGACCACTTTACACACTCAAACCGTCAAGCCAACAAATGGAGATTGGGCTATTGTATGGAGCACATTCACAATAATCCATAATTGATAAATTTTTATTAATGAAACTGATAAAATGTTGTAAAGTTTATTAAAAATTTTAAAAAATAAATGATCTTTGACACGCAGGTCGACCCAAAAATTATGTTAAGAATTTATTAGAAAGAAAATAAAGGTATGATCCTTCAAGAAATCAATAAAAATTTAACTATGCACCTTAAAAAAAACGAAGCAACTTTTCGGAAACAAAAATGTAATCTACAAGCTTGGTTGCTCCACGGTCACGTTGTCCTGATAAAAAATAGTAAGTTGGGTCAGACCCCAACTAAAAGTAGGCTTTCACACACTTATAATCTCGATAAAATAATCCAATAGGTTAGGAAGATATTCGAAAGAAAAAGGGGAGCGATGAAAAAAATGTAAGGTACGCGATTCAGATAAATATTTTTATATAAACAGTAGAAATAAATTAGTGGAAACAATCTTTAGCATTTTCAAAACAGGGTACTCAAAAAAAAAAAAAGACCAAGTATGACCTTAAAATTTCCAAAAGAGCTTTCCACCCCTAGTTAATACATTTACCCCAAGCCTACACTAGTGAAGAATGCATTAATACCATCCATGCACCCTAAACTGACTGTAACATGATACGACTTTGTAAAAATTTTTTCTTCTTTTCTTTCTGGTCCACTTAATTAACTAACCGTGCGTTAGATAAATAAGTGTTCACATCGACGCTCTCATTCCAATAATGTCATGGAATATCTTTCGACCCCTTGGTCATCGAAGTACTTATGGAAGTCGAGCCAACCACGGCATCAATCTACTCCTTTCTATTTAACATCACATAGCATTAACAAAACAATATCAACTACCCAACCGATCAAGATATGGTTACAAACACACAAAGCCAATTTCCATGGCTACTTGAACACCTCATAGTAATGCTTTTACTAACCCATCCACTATAAAAATGAACGCTCTTATTTGTTCGTCTTACTATGGATTCTGTGTACATCAAACTACTAGGGATTCGGTGTACCAACAAACAAGCTAGAGTACAAATCACCTAACCCTAAAATTCAAAACAAACTTCGTACTAGGATCTTTATGTGTATGGAAGGTATAAGATACTAAAGAACATCCGATCCCTTGGATTTAGTCATTATATTTAACCAAAACTAATAGATCGAGTATTAAATCACACGATACAAAATCCGTGAATATAAATGATTCTCCACTTAGGTCAGGATATCTTATTCGACCTAGGATCATATTAAGACAATACCCATATTCCTAGCTAGCACTACACCAAATCCCGGATTTTGTCACATGGTATTTCTGTTACTAAAAAAAATTTGTCACACATATACGTCGTTAGAGAAATGTGATATTAATCGTTATCTTTTTTTGTAACAGTTTTCACTGTGACAAAATTTGGTTACAATCACATTTATAAACTGTTACATTATTTAATAGTAACAGTTAACCTAATTTTAGAAAAGCGACACGTGGTTCATTTGTCACAGTAATTATAACAGATATAATTGTTATTCTCACTTTGCAACAATTCGGTGATGACACGTGTCTTACACCTCCAGGTAGGCAACTATTTATGTTCGCCACGTGTCACATTTTCTTACGATTACAATAACACATATAAGTGTTGCATATTTTTTGCAACAAATTCCCTATGACATTTGTCATCTTTTTGTCACTATTATTGTAACGTTTAAACATTACTATCATTTGTAACAAAGACTAAAATGATGACACGTGTTGTTTTTCTTCACAGTTTTGGTCACAGTTAAATCTGTGACAATTCTTTAATTACAATTAAAAAAAATGGATAGCCCAGGTCCTGATCATGGACCTGGGCTTCCAGTTTACAGGCCTGTAATACCGGTCCTCATCCTGAAACCAAATTACAGGCCATTCTTTTTAGAATTGCAATTCATACATTCACAAACGGCATAAAGTCATTCATACATTCATTATAGAAAAACAAAGGAAGTAATTTATCCAAAAAAAATTCAATCTTATTATTAGGCTCAGACGAGTTATAATTGCACAAGAGTTATAATTGCGTACGCAAAGTTGATAATAGACATGGTTCAACATGTGATAAAAGTTGATAATGTAGTGGTTACTGAATACCATATAAACAATTTGAAGAAGTCTGTCTTAGTAGCTTATTCCATTTGACTCTCTTTACATCTTCACAAGAAAAGAACAAAAATAATCAACAAAACTTGCAACAATGAACACGGCATCATAAATTGAATCATCTTGACCTTTTTCTCAAAAGTGGTATCTCGCTATTTAACAAAGAAAATTGAATCTAAAGAGTAATGTCGTCTATCAACATACCCGCCATTTGTCAATTGATTTACACACGAAGAGGTTTTTGACAGTCATGATATTATCTCATCAACGAATGGCAACGGCATACACCCTATCATAGAGATCTTGCAAGAATAGTTTCAATGTTTTACCTGCCAAATCAGAATTCCAAGTGGTTAAATATTATGGATACACAGAGGTGTACCAAGAGAGGTAAGGTTAAACTTCATAAGCAATGCAATTTGTGAAGGAGAAAGAAACGAATGCATTATTATTTCTAAAGTAATCAGTTTTGGAAATGGGTTACCTCTCCAGAACCAAGAAACAAAAATGCGTAGTCAGCTCAAGTCCCAACAATACCGAAAAATACCTGTAAAGATAACAGATTTTTCCCCTACAAGAAAACACAAACCATAATCAGAACTAAACTTCCCCAAAGGTTGTATTTTAGGATGACAAGAACTAAAAAATAGTGAATAAACAATTTACCTGTATATCACGATTGAACACAAACTCAAAACCGTTATGATTTCTGAAGTCTTCAAACTGCAGAACAAAGTTAAAAAAGTATGTCAATAGAATTCTGAAGCTGTGAAAAAATATATTAGGGGACTAAGTAACACGAAATTAAGACTGGTAAAGATTTTTTAGGGTAAATGAGTAGCAAAGCTTACCATGGAGGGTCGGAGTCCTCTTACTGCAGTACAGAAGAAGTTCCCCAAAAGGTATTTTCACTCCTTACGATTAATCAGACATCGTCAACAATGTCATAAAGACAAGCCACTGAAAAAAGTACCTAAACATGTATGACATTTAAGTTAACAAAATATAATAGAAAAAAATCGCTACCTGGAAACCAAAGGTTTAATGACCAAAAATTCATCCACTACCAGTGACATGAACATTGAATAATGCTTACAAATATGACATGTGACTAAACACATTACATATACAAGCTATTCAGACCGTTATTGATTGACAACATGTAAGATAACAACGCATAGGAAATGCTAAATAACATGAAGCAGCTGAAAAGTTTACCTTGATTTCAACCCGCTGAAATATTTTACCATTGTAGACACCAACAATGCTACGAATCATCACATAGACGATAATCATGTCACACAGATGAGTCCTAACAGGGTCTGGCATCTCACCTGATGGAGCATCACGCTTTTACTCAACGTCAGCAACGAAAATAACAACATATTTACAATCAATCAAATAATAATTATTAAAAAATAGAATATCAATCTCCAAAACACTGAAGTATTCGATACCACAAAAAGAAGGTTTTAGATGAAATAACTTCCTATAGAGCACATGAGTTTCGCGCTAACAACAACGTCGGAACCTTCGCACGGCTCTAGCAGTGAAGAGCTAAACCATAACTCATCTTTAAGGACTGTTCTGTAACCAAGGGTGTGTTTCCCACCCTACATCACAACAACAACAACAAATTTATTGTTAATGTCATAATATCTTATAAGAAAATATTGAGAAATTTCAGTTTAGTAGTGGCTTAATCATATCCAACCTTCTAGACTAGACACAAACCAGACGAGAGCCCGAGAAGCATAAACATTTAACTTTCTTCCCTGGACAGTTTATGACCACCATAATAACCCTACCCTTATAAAAGCCACTTATTTTCTGAATGAACAAACATCCAAACAGCACACTCGCAAAGACAAAAATACACTCCACATGTTATCCCAAAGAATGAACATAACTAAAATTTATCCATGACCTTAAGATGCCCTACCTACGCAGCAAGGTGTAGCGGAGTCATACCTTGTGATCTTAGACCCCAGGAAAGAATATTGACATCCATCCCCTTACTCAAAAGTCGCTTCACCTATTAAAAGGGAAAACAAAAGAAGAAGTAGAGCTAATAAGCAAAAATTGTGCATAAGAGGAAGCTGATTACTTAGTTAAGAATATTAGTAAAAATAAGTAAGTGAAAAGTAGAAGCAATGAAACATCAAGGCCTAAATGTTTAGTTCATGACAACTCTCATCCACCCTACTTGGGGTACTATCATGGTGTCGTATAATAGCATCAAAAAAATTGACGACGCCACTGCACACATAAATTCACCAAATTGTGAATCGTGGAAACACATTACTTTTCATATTTCTAACATCACCATTTAACAAATAACATGCCACAAAGTATAACAGCAACAACAACGCAGAGGTCACACAAACCACAAATTAAATATTAACAAGAGCAAATATGTTTCTTCAATATCAATTTATATTGCCCTTTCATCATATTGTCAATAGAAATTCAGAACAAAAAAAAAAAGACTTGAAACCAAAGTTTTAAGTGAAGAACACTATCATGGTTGAATTCTCAACTGAATATACCTGTAAAGTTATGCAAAGCTTTTTCTATCCTAGTAACATAAGTTACAGATGGAGTAAGACCAAGCAAGTAGTGAACAAAAGCACCAATAAGTAGGGAAAAGAAATTGCTGGTGCAAATAGAGAAACAAAGGTAAACCCTATGCTACCAAAGTTGAAAATCTGAACCTAAATCAAAACCCCATGTTATCACAGTAAACCTTAACTATCACTTCCATAAATAAATAAGATTTAAACCCAAAAATTGACTATGAAAACTTCATCAAAATTAAGACAAAAACAAAAAATTGCAACTCAGGAATCACCATCACAGTTGCAGAGCCCAAAATCAACATACGAATTCTCAGACCCTAATTTGAATAAGCAAAACAAACCCCCAATTCCAAACTATTAAAAACTTTGAAAGCAATATTGAATACCCTAAATTTGACACAACAAATTAACAAGAAAATAAGAATAAACCCTAATATGAAAGTATCAACTCAAAAATACAACAAAATCGAAACCCCAATATACAGATCTGAGATTAGTATTACTTTATGAAAGTGAAAGAACAAGAGATAGTTCGACCTATGCTAATTTTTGCCAATTTTCTCCTGTGCGATTAGAGAAATAAAAGTAGCTGAAAAACTACTTCCAATAATAAAACTTATGCTACAAAAGTGAAATCTGAATCACAATCGAAATCCCATGCTTTTATAGTAAACTCTAAACTTACCAAAATTAAGACTTCAATCGAACAAATATCATACAATACCCCAATTCCCAACCATTTGAAAGGAAAACTGTTAACCCTAAATTTGACAGAACAAATTAAGAAAATAAACCCTAATCTTAACTCAGTGGTAAAAAAAAATCAATGATGATGAAAAATCTAAAAATGAAGACTACGAAATTAGAGAAATGGGTTTTTTTTCTCGATCTTGATTTCGAGACTAAATATACTCATGGATTTAAACTTTGAAAGCAGATTTAGGTAACAATCAGAACATAAATAAAATCATTCAGATGCACAACATGGATAAAACAAAAATAGAAGAAGATGTAAGAAATGAGACAGAATTCCATGAATTAGGGTTTCACGTTCTTACAGTGCAGTAAAAATCGAGGGTGAGAGGCTAAGAAAGAAAGAAAAAAAAGAGATAGAGATAAGGTTAATGATTTTCTCTCTCTTCTATAGTTATATAGGAAATCTGGAGAGTTACCTCGACTAACTATTCAATGAGATATAGGGACACGATTTTTCGTGTGTGTGTTTCCCACGTGTAGTTTCACTAAGTGTTGGTAGAGATAGACAACCATTACTTATGTATTTTTGTTAAAGGGAGAACAAAATGTGATCCGAGGATAGCAAAACCCGCCTCCCACAATTAGGGGCTACCAAAACCGAATTAGGGGCGACACAAAACGACAAAATAGAAAATAACCGATAGGTTATTTCACAATCGGAAGGTTATTTCCGGGGCGTTTTTTTTTATGGCCAAACTACCCTTTACAATCGGTAGATAACTATAAAATCGTTAGGTAATAAATAATCGGGAGTAAATTTAGTTTGTATGACTTCCGATTATACAATATCCCCAAAATAAAATCCTAAATCTTTTGAATTTTGATTATCCTATAATCGGTAGTAAAAAAAGTTATATTGACTCCCGATTATACAGTAAACCTTTGGAAAAAATGCTACCATAATCGGTAGGGAATTTAGGTTATTTAACTTCCGAATATAGAGTAGCCCCAAAATCAGATTATGCTAAAATCCTCTATTTTTCGAATTTGGTTGAGCCTATAATCGGTAGTAAATGAAGTTACCATGACTTCCGATTATACAGTATAATCTTTGGAGAAATCTACCATAATCGGTAGTCAAAATAGTTCATATAACTACCGAATATAGAGTTGCCCCAAACTATCGATTATGGATTAGCCTCCCGATTATAAAGGGGCATATAAGTATTATTAACCTATTTTGTCTTTTATGTCACCCCTAATTGCGTCGGGGTCGCCCCTAAATGTGGCAGGAAAACTCGTAGTCGACTCATTAACAAGGTAGGGCACTGTATATATTTCCAACTCGGTCTAAGTTGCCCTTACTTGTTATCTTCTTCGTTGACACTCTCAGGTTCAAAAATTACTAGAGTTAAACATGAGTTCCTCGTTTGGATGAAATGAAGACGAAATATATCATAATTGAACATCACTGGTTCAAGGATTACTAGAGTTGGATCTGAGTCTCTCTTTGGATGAACTGGAGACGAAATATATCAATTGAACATCACAAAGTTCGAGAGATTACTAGAGTTAGACTTGAATTCCTCTTTCGGGTGAACTGAAGTAGAAATATATTAGAATTGAACATCACAAGTTCAAAGATTACTAGTGTTAGACCTAAGTTCCTGTTTCGGGTGAACTGAAGACGAAATATATCATAATTGAACATCACAGGTTCAAAGGTTACTAGAGTTAGACCTGAGTCTCCAGTTCGGATGAACTTCAAACGAAATATATCAGAATTGAACATCACAGGTTCAAAGATTACTAGAGTTAGATCTAAGTCTCCCTTCGGATGAACTAAAAACGAAATATATCAAAACTGGACATCAAAGGTTCAAAGATTACTATAGTTAGACCTGAATTCCTCTTTCGGATGAACTGAAGACGAAATATATCATAATTGAACATCACATGTTCAAAGATTTCTAGAGTTAGATATGAGTTTCTCTTTCGGATGAACTGGCGACGAAATATATCAGAATTGAACATTACATGTTCAAATATTACTAGAGCTAAACCTGAGTTTCTGATTCGGATGAACTGGAAATGAAATATATCAGAATTGAACATCCCGGGTTCAAAAAATACTAGAGTTAGAATTAAGATCTTTCAGATGAAATGAAGAAGAAATATATCAGAATTGAACATCCATGTTCAAAGATTACTAGAGTTAGACTTAAGTTTCTCGTTCAGATGAACTGAAGACGAAATATATCAAAATTGAACATCACATATTCAAAGATTACTAGAGTTAAACCTGAGTTTCTCGTTTTCGGATGAACTGAGGACTAAATATATCAGAATTGAACATCACAGGTTCAAAGATTACCTGAGTTAGACTCGAGTTTCGATTCGGATGAATCGAAAAGAAATATATCGAATTGAACATCACGGGTTCAAATATTACTAGAATTAGACCGAGTTTCTCTTTCGGATGAACTGGAGACGAAATATATTTAATTGAACATCACATGTTCAAAGATTACTAGAGTTAAACCTGAGTTTCTCGTTTTCGGATGAACTGAGGACTAAATATATCAGAATTAAACATCACAGGTTCAAAGATTACCTGAGTTAGACCTGAGTTTCTGATTCAGATGAACTAGAGACGAAATATATCAGAATTGAACATCACAGGTTCAAAGATTACTAGAGTTAGACTTGAGTTTCTCGTCCAGGATGATATGAAAACGAAATATATTAGAATTGAACATCACGGGTTCAAAGATTACTAAGGTTATACCTAAGTTTCTCTCCCGGATGAACTGCAGATGAAATATATCAGAATTGAACATCACAGGTTCAAAGATTACTAGAGTTGGACCAGAGTTCTTGCCCGGTTGATCGGAAGACGAAATATATCAGAATTGAACATCACATGTTCAAAGATTACTAAAGTTAAACCTAAGTTTCTCGTCTGGATGATCTGAAGACGAAATATATCAGAATTGAACATCACAGGTTCAAAGATTACTTGAGTTAGACCTAAGTTTCTCATTCAGATGAACTGGAGAAAAAATATATCAGAATTGAACATCATAGGTACAAAGATTACTAGAGTTTGACCTGAGTTTCTGATTCGGATGAACTGGAGAAGAAATATATCAGAATTGAACATCACAGGTTCAAAGATTACTAGAGTTTGACCTTAGTTTCACTTCCGGATGAACTGCAGATGAAATATATCATAATTGGACATCACAGGTTCAAAGATTACTAGAGTTAGACCAGAGTTTCTCGTCCGGATGATATGAAAACGAAATATATTAGAATTGAACATCACAGGTTCAAAGATTACTAAGGTTATACCTAAGTTTTCGGCAGGATGAACTGCAGATGAAATATATCGAATTGAACATCACAGTTCAAAGATTACTAGAGTTGGGCCGGAAGTTCTTGCCTAGGTTGATTGGAAGACTAAATATATCGAATTGAACATCACAGTTCAAAGATTACTAAAGTTAGACCTAAGTTTCTCGTCAGGATGATCTCAAGATTTAAATATATCATAATTGAACATCACAAGTTCAAAGATTAACAAACAATGAAAATGACCATACTACCCTTATCATAAATATGTAAAGTAATTCTTACGGATTGTGAAAATGACCATATTACCCTTATTGTAAAAAAGTGCAATAAATATTATGGAGACTGTGAAAATGACCATACTACCCTTATCATAAACAAGTAAAGTAATTCTTACGGATTGTGAAAATGACCATATTACCCTTATCGGAAAAAAGTGCTATAAATATTATTAAGACTGTGAAAATGACCATACTACCCTTATCATAAATATGTAAAGTAATTCTTACGGATTGTGAAAATGACCATATTACCCTTATTGTAAAAAAGTGCAATAAATATTATGGAGACTGTGAAAATGACCATACTACCCTTATCATAAATAAGTAAAGTAATTCTTACGGATTGTGAAAATGACCATATTACCCTTATCGGAAAAAAGTGCAATAAATATTATGGAGACTGTGAAAATGACCATACTACCCTTATCATAAATAAGTAAAGTAATTCTTACGGATTGTGAAAATGACCATATTACCCTTATTGTAAAAAAGTGCAATAAATATTATTGAGATTGTGAAAATGACCACACTACCCTTATCATAAATATGTAAAGTAATTCTTACGGATTGTGAAAATGACCATATTACTCTTATTGTAAAAAAGTGCAATAAATATTATGGAGACTGTGAAAATGACCATACTACCCTTATCATAAATAAGTAAAGTAATTCTTACGGATTGTGAAAATGACCATATTATTTTTATCGGAAAAAAAGTGCAATAAATATTATGGAGACTGTGAAAATGACCATACTACCCTTATCATAAATATGTAAAGTAATTCTTACGGATTGTGAAAATGACCATATTACCCTTATCAGAATAAAGTGTAATAAATATTATGAAGACTGTGAAAATGACCATACTACCCTTATCATAAATACGTAAAGTAATTCTTACGGATTGTGAAAATGACCATATTACCCTTATTGTAAAAAAGTGCAATAAATATTATGGAGACTGTGAAAATGACCATACTACCCTTATCATAAATAATTAAAGTAATGCTTACACATAGTGAAAATGACCATATTACCCTTATTGTAAAAAAATGCAATAAATATTATGAAGACTGTGAAAATGACCATACTACCCTTATCATAAATACGTAAAGTAATTCTTACGAATTGTGAAAATGACTATATTACCCTTATTGTAAAAAAGTGCAATAAATATTATGAAGACTGTGAAAATGACCATACTACCCTTATCATAAATAAGTAAAGTAATGCTTACAGATCGTGAAAATGACCATATTACCCTTATCGGAAAAAAGTGCAATAAATATTATGGAGACAGTGAAAATGACCATACTACCCTTATCATAAATATGTAAAGTAATTCTTACAAATTGTGAAAATGACCATATTACCCTTATCGGAAAAAAGTGCAATAAATATTACGAAGACTGTGAAAATAACCATATTACCCTTATCATAAATAAGGAAAGTATTCTTACAGATTGTGAAAATGACCATAATATTTATTGCATTTATTTCCAATAAGGGTAATTAATTTGGTCATTTTCATATTCTGTAATATTTATTTTGATTATTTTCAATAAGGGTAGTTTGGTCATTTCCAAGACTCCATAATATTAATTGAACTTATTTCCAATAAGGGCAATATGGCATTTTCACATTCTGTAATATTTATTTTAATTAATTTCAATAAGGGTAGTTTGGTCATTTCCCAGACTCCATAATATTTATTGCACTTTTTTCTAATAAGGGTAATATGGTCATTTTCACAATCTGTAAGAATTACTTAACTTATTTATGATAAGGGTAGTATGGTCATTTTCTCACGCTTTCCATAATATCTATTGCACTTTTGTCCAATAAGGGTAATATGGTCATTTTCATAGTCTCCATAATATTTATTACACTTTTTCCAATAAGGGTAATATGGTCATTTTCACAGTCTATACGAATTACTTTAATTATTTTCAGTAAGGGTAGTTTGGTCATTTTCATGGCATTTCTTCATAATATTTATTGCGTTTATTCCAATAAGGGTAATATGGTCATTTTCACAAATCTGTAATATTTATTTTCAATATGGGTAGTTTGGTCATTTTCACTGTAATATTTGTTTATACGAATTACTTTACCTATTTTCGATAAGGGTAGTCGGGTCATTTTCATGATCTCCATAATATTTATGGCATTTATTTTCAATAAGGGTAATATGGTCATTTTCACAAAGATGTAATATTTACTTTATTTATTTTCAATAAGGGTAGTTTGGTCATTTTCATGATCTCCTAATATTTAGTCTATTTATTTCCAATAGGGGTAATATGGTCATTTTCACAATCTGTAATATTTACTTTACTTATTTTCGATAAGAGTAGTCCGGTCATTTTCATAAGGGTATCATTATAATATTTGTGGCACTTATTTCCAATAAGGGTAATATGGTCATTTTCACAGTATGTAATATTTACTTTATTTATTTTCAATAAGGGTAATATGGTCATTTTCACAATCTGTAATATTTACTTTACTTATTTTCGATAAGAGTAGTCTGGTCATTTTCACAGTCATTATAATATTTGTGACACTTATTTCCAATCCCGGTAATATGGTCATTTTCACAGTATGTAATATTTACTTTATTTATTTTCAATAAGGGTAGTTTGGACATTTTCACACTCTCCCTAATATTTATTCCATTTATTTCCAATAAGGGTAATATGGTCATTTTCACATTCTGTAATATTTATTTTAATTAATTTCAATAAGGGTAGTTTGGTCATTTCCCAGACTCCATAATATTTATTGCACTTTTTTCTAATAAGGGTAATATGGTCAATTTCACAATCTGTAAGAATTACTTAACTTATTTGTGATAAGGGTAGTATGGTCATTTTCACAGTTTCCATAATATCTATTGCACTTTTGTCCAATAAGGGTAATATGGTCATTTTCATATTATGTAATATTTACTATATTGATTTTTAATAAGGGTAGTTTGGTCATTTTCACAGTCTCCATAATATTTATTGCACTTATTTCTAATAAGGGTAATATGGTCATTTTCACAATCCGTAAGAATTACTTTACTTATTTATGATAAGGGTAGTTTGGTCATTTCCCAGACTCCATAATATTTATTGCACGTATTTTCAATAAGGGTAATATGGTCATTTTCTTAGTCTGTAATATTTATTTTACTTATTTTCGATAAGGGTACTTTGGTCATTTTCATAGTCTCCATAATATTTATTACACTTTTTCCAATAAGGGTAATATGGTCATTTTCACAGTCTATACGAATTACTTTAATTATTTTTAGTAAGGGTAGTTTGGTCATTTTCACAGACTTCATAATATTTATTGCGCTTATTTCCAATAAGGGTAATATGGTCATTTTCACAGTCTGTAATATTTATTTTCAATAAGGGTAGTTTGGTCATTTTCACTGTTTGTACGAATTACTTTACCTATTTTCGATAAGGGTAGTCTGGTCATTTTCATAGTCTCCATAATATTTATGGCATTTATTTTCAATAAGGGTAATATGGTCATTTTCACAGTATGTAATATTTACTTTATTTATTTTCAATAAGGGTAGTTTGGTCATTTTCACAGTCTCCCTAATATTTAGTCTATTTATTTCCAATAGGGGTAATATGGTCATTTTCACAATCTGTAATATTTACTTTACTTATTTTCGATAAGAGTAGTCTGGTCATTTTCACAGTCTTTATAATATTTGTGGCACTTATTTCCAATAAGGGTAATATGGTCATTTTCACAGTATGTAATATTTACTTTATTTATTTTCAATAAGGGTAGTTTGGTCATTTTCACAATCTGCCTAATATTTATTCCATTTATTTCCAATAAGGGTAATATGGTCATTTTCACAGTATGTAGTATTTACTTTATTTATTTTCAATAAGGGTAGTTTGGTCATTTTCACAGTATGTAGTATTTACTTTATTTATTTTCAATAAGTATAGTTTGGTCATTGTCTCAATATCCATAATATTTATTGCACTTATTTCCAAAAAGGGTAATATGGTCATTTTCAAAGTGTGTAATATTACTTTAATTATTTTCAATAAGGGCAGTCTGGTCATTTTCATGGTCTCCATAATATTTATTCCACTAAATTATATTTATTAACTTAAGGGTAATATGGTCATTTTCACAGTCTGTAATATTTAATTTACTTATTTTCGATAAGGGTAGTTTGGTCATTTTCACAGTCTCCATAATATTTATTGCACTATTTCTAATAAGGGTAATATGGTCATTTTTCCAGTTTTAATATTTATTTTACTTATTACACTTAATTGGGTAGTCTGGGTATTTTCTTAGTCTCCATAATATTTATTGCACTTATTTCCAGTAAGGGTAATATGGTTTTTTTCAAAGTGTGTAATATTTATTTTACTTATTTTCGATAACGGTAGTCTGGTCATTTTCACAGTTTCCATAAAAATTATTGCAGTTATTTCCATTAAGGGTACTATGGTCATTTTCACAATCCGTAATTTTTACTTTATTTTTTTTCAATAAGGGTATTCTGGTCATTTTCACAGTCTCTATAATATTTATTGCATTTAAGTAAGGGTAATATGGTATTTTCATTTCAATTTTTATTGCACTTATTCCGAATAAGGGTAATATGGTCATTTTCACGTTCTTCGGAAGAAGCAGAAATTTTTGTTGTGGTTTTGTCGAGAAAATCGAAAGAAAAGGTTGGTATTTGTTAAAAGTCAAATGTCATACAAAGTCATGACTTGTTGACTTGGTCTTGATCCTTTTTTCTAATATTAAGAAAATTAAAAATTAAAAATAAAATAAATTTTGATATTTAGAAATTAAATAAAATTGTTATTTTGTATAATTGTTGCGAAAGTAGTGACAACCAAAATTTTAAGAGTGATTAATTCGGGGTTGTTTTTGATGTGTTAGAATTTTTGGGTGGAAATATCATTTTAGATTATAATTGTTGTTGTTCAAATAATTATCAACAAATATTTGTGTGACTAATAAAAGTTCTAATTATTATCACAAATACAAAATTTAATTACAGTTATAACTGTTGCAGGACTTATCACAGATATATCTGTTACAGAAAAATAAACTGTGACAGGTTACACTGTGAGAAAATCCTGATTTTGGTGTAGTGTAGAACTAAACTACGTACTAATAGCCACATAAAACTAGACCTGTAAGCGGTAGATAACACCGGTCTCTATACTAAATTGGGATGAACAATAATATACAAGATATACGTCATAATTAGTGGGGAAAAAAATATCTAAAACATTTGAAAGGGAGAGATGTAAACCCAAGGCTTAATCGCATATGTGGTTTGTTAAAACAAAACTTAAACTTCACCAACAAAAATTCGTAACTCCATTAGTATAATCTATAAACGTTATAAGATATATAAAACCTACCTGGTTGTAGCTCGATTACAATTATGTAAAAAATACGGTATCAAGCGCTCTGATCTGCTCTCCTTTCTTCTCTTACATTTCTTTTAGGTTTAGCAAAACGAAATCCTCCATCTCTTTTTACCTTGCGGCTGATTTGAGACTATCTACAATAAAGTTTTGAGGAGGGTTCCTAATAACGTGATTACATTAGCTAGATACCTAATTTATCAATGGATGAGCCGAGATAGCATAAAAATCCCACGAAAAAATACCAAACAACCCACGAGAAGTAATTTTTAAATTTAAATGTAAAAAAAAAAGTGGGGTTTTACATTCTTCCCCCCTATGAAAAAGGATTCCGCCCTCGGAATCGATCTACATTTACTGATTTAAGTCTCACAAGGTGCCTTAGTGTGGTCCAAATAGTCATCTAACCGTACATTAGCATACTAAATGTTCGCATCGACATTTCCAAAGTTTTCAACCAGCTAAGCAATACAAATGCGACTCTTAAGTCATCGCAAGTACCCATGCATAGCAGCATATACGAGACCCATCGGTCATCATATTAATAAAATGGAATTCGAGCCAACCACATAGAAACACAAACAACTCTCGTGTATTATTAATGCATTATCCCTCAAGTAGTCCACTTAAGCCTCCTACCATACGCCGGAGGACTAAGTGTTGTCGACCCCATTCCAAGATAATAGAACCATATATTTTAGGCGACCCCGCGGTCATCGCCGTAGTAATTTATGGAAGTCGAGCCAACTACAGGCAAGAAAAATAATCAAACATTTAAATCATACTATACACTTTCACATAGATGCAATATCAGCCCTTGTGCAGTCCACAAAACTCCCCTACCGTGCGCCGGAGAGCTAAGTGTTGTCGATCCCATCCAAGATAATAGATCCATATCTTTTATTAGGCGACCCCTCGGTCATCGCCGTAATAACTTATGGGAATCGATCCAACTACGGGCAATAAACAACTATAATAACACTATCTCTTCGCATAAAACTTTCAGGCAGAATGCCCTCGTACACAACTAAACATGAAAGGATAGAAGGACAATGCAGAACTAAAACAACCACACCACACACGTATTTTTCAGTGGTATGCCATTCCAATTATAAAAATAAAACTAACTCCACTAACCTCCCATGATATTAAAAGATCCAATAAATCTCTCAAATTCAGAATTAAATGATGATAGCACGATCACTCAATATTTGACTAACCAAATAATTTACTAGGAGTAACTAAACGTAAAACCATGCAATGGACTAACGACCTACGCGACGTACTTCAGGGATTTATCAGGCAAAAGAAATAAAACAGCACAGCTTCCACGAGCTACATCAAAACTCATACAACCCAATTCACTTTTCAAATGAATATGCAGACAATCCTAGAGACACTTTCCAGACTCATTAAACCAATCTTAAAAGATATGAGAGCTAGAAAATACTAAAACAATAAGACATACATCATTCGCATTAATGATTCTCCTATCGATACCAAACTTTCTCAACATTTTTTTTTTGAAACAATCAACACGCAATTCCATAAAGGGCAAACAACCAATGTGCTCCTAAAATTGTGCCTACGTGATCAAATTAGACCCTACACCCATTGCCAAGGATTTATGTTACTCGAGCTCTGATACCACTTTGTCACGCCCCACTTCGAATTTTAGGTCGGCCGCCTTAAAATACCAAGTATGGCGTACTCATGGACCACTTTACACACTCAAACCGTCAAGCCAACAAATGGAGATTGGGCTATTGTATGGAGCACATTCACAATAATCCATAATTGATAAATTTTTATTAATGAAACTGATAAAATGTTGTAAAGTTTATTAAAAAAATTTAAAAAATAAATGTTCTTTGACACGCAGGTCGACCCAAAAATTATGTTAAGAATTTATTAGAAAGAAAATAAAGGTATGATCCTTCAAGAAATCAATAAAAATTTAACTATGCACCTTAAAAAAAACGAAGCAACTTTTCGGAAACAAAAATGTAATCTACAAGCTTGGTTGCTCCACGGTCACGTTATTCTGATAAAAAATAGTAAGTTGGGTGGACCCCAACTAAAAGTAGGCTTTCACACACTTATAATCTCGATAGAATAATCCAATAGGTTAGGAAGATATTCGAAAGAAAAAGGGGAGCGATGAACAAATGTAAGGTACGCGATTCAGATAAATATTTTTATATAAACAGTAGAAATGAATTAGTGGAAACAATCTTTAGCATTTTCAAAAAAGGGTACTCAAAAAAAAAAAACCAAGTAGGACCTTAAAATTTCCAAAAGAGTTGTCCACCCCTGGATAATACATTTACCCAAGTCTACACTAGTGAAGAATGCATTAATACCATCCATGCACCCTAAACTGACTGTAACATGATACGAGTTTGCCATTTTTTTCTTCTTTCTGGTCCACTTAATTAAATAACCGTGCGTTAGATAATAAGTGTTCGCATCGACGCTCCCATTCCAATAATGTCATGGAATATCTTTCGACCCCTTGGTCATCGCAGTACTTATGGAATTCAAGCCAACCAGGGAATCAATCTACTCCTTTCTATTTAAAATCACATACCATTAACAAAACAATATCAACTATCCAACCGATCAAGATATGGTTACAAACACATAGAGCCAATTTCCATGGCTCTTTGAACACCTCATAGTAGTGCTTTTACTAACCCATCCACTATAAAAATGAACGCTCTTATTTGTTCGTCTTACTATGGATTCTGTGTACATAAAACTACTAGGGATTCTGTGTACCAACAAACAAGCTAGAGTAAAAATCACCTAACCCTAAAATTCAAAACTAACTTCGTACTAGCACCTTTATGTGTATGGAAGGTATACGATACGAAAGAACATCTGATCCCTTGGATTTAGTCATTATATTTAACCAAAACTAATAGATCGAGTATTAAATCACACGATACAAAATCCGTGAATATCAATAATTCTCCACTTAGGTCAGGCTATCTTATTCGACCTAGGATCATATTAAGACAATACCCATATTCCTGACTAGTACTAAACTACGTACTAATAGCCACATAAAACTAGACTTGAGACTAGATTTGTAAGCGGTAGATAACACCGGTCTCTATACTAAATTGGGATGAACAATAATATACAAGATATACGTCATAATTAGTGGGGAAAAAAATATCTAAAACATTTGAAAGGGAGAGATGTAAACCCAAGGCTTAATCGCATCTGTGGTTTGTTAAAACAAAACTTAAACTTCACCAACAAAAATTTGTAACTCCATTAGTATAATCTATAAACGTTATAAGATATATAAAACCTACCTGGTTGTAGCTCGATTACAATTATGTAAAAAATACGGTATCAAGCGCTCTGATCTGCTCTCCTTTCTTCTCTTACATTTCTTTTAGGTTTAGCAAAACGAAATCCTCCATCTCTTTTTACCTTGCGGCTGATTTGAGACTATCTACAATAAAGTTTTGAGGAGGGTTCCTAATAACGTGATTACATTAGCTAGATACCTAATTTATCAATGGATGAGCCGAGATAGCATAAAAATCCCACGAAAAAATACCAAACAACCCACGAGAAGTAATTTTTAAATTTAAATGTAAAAAAAAAAAGTGGGGTTTTACATTCTTCCCCCCTATGAAAAAGGATTCCGCCCTCGGAATCGATCTACATTTACTGATTTAAGTCTCACAAGGTGCCTTAGTGTGGTCCAAATAGTCATCTAACCGTACATTAGCATACTAAATGTTCGCATCGACATTTCCAAAGTTTTCAACCAGCTAAGCAATACAAATGCGACTCTTAAGTCATCGCAAGTACCCATGCATAGCAGCATATACGAGACCCATCGGTCATCATATTAATAAAATGGAATTCGAGCCAACCACATAGAAACACAAACAACTCTCGTGTATTATTAATGCATTATCCCTCAAGTAGTCCACTTAAGCCTCCTACCATATGCTGGAGGACTAAGTGTTGTCGACCCCATTCCAAGATAATAGAACCATATATTTTAGGCGACCCCGCGGTCATCGCCATAGTAATTTATGGAAGTCGAGCCAACTACAGGCAAGAAAAATAATCAAACATTTAAATCATACTATACACTTTCACATAGATGCAATATCAGCCCTTGTGCAGTCCACAAAACTCCCCTACCGTGCGCCGGAGAGCTAAGTGTTGTCGATCCCATCCAAGATAATAGATCCATATCTTTTATTAGGCGACCCCTCGGTCATCGCCGTAATAACTTATGGGAATCGATCCAACTACGGGCAATAAACAACTATAATAACACTATCTCTTCGCATAAAACTTTCAGGCAGACTGCCCTCGTACACAACTAAACATGAAAGGATAGAAGGACAATGCAGAACTAAAACAACCACACCACACACGTATTTTTCAGTGGTATGCCATTCCAATTATAAAAATAAAACTAACTCCACTAACCTCCCATGATATTAAAAGATCCAATAAATCTCTCAAATTCAGAATTAAATGATGATAGCACGCATCACTCAATATTTGACTAACCAAATAATTTACTAGGAGTAACTAAACGTAAAACCATGCAATGGACTAACGACCTACGCGACGTACTTCAGGGATTTATCAGGCAAAAGAAATAAAACAGCACAGCTTCCACGAGCTACATCAAAACTCATACAACCCAATTCACTTTTCAAATGAATATGCAGACAATCCTAGAGACACTTTCCAGACTCATTAAACCAATCTTAAAAGATATGAGAGCTAGAAAATACTAAAACAATAAGACATACATCATTCGCATTAATGATTCTCCTATCGATACCAAACTTTCTCAACATTTTTTTTTTGAAACAATCAACACGCAATTCCATAAAGGGCAAACAACCAATGTGCTCCTAAAATTGTGCCTACGTGATCAAATTAGACCCTACACCCATTGCCAAGGATTTATGTTACCAGAGCTCTGATACCACTTTGTCACGCCCCACTTCGAATTTTAGGTCGGCCGCCTTAAAATACCAAGTATGGCGTACTCATGGACCACTTTACACACTCAAACCGTCAAGCCAACAAATGGAGATTGGGCTATTGTATGGAGCACATTCACAATAATCCATAATTGATAAATTTTTATTAATGAAACTGATAAAATGTTGTAAAGTTTATTAAAAAAATTTAAAAAATAAATGTTCTTTGACACGCAGGTCGACCCAAAAATTATGTTAAGAATTTATTAGAAAGAAAATAAAGGTATGATCCTTCAAGAAATCAATAAAAATTTAACTATGCACCTTAAAAAAAACGAAGCAACTTTTCGGAAACAAAAATGTAATCTACAAGCTTGGTTGCTCCACGGTCACGTTATTCTGATAAAAAATAGTAAGTTGGGTCAGACCCCAACTAAAAGTAGGCTTTCACACACTTATAATCTCGATAGAATAATCCAATAGGTTAGGAAGATATTCGAAAGAAAAAGGGGAGCGATGAACAAATGTAAGGTACGCGATTCAGATAAATATTTTTATATAAACAGTAGAAATGAATTAGTGGAAACAATCTTTAGCATTTTCAAAAAAGGGTACTCAAAAAAAAAAAACCAAGTAGGACCTTAAAATTTCCAAAAGAGTTGTCCACCCCTGGATAATACATTTACCCAAGTCTACACTAGTGAAGAATGCATTAATACCATCCATGCACCCTAAACTGACTGTAACATGATCGAGTTTGCCATTTTTTTTTCTTCTTTTCTGGTCCACTTAATTAAATAACCGTGCGTTAGATAATAAGTGTTCGCATCGACGCTCCCATTCCAATAATGTCATGGAATATCTTTCGACCCCTTGGTCATCAATAAGATTTATGGAATTCAAGCCAACCAGGGAATCAATCTACTCCTTTCTATTTAAAATCACATACCATTAACAAAACAATATCAACTATCCAACCGATCAAGATATGGTTACAAACACATAGAGCCAATTTCCATGGCTCTTTGAACACCTCATAGTAGTGCTTTTACTAACCCATCCACTATAAAAATGAACGCTCTTATTTGTTCGTCTTACTATGGATTCTGTGTACATCAAACTACTAGGGATTCTGTGTACCAACAAACAAGCTAGAGTAAAAATCACCTAACCCTAAAATTCAAAACTAATTTCGTACTAGCACCTTTATGTGTATGGAAGGTATACGATACGAAAGAACATCTGATCCCTTGGATTTAGTCATTATATTTAACCAAAACTAATAGATCGAGTATTAAATCACACGATACAAAATCCGTGAATATCAATAATTCTCCACTTAGGTCAGGCTATCTTATTCGACCTAGGATCATATTAAGACAATACCCATATTCCTGACTAGTACCAAACTACGTACTAATAGCCACATAAAACTAGACTTGAGACTAGATCTGTAAGCGGTAGATAACACCGGTCTCTATACTAAATTGGGATGAACAATAATATACAAGATATACGTCATAATTAGTGGGGGAAAAATATCTAAAACATTTGAAAGGGAGAGATGTAAACCCAAGGCTAAATAGCATCTTTGGTTTGTTAAAACAAAACTTAAACTTCACCAACAAAAATCCGTAACTCCATTAGTATAATCTATAAAAGTTATAAGATATAGAAAACCTACCTGGTTGTAGCTCGATTACAATTATGTAGAAAATACTGTATCAAGCTCTCTACTCTCCTTTTTTCTCTTACGTTTCTTTTAGGTTTAGCAAAACGAAATCCTTCATCTCTTTTTACCTTGCGGCTGATTTGAGACTTTCTATAATAAAGTTTTGAGGAGGGTTCCTAATAACATGATTACATTAGCTAGATACCTAATTTATCAATGGATGGGCCGAGATAGCATCAAAAGCCCACGAAAAAATACTACACAACCCACGAAAAGTAATTTTTAAATGTAAATATATAAAAAAAGTGAGGTTTTACAGGAAAGGACAAATCATTACTTGTATTCTTAAAGAAAATTATTAATACATTAGATAAAAACTTCAGTATATTGTCTATAACAAGAAAAATTAATCCCGAATAAAGGTCTTCCAACCATAGAAAACATATATAGTATGAACATTCATGAAAATGTCTAAGTTTGAGCACCACAACAATATGTTCTCTCTTTTCTAGGCAAGGTCATAGATAATAAAAATAAAAAGGCCATAATGCCGGTAGATACCATGTTTTGCAGTTTTTAGGTATTGTTCTTTAGTTTTAATTGCTTAAAATGGCAATCCGAATTTCGAACTCTAAAGCGGATCTAAAATGTTTATTTTATTTCGGAATGTTGAGTAGTAAATGACCAAGAATAAGCAAGATTTTTTTTAATAACTGACTTATGTTTCAGGGAATGGTGTCCTCTTAGAGATGGACAAAGACTATGTTGTCCTGGTTTCCCGTGAGATGAATGATAAATCAACTACATCCGATCTCTCGTAGTTTCTAGAACCAATGCATAAGATGCTTCGTGATTCTAAAAAAACCACATTAGATGCCTCGTGGGTTCTGAAACGTCCAGTATTATCACCTTAGCGGGGAATGGAGCCACGAAAACGGATCTCCATAAAAAAAAATTGAACTTCCGGTTGTTTTTTATTTAAAAAAAAGGTTATTTGAACTCCCTTTAATTTTGAACATGCAATCACCAAAATATTTTTGTGGGACCAGTGTAAGTCGAATTCGGTATTGCATGCACATTCGTTATATGTCCTCGAATTTTCTGGAAACATGAATCATTGGCTTGTAAATTTTCTAGCTGCATGCATGAGGTACATAGACAAATTATATAGGTTTTGCGCAAGATTCAGGTGCATGATATTTTTTCTTCACGAGTAAATACGAATAAAAATGTCGTCACCTGATTAGAATCGAAATAAAAAAGACAAATAGAAAAAAAAAGTATTACTTGTTGATATAGAAAATGTCAATAGTTTATCCTTTATCAGTTGATAGAAATTGTGATATGCACGGGTCTCAGAGTTAGTTCATATGAAAAACTTAACAACATTACTACTCGATTAGAAAAGCACATGCAAATTCAAGTTGTTAATCCGGTCAACAAAACAAAAGAAAAAAAATGAATGTAGTATTGATACATTTGATTTGTGTATTTTTACGACTCTTTGACCTGTGGGTGGCACCGATTTTAAGGAACGACTTATTTATACATGAAAATAAATGAAAACATTAACACGGTAGATGGAAAATTCAGCATTATTTAGTTTACAACAAAAAAAAAATCAATGCCCAGAGAGCAGAGACAGTTGGGACATTTGCAAAATTATCATACCTCAACATTAAGGGAGACTTCGTGACTTGAATAATTTCCACGGAAACAATCTTATCCCTCTCCTTTCATATGTTAAGAATTCTCTAGATGCCAAAATTCTTACTTATATGGACGTTGTATACCATGCAATTTTTATTTGTTACAGGTACAATAAAACTTCGATAAAATAATAGCCTTCAGATGAAATAAAACTATTATTTAAACAATTTTTTTTTTTTTGAAAACCCTTGTAGTTGTAGCATATCCTTGAGCCAAGCAACTTCGTTTGACATATAAATGTGATGAATGATTCATGTATAAGACAATGTCCAAGGTTTGTACCGTATTGGTAACAAATTACATCGTAGAAACCATCTAGATTTGTCAGTCAAAATATCCGCCCATGATTTAGTTTGGAAGAATTTATTATCCTCATACCGAGCATTTTCCATCAATTATTTTGCACTAAACTGTTGGAAAATGGGAACTCAGAGAATGAAATTCAGAGAACAAAAAAGAATATTGTATCACTTGACATCAAGGCCTTGTGATTCTTTTCAGCAATTATTTCGAACCCTCCCAAATAATTGGCGAGTACAATCGGACGGTGAAATATTTCTTTCGGGATACAATAAAGCCCCAACAATGTTGTCGGATTCAAAGGTGAAAGCGAGTGAATCGGTGAAGTGTGAAGAAAATTTAAAAACCTGCAGAATTTATGGAATTTTCGAGAGTTACTTTTTACCCTTACTCTCAGTTGTTGAATTTATTCGTTTACGTTGTATCCAGGTACGTCGTCACATATACATATTTGTATCGGTATGTATCAGCCAATACGGAAAAGGCACAAAACATGGTTGCGATTATGGAATTACTTAATAATTTATTCCCTTTGTTTTTGGGAAAATGATAGTAACTGTTTTCTAGAAACTACCCTTTTCATATATATTTTTTTCTTTTGGTCAATCAACAAATTCCAATTTTATTCGAATCAAAAGATTGATTAAATTATCGCTTATATGTAAGAATAACGAAAATATCAAAAACTTCCATGGACAACTCAAACAGATTAACCAGAGATAAAAGGACTTCTTTAAAATACTTGGATAGTTTGTTGTCAGATTAGGATCGAAGGAAGGATAACACAGCCATCCGAAGTAAAATCATGTGTATCGTGACTGGCATAGCAGCAGGATTTTAGCTTGAAAATAGGACAAAGTATGAGCTTCTTATGGATGTTGACATTGGAGCCTCGAGACTGATGTTTGCATCCACCACAATTCAGCTTAACTTGAACTGGGTACCTTTATTTCGTAGTGGGACCATTGTAAGGAATTATGTCCCAAAAATTTATGGAAATAGCTTATTCAACCATTTTGCATTTTTTGGCAAGCGAGTGTGAAAATCAACACCAAATTTATGAATCATCAGCACATCCCTTTCTCATGGAAAATGTTTTTGTGGGTGTCAGCCCAATTTGATACATGATAATTAGTTAGACTTGGGTTCATATTTTCTTTGACGGGTTTTAGTGTTTTAGAAATGATGAAATATTGGTGTTTTAGTATCGGTTTGTATGGAGGGATCGTTTTTCATTGGGCTTATTACAAAAATAGGCATGTTTTTTTTATGGTTTACAAAACTATGCCTGTTTTTTTATTTCTTACAAAACTAAGCCTTATTTGACCAAAAATGGTGGATGGAAAGTTAGCTCAGTTAAGTGGACTTAAAATGACAGAATAGTCCTCTGAGCCAAGGTCAGCTAGGCTAACTGGTCTATTCTGACATCACTTGATATGCATGTCAGTTTTGTGGAACTGACAAGCTAACTCGCATGTTCTTGCTTCACCAGGTTCACGGCCGGCTAACTCAGTTCTTCATCTCTTCTTATCTGTATCAGTTCTCATCTGTCATAACAGCAGCAACATCATCTAACCACATGCAATATCTCAGCATACAAACTCGATGACAACCAGCTCAATTGATCTCTGCCATCACAATATAACTTATCTATTTACTCATCTGCAACTCTAACACTGCACCCTTGGTCTGCACCACCATATTGCAGCTGCAATATCACTGCCTGCTTCAACCCATTCTCAGCAGCAATACCAATATCAACCACCAGCTTCTAAATTCCACATCCATCTCAAATTCCACCAGATGCAATTCATTACAAACCAAACTTAACCTTCTTCTGTAGAAATTCAGTTTTCGGACCCATTTCAGCTCCAACTGCTCCTACAAATCAGAACCAGCACCTGCCATGCCACCTTGCTACTCCACCAGAATCAGTTCTTCCCTGAAACTCGGATCCGAATAAGTTGTTGTAGAAGTGGCTGCAAAACTTCTGCTAAATTCGAAATCTAGCTCAACCCAAACTCAAAAATCATCTTGTAATCTTCTCAATATCTTAGTTCAATACTTTCTTGATTTTTCCTCTATCTTCAGTAGCAACAATGAGCATCAACCTCTCAATATGATTCAATCTTCTCTGAATTCAACAACATCATCACCAAATTATATTCCTTCTTTCAATTTCGAAGTAAATCAATTTGACTCGAACCCGTTCTTTTACTTGTTTTTCTCACAACCCTAGTTGCTTCCATTTCTTCTTTCTCCATTATCAAGCAACAACGACAATAACAGCAGGTGTTCTTCCTTGAATTAATTTCTCCAATATATCTCACTAAAATCGATCCAAACTCAAATCTGAGTCAAACCCATTCTTTTAAACCCTCAAATTCTTCTCAATCTGTTTTAGATCAACTCCACCAAACCCTAATTTCTTCTATTATTCATCACAACTAACGAAAGAAAAATTTATTTATTCTTCTCTAATTCGAATTCTATCTCAAGTTCAATTCCAGCTTATTCCCATGAATTTCTCCATCTTTAATCCTTTGTTCTTCTTCATCTCCGCTGAACCAAACTCATCTTCTATTTCATCGATTAGAACCCAAAATCAGCACCGATCTTATTTTTGCGCTTTTGGGTAAAATTAACCACCATAGTTTTTCTCACTGGTTCTAATATATTTTGTTTCGGCTGGTGAAGAACAGAGACGGGGGAAGAAGATCAGAGATGGAAGAGAGGACCTGAATGAAGGGATTTTAGGGTAATGATGTATATTGGATATCATTGCCGTTCAATTTTTTTTGAGATTTCCTGATCTAAGATTAGGGGTCAGATCGAAGCACATGGGCGACAATAATTATGATACTGACACACTACAAAAAGGTATTTTAGTAATCTTATCCAGTTCATGAGATTTTGGCGAGATATTGACCAGTCAACACGAGATATTGACTGAGATAACAAAAGTGGATGGAATCCGTTTGAGAGGCTTATATTTGTAAGAAATAAAAAAAGAGGCCTAGAAATGAAAGTGAGGGTCAGAACATGCCTATTTATGTATATAGTCCTTTTTCATTCACCAAAAGAGTATATATATGGCCATGCCACTTAGTGAACCTGGGTTGACATGTAATTGTTATGAATGTTCATCTATAAATAAGACAGGGCCAAGACTTTTTCTAGTACACATGTATTGAGAACTAATTTAGATTCATGGAGATACGAAAAGGCTAAAGATGATTTTTATGTTCAACAATGAAGAAGGCATTGAGATATTTGAGGAAACTGTATATAACGCAAAGCAATATATTCTGCTTGAGACAAGCATTAGTATTACCCATAAAAAATAAAACTGAACAACAATATACAACGGTATCATCAAATTGGCAATTAGGAAAATAATGCGTTGAGTTGGCAATTGATTATAGTGTAAGTTACAAATTAGCTTTGGTAGATTTTTCAAGTGTGAAAATTTATGTCGTTAAGGTTTTTTATTTTATTTTTCCTTCTTTTTTCTTAAGAAAAAGATTAATATATTAAATAAAAACCTAGCTAAGTATTGTTTATACAAAGCAAAATTAATGTCAAACAAAAAATTTCTAGCTACAAAAAACATAGACAGTTGGAACATTCTCGAAATTAAGGAGGACTATTTTTTTTTCTTGAGGTGAATATATTACATAGATTATCCGAAGAAAGCTAGTGATGCTCTTTATTCTCCAAGCAAGGCCATATCATTAGTAATACCACGTTTTGGTGTTTTTGGGTATTGTTATTTAGTTTTAAGAGCTCAAAGCGGCAATTCGAATCCCGAACTTTAATTTTAACTGAACAACAATATACAACGGTATCATCAAATTGGCAATTAGGAAAATAATGCGTTGAGTTGGCAATTGATTATAGTGTAAGTTACAAATTAGCTTTGGTAGATTTTTCAAGTGTGAAAATTTATGTCGTTAAGGTTTTTTATTTTATTTTCCTTCTTTTTCTTAAGAAAAAGATTAATATATTAAATAAAAAACCTAGCTAAGTATTGTTTATACAAAGCAAAATTAATGTCAAACAAAAAATTTCTAGCTACAAAAAACATAGACAGTTGGAACATTCTCGAAATATAAGGAGGACTATTTTTTTTTCTTGAGGTGAATATATTACATAGATTATCCGAAGAAAGCTAGTGATGCTCTTTATTCTCCAAGCAAGGCCATATCATTAGTAATACCACGTTTTGGTGTTTTTGGGTATTGTTATTTAGTTTTAAGAGCTCAAAGCGGCAATTCGAATCCCGAACTTTAATTTTATTCGAAACTAGTATAATCGCACGCGCGATGCGCCTGCCATGCAAAACTAATGCTTTAATCTGCCGAAAGAAGAAACAAATTGCGAAAAAAAATGGTACATAATATGACATAAAGACGACCACATACACATTTTAGATTATTGTTTGGTTAGCATCAAATCAATTGTTATGCATAGAAGTAGTTATCAAAGATATTTATGTTGGACAAAATACTAAACAGACAACACCATTTAATTTCAAGAAGCTCGATCTTGTCTCACCATCAAGACCCCAAAGAGTTTTTTTCTCACAACATTCTTCGGATGTGCTTTCTCTAATGGCTCCTAATGGTCAGCATGATAAAGGATCAAGACTAAACCCCTCAGTTACTAACTGGATGATAAAGGATCATAAGAATAGAGCAAGATTTGCAAACAAATGAAAAAGGTGACTGCATGAAAATATCCCACATATATTTCTTGACAGTAGGTTGACGGTGTCTATGTTCAATCTGCATGTAAAAAGTAAAACCTTAAACCGTTAACATAACCGTCAACATGAAACAAAGTTTGAGGAGGTAAAAGAGGAAACTCACCCATCGAAAAGAAAGGACATCAATTCATACATCGATCCCCGAGGCAATCTTAGTGGAGAAAATCGAACTACTCAATCTAAACGACCAAAAATCAAAATTACACATGAGGCAGAAATAGGAAAATCACCAAATCACCCTTTGAGCCACCAATATCTGCATCAAATATGCGCTCAAATGTGGATATCTACAAAAATACTCTAGTTCATCTCAGCAAAAACGCTCAATAGTTCATATCCTTAATTTAACAAACACAAAATAAAAAGGCCAACAAATGCACTTTATCATCTGTTTTTCAATTTTGAAACTAATGACTAATCAATAAACTTCTGAAATTGTCATGGTATCATCTTTAAACCCGATATTAAAAGGAAAATAATATTTACTAAGACTGATCAATTTAGGCAGGGAGCCTAATCACATTTTTATGGCCATTCAACAGCAATGGTTCCTAATTGGCCGTCCGACTTGCATTCATTACAAAATACACATAAAGTATTAGACAGATAACCTCAAATTTCAAATAGGTATGGTTAACCTAAGCCTCCATCTACAATGTTGTGTTTCTAAAATTCCCAAGCTGACATTATGAAATTCAATAGGAATGTCTTGTAAGTGTAACCCTCACCTGAACCCCTTGAGCCTGTGTATATTCCATTATCAATTACCATAAAGCACGAATGAAAAAACATCACCACCGTATCAGACCATTTAAGCCATTCAAATGAGAGCAGTAGAATAAGAATAAAGGGGTATCTCAATTAGGGCACGAAATTGAAAAAATAATATCGAATTAGGGCATAAGAAAAAGGTGGAAACCAATGGGAATAAAATCATATGGAGGGTTAGATTAGGGCACAAAATTGCGAAAACAAACAAATTTCAAATAAGAGAAGAAGAAGAAGAAAGGTTCAATTGACTTGGAGCATAAACCACTCCCAAACAGGAATAATATAAGATGTGGCCTTTGGCATTGAGTGTAACAAAGGAAAAAATTACTTCAGGTTAGGGAATTTTGCAAGATAAATACTTTATATATCTCAGCTGGCATTGAGTGTAACAAAGGGAAAAATTACTTCAGGTAAGGGAATTTTGTATGATAAATACTCTATATATCTCAGTTTCATATACCTGATTGCTGATTGGTCAACCAAAGGGAGAACTTCTATATGGTGACTCATTTGGATTTTGTCCGTCACACTTTCATGGTCCTCAAAATTGAGTTCTAAGAAAAACAATTGACTTTTCAAAATTGATCGATTCTTAATCGTTTTTGTTCACGTTTTTTGCATTAGACAGCTACTAAACACTATATCTCTCTTAAAACGAAAGAAGTTTGAAAACCATCATCTATATTCAGAGAATTTGAAGATTTAAATTTTAATTAAAAAAAAAGGTTTTCTTCAGATTTTAATTTCTTGATTTTCTTCAATTTTACGTCATTTTTATTCCAAGTTATTTCATAGGATAGTTTATAATCATTTTAATTTACATGGTTTGAAATGAATTTAGAAAATTTTGATCGTAATTGAAGATTTTCAGTTTCAAAAATTTACCCAGGAAAAACGGGTCACGCGCGGGTCAGAACCGGGCGAAGAAGAAAGGCTCCGTGGGTATATTTGTAACAGTTATAAATGTCCCACAGTGAGTGTTTTCACCGTTGCGGTTATCACATTAAAACTGTTGTAGATTTTTGTGGCTAATCAAACTGTGGTCAAATATTTTAGAAACGCATATATATGTTGCAGTTTGCTTTCTTGGTCGGCCCTCTACTGCAGTAGCAGTAATCTAGTTATATTATTCCCCCATAGACAGTTCAGATTCAGCTTTGCTAATATGATCCCCAGTGAATATGACCTTGAGCAGCTTCTATAATAAGGACACAGATCCCTGCTACAAAACATAAAGATATACAAAGACAACTGTATCAAAGATGACCAACAAATGTCCAATACAATTCTTAATATATACAACTAAGTTGCTGCCCTACTAAATTAATCTGGAATTTCAAAGGAAATAAAACCCATCAAATTGAATTATAATATGTTTGACATTTGTAAACACTATTTTCTAGCATTACAACCAAATAACTAAGATGATAAAAAAGTATACAAAACAAGATGTAAATAGACAATCATCTTACGCAAAATATAAAGTGCAGGAAACTAAGAAGACATTAACACAAGGGGATTTAACGTGATTCGATAACAGAGTGTCTACATCCACGTACGGGTAAAAAAAAGATAGGTATTATGATTCATTGGTGTTACAAGGAACTCCATTAGAGAGAATGAAGTACTGGAAATGTATTATCAAAGTGAGGGTATTGAATGATTGAAGGTCTTCCGGAACGAAGGAAGTCAGAGATCCACCAGCTATTACTCCTCTCTTCAGAGGTAGTGGCTCTCTTTCAGTCGACCTTCCAACCCACACACCTTTTTGACCTAATCGCATCTGCTTATAAAGGGGAGAAATGTTTGGTTCATTACCAAAGTGACCTTGGCGGCAAACTGAAGCAGTCTTGGGCTCGATTCGGTACACTACGTTACTTCTTACTATCCTACTTTAGTTGTTGATGGTTTCCACGTGGGTGGTGCAGATTATGGTGTCTACAATTTGCCCCTTTTCTTGAGGGTTGATGATGAGCGATTCTTAAGAAAAATCGCGCTTCATTTTTTTCGATAGTAGTTGGCAGGTACACAGTATCCGCTTCTTTGGATATGCTGCCACAGTGGCAATTTTGGTTATCAGGTGCGCAGTGACTGCATTTTTGGGTTAGTTACTTGGATCATCGGTTAACTTGAGTCTTCATCATTAGGTTTTATAGTAATCATCTTCATCTTCGGGTAACAATGATGTTATATTTTATCAGCGGTGTTACTTTGATCTTTTAACTTGGCAGGAGATCAAAGATAAGATCGAAGGCTCTTCAACCTTCAACCTCATTTTCCTCCTATTTACAACAGCATTAGTTAGCAACATCTCCTAGTCCAGAGTTAATAGCAGTAATGGTTGGCTTGCAACCGTTATCACATGTGCAGTAGCTTTAGATGCCACTTTTCTTGGATCACACCCTTGATTGGAGTGTGAAATACTAGTATTAATACTTTCCCTATTCTTTATCGAAATTCCAAAGCATATGTCGGATCATCACAAAGTAAGCAGCAATGGCGATAGACAGCTCCAAAGGGCACCAACAGCTGCGCTCATTCCTTAGTGGCAGCTTTCAGATCGTAGGATCAACGGTGCAGTAGCAGGCAAGAAGCATCAGCACGACGTCATCTTGTTTGTATTAGCTTCACACGTCTCTTTGAGGAACTAGACAATCTCTTCAATGAGAATGAAGTCCATTGAAGGAATTGAGCTGGGCAGCGGGGCACCTATGCTTACCATCGTCGTTATCGATCATCGGTTCATCATCAGCGGGATAACTACCTGGTGCTTTTGCCATCACTGTTACCTCTGCTCCATTTCACATAGGATATTTGCAGGAACATTGTGCTATGCGTTTCTCGAGCAAGTCTTTTCATATAAGACTTATACGCCATATTGGAAGTAAGAAGTATATGAAGAAGTGCGCTCCACATGAGTAAGAGACATCTTCATACCATGAAACCTTGACAGAGATATTTTCATATCTCGTTTGTCAAGGATATTATCATTCATGAAGATATCAAGTTCCATGAGAATTTAAATCGTCCTCTACTTAGCATTGTCGTTGCAAGGATCTGCACCTTCGTAAGCATTGGTTGATCGTCCTTCTTGAGCATCGGATATTGGCTTGTCATCGGCATCGGTTGTTGATGTGTTGTTACTGTCGCCCATCCCGTCGTCACAGTTTGTTTGCGACTAAACAATGGGTTGAGCTGATAAACCGAAGATACATCATCGAGTTGTGCTTCAGGCTACTTGTGTCTCCAGATTTGGCATCATTGTCTTCTGAATTTTGCCATCATCGTTTGGCTTTAAATCATCGTATTTTCATCGTCCGTTTACTCACATCTTTGTTATGATGTCATCCAGCTTTGGTCCATCATCTTCGTACTTTGGCTCTTCATTTTCGGCCTTGGGTCATCGTAGCAAAGCTTTGTCTCTTCGTCATCGGAACTGGGACATCGCTGCAAGAATTGCATCTTCGGCGTCAAACTTGAGCTGTGCTATGCTTCGGTTATGTAGAGGGACCTATATGTGCACGGACCAAGCTTTGAGTATCTTCGTCATTGACAACGGACTTTGGACCATCGTTACAAGACCTTGTACCACCTATATCGTCATGCCATCGTCGACATCAGACTAGGCATCGACTTGGCATCTTCATGCCCCTTTTCTCAAGGAACTCCAAGGTATTCATTGGGTTGCAGCATCATTCATCGTCAGAATGTGCGTAACAGCAACAGACGTCATCTTCGTGCTTTGAATCATCTTCGTGACATCAGCTTGTATATATCTTTGGGTAGGCAGCACCGTCACCATGAGTTTTTCCGCAACGCTCCAACCTTGCTGCCTTTGTCGTCGTTGTAGCTTCACTCCCCCGCACGTACATATGTGCAGCGTTCACTTGAAGTGTCATCGTCATCTTGTTTATATTGAGGACTTTGCGTCGTAAGCCGATTACCATCATCGTTAGGCTTGACATCTTCGTCATAGGACTTTCTGTCGTTGTCTTCGTTTTGTACCATCGTTGGTTTTTTGTTGTAATGACATTGTCTCGCCGTAAGTACGTAGCCGCAGCATTAGTGCTTGGTGTTGGAAATTTTGGGTATAAAACAGAGGATGATAACACTAAAAGAAATTGTTGTTGTACTCAAAAGCTTTCAAGGTTCGGGTGATTTCTTTTAGACGATTATTTCTACCCTCCCAATATAAATTGGCGATTGCATGTGTATGCGAAATAATGCCTTCAGGATACAATGAAAGCCCTACAACAGGAAATTGGATTCAAGGTTTGCACCCCTTGACCCAACCAAGAACACATGAGAGAGATTTCTGATGATGCTTTAGATGGAGAGAAAACAGGTTGAATTCATTCTCAAGAATGGGAGAATTCCTTCACTACTTATAGGGTTATTCATGCCTATTGGAGATGCCTCTTCACTTCCAAAAGACACATAAGGTGTCTGTTGGGAATGGTTGTGTCCTTTATGAACCATCACACCTATTAGAGGTGTCCCTTCATCTCCAACTAACAACCATTGTGTTTATCCAACACAGAACACTTCCCCATCATAGTGACAAACCAAAAACGAAAACAGTTTTATTTTCTAAGTTATTGAAAATATCCAACACTTGGTAGGTTCGCAGTGTTAGCAGTATGGTAGCAGGTAAGTCTCAACATTGATGAACATCTGTGGACTTATTTGAGGTTGCCCCAGTTGTTGTCTTTGAAGTGGAAATTCTTCCTTTCCTGTGTAATCTTAATCTTAATTAATATAAGGGGTATCAGTGTATGAATTTACTGAACTTTTTAACTAAGCAGTAGTAACACTATTAGCACAAAAGCTAGATGAGTGTCTGATGAGTGTTTGAACCTGTCACCCCGTTGGTTAATTTTGGGCCAAGAAATTACCGAACGGTGGGGGTTTGAAAATCTCCCGGAGACGTGGTATAAAACTGAATGTTTTGCAAACACCCGTTCCGCTGAGTTGCCAAAGGCATGTCATGTTGGGCATGTCTTTCTTGTGGAAGCCTTCCCCCTGGTCGTATACTCATAGATGCTTACGGGGGAATCCAGAGAGATTGCGTGTGAACACTTTACCTAGTATGAAGATATGAGACCGGTGGTGCTTGCCCCGGTTCTCCGTTGTATGCATTAATATCCACAGTATGATGATATGGGACCGATGATATGAGACCGGTGATATGGGAATGTATGCGTTATTTATAAAAATGTATGGAATGAGATGTATTGAATTTGCAAAATGTTTGAGATTTATAAAAATGTATGTAGTTCACAAAAATGTAAGACATGTAACGAGTTTGCAAAATGTATGCTGTGTGCATCATAATGTATGCCAGTATAAACAAATTGTAAGGAGTATTCAGTATTTGCAAACTCTTTAGTTAGATGTGATGTATGTATGCCCCCTTTTGGTTTCGGAAGCGGATTGCCAAAGCTTGGGAAAGTAAAAGTAACTGCCCTTGCATCTGTTGACATAGCCACTGCCATTGCTTCTCGCTCCGCTCTACTGTTAACGCTTTAACTATCACTGAGCTGGTGCTCACTTTCTTAAATTTGATTTCATATCCTGGTGGTCCTTGGTACAAGTTTGACGCAACAACATGATAAGCTTTTCTTGATAGAACCTCCAAACTTTGCTGACTCTGCATTTTTCGCCATTGGCACTACTCAAGGTCTGATTTTACATTGATGTTGTTTCTGAAATGTACTATGCAGTTTGAGCTGCATCTTTAGTCCTGGATTCCTTCGATCTGAATGCTTAAGCTTTTGTTTGAGTTGCGGCTCCCACTATTATCACTTGAGCTGTGGTATCTGCATAAAAGTAAAGGGGTTGGACCATGCCCCATCGTCGGCGGACTTACAACATCGTTGCATGGCTTTGCCACATCGTCATCATACTAAGCCTGGGACAAGCTGCTGTTACATTGCGACTGTGCTGCAACATTTTTTTGGACCGAAACTATTATTGGAATTATGGTGGTCTGCACAGGACTTGACATCGTGGTCATCCGGTTTGAGCTTTTATGTGCCATCTCCTGTACAGGAATTGCCTTCATGAAGAGATATCTTCATACCATGAAACCTTGACAGAGATATCTTCATATCTCTTTTGGCAAGGATATTATCATTCATGAAGATATCAAGTTCAATGAGCAGCAGAGGGAGGGGAGTGAGGATATGAAAGAGATGTCTTCATTCGTGATCTTTGTTTTCAAAGATCATCGTCGTTAGACCATGGGTCTTAGTCTGATGGTGCATCGGTTTTGATACATCATAACTTGTACATCGGGGACAATCATCTAGTCTACCATCTTCGTGCTTTGGTTTGTCGTCTCAAGGCCTTGCAGCATCCGAGTGGGACCGAAGCCATATTGGCAAAGCTTCTTATGCTTCATAGCAGCTAACTAGCAATCATCATCTTTCTGCAAGCCTTCGTCTTCGGACTTTACATCGTTGTTGGAAGACTTTCTTCATCTGCCTCAGTCTTTGTTTCTTTATCGCTGGACTTGACACTATCATCGTTGTACTTTGCTCCAACGTCATTGGATTTGTTCTTCGGGTTATTGTAAACGAGTAGGCTTTTCCGTATAAAAAGTATGTGAAATAATGGACTAAAAAGAAACTGAAGTAGCACACTTCTCGTAAGAAGATGTAAGAAATATCGATCCTTGGAGAATGTTCTTCGTCCTTCCATCTCTTAAGTATTCTTAACATAAGAAGTACGAAGCTAGACCGATAGGGAGTATGAAGTATATATACTAAGTATACATAAGAGATGAAATGATGCCATCGTCGAGATCAGACTTGGCATCTTCGTGCCATCGTAATGATGCCATACATATGAGCTGATCTTCGGGGACTTTGTTGTTGTCATCATTCTTTAACTCTGGCATTTCTTTTGTCAAATAGTTGCTGTCATCAGCACTGAACTCAAGATATGTAAAACCTAGTGGGTTTATATGCTGAATTTCGGGTGAAAGTTATCATCGTAAACGATGGTCCCTTAAGAAGTATGACCTAGAGTATGATGGATACCCACATAAGAAGTGTGAAGTATTCCCATTAAGAAGTATATGAAGTACAACCATACCCATAACTGATTATCATCAAATGATATACTTGAATTTTTAAATAATTAGCTCAATTTTGAACCATTGCATATCATTACAAGGTCTTCGTCTGAGTGATGTAATTCCTGAAACTTTTGATACATCCGTAATTAATGAATCAAGCCTCACTGTCGATATTGAATTTAGTATCATCTCTATGGGCTTCGCATCATTGGACTAAGAGCAAACACCGGGACGGGTATAAGCATGAATATGATTATAAGTATTAATCATATTAATCATGAATATGATTATAAGTATCCCAGCAGCCACTCCAAGTGTTAATCATGAATATAACTAGTACAACCGTTGCCACAGTGGGAGGGCCGACCGAAGAACTTGACGAACCGACACCTCTACGTGATTGCACGGATTCAGATTTGTAAAGGACAAATTTTTGTAAAACAGATGTTCAGACAAGCAAGACAAAAACAATCATGGGGAGAGATCCTAGCCACTCCTAATTATTCTGATGCTTTAGCTTTCCATAGCCGCAGATTAGTGTCGTCACTCCCAGAAACAAGATAAGTGGCGTCCCAGGTGAATTTGGCACAAAATACCCTACATTGGAAAAACAAAGTTGAGTTCACAAGATATATGAACAACAATAAATTAGTACTAGGCAATAGGCATAGGAGTGAGATAATGCTCTAAACTAGACCAACCTTTGCATTCTCTGAGTGTGGTAGATTTCCCGGCTATGGCCACCGTTATATGGGAAGATTCTTATCTGAAACAAAAGATCACATGTCAGCATAAGAACAACTTAACACATTGAAATTAGTATGACTTCAGTGGAGAACTCACGGTTCTATCATAAGATCCAGTAACAAACTCCCGACCAGTAGGTGAGTAATCAATGTCTAGGGGAAAAAAACATCCTACAGTAAATGGCTAGGGAAAAAAATACTTCCTAGCTCGAGAAAGTTCTGTTACAAATATAAACTACAACTTACAATGCAGAAACATGATCCTTGTGCACATTCTTGGCTTCTTCCAGTTTTCTAGCATCATGACTGTAGCAGTTGCAATCCTCATTTGCCTTCACCAATTTATATTTTTGAAAGTACAATGATGTAATTTTGAGAAACAGTGCAATGGAACAAAAGTGGATCATCTGTGACAACTAAGCTAGACAATAAATACTGATCACATGGCTGGTAGTCCTGCCTGGTGTAAAACTGGTTCAAGATGAAATAGGGTTACGAGGCTATACCAATAGCGTCCACCAGTAAGAGAATTCCTCAAAGGATTGTATTTGC
The DNA here is from genome assembly GCA_023529315.1 of Papaver bracteatum. NCBI lineage: Eukaryota > Viridiplantae > Streptophyta > Magnoliopsida > Ranunculales > Papaveraceae > Papaver > Papaver bracteatum. The sequence goes on from JAJJWX010002982.1 coordinate 193,698, forward strand.
AGTTTGTTTCCTTGAGAAGTCTTTTTACTATCTATTCAGTGACTTCACAAAATACTATCAGAGCAGAATGCAAAAATACATTCACTCTTATAATTAAAAGAACGAAAACTGTGTAGGTCTATATTCGTGAGCTTACATCTATGAAGTTCATCGGCTCCATTGGGTTCCAACAAAGAGCATTAGTCTTTGTCTATTAGAAACACAAATTCATGTCAGCATCTTTCTTCTTCTTTATCAACAACATCAGTAGAAAATATCTTTTTCTTTTTCTTCATTTTTTTCTTCTTCTTCGTCTTTTTCTTCTTCATCTTTTTCTTCTTCTTGGTCGACACTAGCAGAAAAAAGAAACAAATCAAAATCAAAAACAAATCTAAAAAATCAGCAACATCATCGTCTTCATCTTCTCCGTCTTCATCATCTTCAACTTCAACACGAGCAGGAAGAAAATCAAAAATATTGGTACGGATTTAGATTTTCATCAAAAAAAGAAAAACAAGAAAGAGAAAGTAGATCTGAATCTAGAGAGGAGAGAGAAAAGAAATCTGAAAATGATTTATTTTTTTATAATAAATCCTATATATATTTTTCTGAAAGGGTATTTCTGCCACTACAAGGTGACATTTACATCATCCATAACATCAGCGTAGGACCAAATGATAATTTTTAGGACCAAACTATAATTTATATTACCAAATAGGACCAAACAGACATTTGACTGGGTCAAATGGACTAGACTCATCCTAATATATTATTTCTATGATCATATGGTATTTCCTATTTCTCAATACGGGATAGGTGCGAGTAAGAATGGGACCCGCCCCTTGTGTCTGTTGGTGGAATTTAGTCTGGGTTAATAAAATGATTCCCAATGTAAAACGCAAGAGATAGAATCTGAAACTCGCCTTCTGTTCTTTCTCTTCCTGGGCCTTCTTAGTACCTCCTCCATCATTAATCCTCTTTGTTCCTCATGGAGATCAGAACTCCAAAAATCCCCCAAAATCAAAAACCATTCTGGGACTGGGATATCCTTGCCTGGTCCATCATCTACAGACAACGTTCATATCAACACTACGGTTGGCCAGAAAATCAACACAGACCTTAATGGTATCCCAAAACGGAAAAATTAGGGAAAAGGATAAAGAGTTCGATGTTTTTTTTTTTTATGTTTTTTTTTTTACTCATGAAAGGCAAGATAGATTAAAACCAACATGTACACCACAAAGAAGTGGTGTTCATGGGAAAGTTACAAAGCAACCAAAGGAAAGATAGACTAAAGAGTCTCAAAAAACCAAAAAACAGAAGTTAATTAAGCTAATCCCCATAACTCCCTCCCAATTGTAAAGCACGCTCTTTAAGGAGATATTATCAAAAATCTTTGTACCCAAAGACCAGTTGTAGAGTAGACATTTTACTTCACACAAAAGTTGATGGAAGTTCCTATATTTTCCTTGGAAAAGTCTACCATTTCTCTAATTCCAAGTTACCCACCAAATGGCAAAGGGTATCATGCTCCACAATTTATTCTTCATGGTATTACCTTTCTTTTGTTTCCACTCCCACAAATTTGCTTTCACATCTTCCCTAAAGACCCAAACCAATCTGAAGTTGTTAAAGAAAAAATTCCAAAGCTTTCTTGTCTCCTCACAGTGGAGAAACAAATGAGAGTTTGACTCAGCAGCCTTCTTACACATAATGCAACCATTTATTACAATAGAGTTGTGCAAAGAGTCCAAAGTTGGTGCAGCATTGTAACATAAGTTCCAGGTGAAAAATATGACTTTTTGTGGCACTCTAGGATTCCACAGACTTTTGTAAGGAAATCTCAAAAAACCAGCCACTTCCATAACCTCATAGCAAGATTTGACTGAGAAGGTGTTACCTGAATTCCAGGAAAGGAAGTCATCTCCTGAGACAGCTAGAGCAGGAGCATCAATTTGATTCAGTAAATCTGCCACCATAGTTACTTCCTCCTCCTTAAGAATTTTTGTAAAGTTGAAATCCCAAGCAGCACAGTTATCAGTGTATCTGACCATATCTCTTATTGAAGCCATTTTGTTTCTAGAAATTTTGTAAAGTGCAGGATACAAACTAGCCAGCATAGTTTCTCCTCTCCACACATCATTCCAAAAAGAGCATATGTTCCCACTTTGAACATGAACAGTTGTGTGTTGTTGGATACATTTTTTTGACTTGAGAATGCCTTCCCAAAGACTTTTTTCCCACAGAAGCTTTTGTATCATTAGGAAAAAGAGCATCAAAGGAACCCTCAAATTTCTGGTGAATGATTGATCTCCAGAAAGCTTTCTTCTCAGTGTTGTACCTCCAAATCCACTTAGCATGTAAAGCTTTATTTGTGAGTCTCAACCTCTTAACACCCACACCTCCTCCTTGTTTTGAAATATTCACATTTCTCCAACCTACCCAACCTCTTTTTTTGTCATTGCCCCATAGAAATCTCCTCAAAATACTGTCCATCTGCTTTTCCACTGAAGCCGACATTTGAAACAATGATAGGTAATAAATTGGTAAGCTACAGAGAACATGTTTGATCAACATTAGCCTTCCTCCCATGGATAGATATCTTCTCTGCCAATTACTCAATCTCTGTTGGAACTTGTTTAAGATTACCTCCCAAACAGTTAATGATTTTGATTTGCTACCTAAAGGGATTCCCAAGTAGTTTAAAGGGAATTGTACCATAGGACATCCCAGAATTAGAGCTCCAGAATCAGCATAATGAGCATTACCAACAGCCACCAAAGCACTCTTTTTAAAGTTCACTTTTAAGCCTGAAATCAACTCAAAAGCAATCAAGAGATTTTTGAGGTTTGTTATCTGTTCTTCTCTGTCATCAAGAAACACGAAAAGGTCATCAGCAAACTGCAAATGATTTATATTGTCTCCATTAACTGAAGGATTGAAACCCTGTATAAGATCCAAATTAGATGCTCTTTGAATCAATAAAGAAAGAATTTCAGCCACCAAATTGAAGAGAAAAGGTTACAAAGGGTCACCTTGTCTAATACCTTTACTGCTTCTAAAAAGGTCAGAACAAGACCCATTTAAAGAAATAGAATATTTGACAGTTGATATGCACCAGTGAATCCACTTCCTCCAAAAATTCCCAAAACCAAATCTTGCCAAAGTGTAGTCTCCAATTTATATTATCAAAAGCTTTTTGCTGATCCACTTTGACTACTAATCCAGGAAAGTTAGACCTTTCTCTTGCATCAATCAATTCAGAAGCAATTAAGATTCCATCTATGATTTGTCTGTCATCTACAAAAGCTCCCTGGAATTTAGATATTATGGAAGGCATTACAACTTTCATCCTGTCAGCCAGACATTACTACCACCAAATTGAACTCCTCTTCTTCTTTATAACTCGAGAGAGAAATTTCCTAGTAGAATTGATTGCTGATGCTGCTACTAGTTCGACATTTGGTGAGAATCATTAAGAATTCTACTTAATCTCTCTCCTCTCCACTCTCTTTGTTAAAAACCCTAGGATTTAGGGTTTCAATTTCACCAGTAAAGAGTATTCCATCTGTTTGTTTGTGGTTCAAAGGAAAAGAGGTGTTTTCGTTCAGAGATCGATCTTTTAAGTGTAAGAAAACCTTTTAACTCTTTTGATTCACTTGAGACTTGGATTTGATTTTGTCTTTATGTTGTAATTTTTGAGTTTCTTCAGTATTGTTACATGGAATTTCATTGTTGGAATCGAGAGTTGTTTCTTATAATTTTGGTGATTCTTTTTGTGGAATCGATTTTTATTCAAACCTGAGTACGATTTTGCTCTTGATGTTGTTATGTACAAATTATGTTCATATGGTCATGCATGATGGTGTGATTCTAGATGATTTTGTTTCGGGTTTGAAATGAAACAAACTTTTCAGGGTTGTATAAGTGATCATATAACTTTATGTTTTGTCTTTGATAAGTACGAAATCTGTAGTTAATTGGTTTCTGGGGACTGCATGTTTAGTGTTTTCATTTTGTTTGTTTGTCTGTATGATTGTGTTCTTGATCTTTGTTAATACTGATTATTTTGCATTAAAAGATGTTGTATTTTTCGACTAACATCGTGGAAGAAATTGTGTATATCTTTAGGATTCTGTTAGTTTCAATTAATTTATTTGAGTTTTGAAGCGAAATGATTGTATTGGGATTTTGTTATATTACTAGATCTTTCGGTTTTTCATTTTGGCAAGCATGAGTTCTGTGGTTGACGACGCTGTTGGTTTGCACATTTGGAAAAACGACTGTAAGGATATTCATTGCCTTGGACATTAGTAGGAATTTTTATCTGTAAGGTTATTCATTACCGTGGAGAGATGATGAAAGTTGATAGTGTTTACTAGGTAACTTGTTCATTTTGATTGGTTTAGTAGTGTTAATGAATTGGATTCTAAATTAGACGATTTTAATTTTGAAAACGCTGAAATTTATTTGAAGACCGAGTTCAAAACTCAAGTGTTAAAGTAGGTAGTAAAATTGGGTAAGCCACTGTGGTATGAGATTTGGGAAAACATAACAGCAAGTTGTTGTACTATGGGGATTTGTGGTGCCATTTTAAGGTTTTGATTTTGAAATTTCAGTTTTTTTCTCTTCCATTTGGAGGTGGAGTGGATATTATTTGCAGTTCCCAAATGATTTTTTTTTTTTTTTGTATACTTTTGATGATTTCTCATTCGTTTTTCGTCCAAATCAAGTAATTGTTTGTGGGTTACTTTCTTATTTTCATTGCGCATATACTCATGGTAATAACTTGGTGTCTTTGTTCCCTACAGGTTTCTTGGAAGAGACTGGGTTTATGAGGTGTTAAAAGCGTCTACTTTCCTGTTACATTGTGCCAGCAGTTTCTTCTTCATGGTTCAAGCGTTCGCTGTATTTGGAAGTGATGATCCAGTTCCCCAACACAGCTCTGTGGTGCTCCTTCGGGTGTTTGGTGTTTCTTGCTTTTGCAACTTGGTAGGCGTGTTTTGTGTCAATCCTGATCATCTCGTCGTGAGTACCCCTTGTTCAAGAAGTTTATCCACATCATCAGTATTACATCGTGTTCTTTTTTTATGGTACTTGGTTGTCGCCTCTGGATATCATCATTCACAGCCCAGCATTCTTGAGCCTTCCGATGTTAGTTAATTTTTGGTTATCTTTTCAATCAGAGATTAAGGCTATATGTAAATGCGTGTTTAACTACCGTCCTTTGTTGCAACATATACGTGGTGCTATAAACTTTGTTGCAGATTTGTAGCATGCTTTATGACATATGGCCCAGCTAGTAGCTAGCCAGATGCTGCATGTGTGCTAATTTGCAAGTACTTACGTTTTTATTTTTCTATCTTTATGAAAAAAGACATGTGGTGTACTTGTAAGAATCCTTAAATTCTCTAGGATATCAATTTCAATCTTTGTGTGTTGTTTCACTTTATTATCACTGGACATAGACAAGACTTGCTTTTGTGTGACTGCAAAGGTTGATCCTGCAATAAGCTGGAGAAGACTCAGTACCGTTAATGGGTTGTGCAGGGGGTGACTGTTGGAATATTGTGGACCGTGTGTTCAAGAGATCAAAGTGAAGACCAGGTAACCGTGCTATCCTTGTACATATGCTCTATAATATTCCAATAGTGATGTTCATTTGGTAGTGTCTGTTACAGGTAGGTAGGTCCGGAAAATCTATGACTGGTAGGTTAGAAGATGGAGTTAGTTGGTGTTATATGAATCTGATGCTTTGAATCCTAGTTTCAGAAAGTGTCATTCCACTTGACACCAATGCATATACTGATTCATACAGAGTTCAGGGATGCTGATGTTTTTTATTTACATAGACACGCAAGACCAGAGAATAGTATAGAAACTATAGTAAAAAAATTCTGCCTTCAATAAGGATCTGAATTTTAGCGGATCGGAAATTCTACAAGAACAGATCCATATAGAGTTCAGAAATTTCCTTGCAAGGTCATACATGCCTAAGATTTATGCGCATATGAGTATATCGGGTCATACATGATAATCGCTTCGCTTATGGTTGAAGCGTAACTTGCTGGGAAGTGTAAAAGTCAAACTTTTGAGTCCACGATTCTTGACCATGGACTCGATAACTCTCAAGGCCTTGATAAAAATTACGAGAGTGGGAGTCGGCCCTACATGACCTTCACGCTTAGGCTCCTGACCAATGATGCCTGTGTATATCGAGCTCAAATTCGTTCACACTCCTCTAACAAGGGTAGATTAAGGTCGGTGTTGGTGTCGTAGTATAATAGTAAAGTTACTAGGCGATGAAATCGGTTAGTTGAGTTCGAAACTCGCTAACATCCCAACCATGGACTAAACTCCGGTGGAGGAGTTGGAAAACCATAACCAACTGTTCAGCACTACTGTATTGTGACCCGTGGTAAATAAACTAGGAGACGACCTAGCTAGCTAGTCCTCTTCCTTTCATTACCATATTAAGCCCTTACCCGCTAATAATAAAGAACATTATTTTGGGGACCCTTGTTTTTTTGGGGGACCATTGTCTCATTTTGGGTAGGGGTGCCCTTATCTAAGATTTTTTGTATTACCTAAAATATCATTTTAATTATTTTTTGGTTTTGATTAGTGAAATCATTATTGAAATGATTAAGAAAAAACTGATTAGTGAGATTAGATTAAAAGATGAGTTATTAAAAAAGAAATTGAATTTTGTAGAGAATAAAGTTAGAGAAGAAGAAGGAGAAAATCATGGAAAATAAACATTTTTTTCACATTCACTACGTTTGGGAATTCAAGTGATGAAAGCTCATTTGATTCTTCATCTCCATCATCTCCTAGAGTATTTGTTAATCTTCACAATGATCCGGATATGAGTGATTTCTTATATGGTGAATGTATTCTTCCACAAACTCAATCTCAAGATGAAGATGATGGATTTTATCAACCACAACCGGAGGAAGAGCATTTGGATATCCAAGTATGCTCCAAACTTAGCTAATGTTGGTTGAGTTGCTCCAAATTTTCAAACCAAATGTAATTTTTTTAAGGAGTTCGGTTACGAAAGGTGAAAAACATCTAACCGAACTCATCTGGAAGTGTAGTTCGGTTACTTTAGACAAACACGCAGGTAACCAAACTCTGTATTGATGGAAGTTTGATGGATTCCAGAGTAATGTTCGGTTGTTTCTCAACCAATGAACTAACCGAACTTTAAGTAAAATAAGTTAAAACGTTCGGTTGGTTCGCAATCAATGAACTAACCGAACTTAACGTAAATTTAAGATTTAACTTAATGTACAAAGTTCGGTTGCTTTGCAACTATTAACCAACCGAACTTGACGTAAAACTAAGATTAAACTTAGCATACAAAGTTCGGTTTGTTCGCACACTTCATGTAAAGCCACTATCTAACCGAACTGTATAAAATAAAAGAGTACACTAAGTTTAATAGGTTCAGTTATTTCGCAAACTTGATCCCAAGAGCATACCTAACCGAACTTATGAATCCCAAAAAAATGAATAATTCCAGAGTTTTATTCGGTGACCTAGGTAAAATAAATTGTAACCGAACTACATATACTTTATATGTTCGGTTACATGTCATCTTTCTTTGTTCACCGAACCCGGAGTTAGATTTACGCGGTTAAATTATGTTCTTACCGAAGTCGTTTGTGATTGCAATTGATGTTGTTCCATTTCTTGTAGATTGAATGCCAACCTATACCAATGGATGATCAACCTTCTCCAGTTGGTATGTTGTACGAAGATACATCCCATCACTATGTCAATGATTTGGTATTTGATCAACCTATTGATGCGAAGAATTGTGCTAGAGAGCATGCCAAGAGAGACATGTGCGTATTAGTTTTGAATGGAAAAGAAAGAAAAACTCGTCTTGAAATGGTTTGCGAGAGAAGTGGAGATACGGATGCTAGCCACAAGAGGAAGGGGTATGTGTATAAAGGAAAGACAGCGAGGAAGAACACACAGCGTGCTCAATTAAAATTAAATGTCCGTTCAAGCTAGTTTTTAGTTTCTCAAAACTAAGGAAAGGATGGGTTATATCGATGGATAAGGTGGTAGGTAATCACAACCACCCTCGTCTGGAGGATCTTGAAGGACATGCAATGGCCGCAAGGCTCACTCCTCAAGAAAAGGAGAAAATAGCTAAATATAGGATATTGAGTATTTCACCACTTGGTATGCTTCGCTTATTAAAGGATGATAAAAAGGATAACGTATCATCCCCATCCACCATTTACAATGCAATTGAGATAATTAAAAGGAATGAATGGAAGGATAGAAAAGTCATGCAACAATTGTTTATGTTGGCTGAATAGAAAGGCTACACGGTTCAAAAGAAGGTAGGTCCGGGTGAAGAAATAACTCATCTCTTCATTGCTCATCCGAAGAGTGTTCAACTGGCTCAACCCTTCCATGAAGTTCTTATAATGGATTGCACTTACAAGACAAACAAATACGAGATGCCATTGTTGAACATTGTTGGTCTTACGTCGACGAAGTCACCTTTTACCATTGCTTTTTGTTTTTTAAAGGACGAGCAAGAACCAAGTTATAGGTGGGCGCTACAACAATTGAAGGCGATCTACCGAGATGATGATATCCCCGGGGTTATAGTGACGGAAAATCAAGTATCATTGATGAATGCAATAGAAAGAGTCTTCCCATTGGCACATAATATGCTTTGTACATTTCATATATGGTGCAATGTGATGAATAGGTGCAAACCTCAACTTTGTCCACCTAAGAGGAAAGCATTCGAAGAGATTAGTAAGCTTCCGGAAGATGAACAAGATGATGCAAAAGAGGCATTCGATAAACAATACACCATAAATCATGCTAAATGGGTTGCTTTCTCCGGGGAATGGGAGGCTTTGACTTGGTCTCTCACCGAAGAAGAGTATAATCTAAATCTTGCCGAATTTATTGAGGATTGGTCTAGCCCCGAATATCCTGATGATATTGTAACGTATGTGGTCGAGCAATGGTTGGAACCGCACAAAGAGCGCTATGTTTATGCTTTTACCAACCACCATAAACACTTTGGGAATCAAGCGACAAGTTAGGTAGAATCGGCTCACCACCGGTTGAAGAAAAATCTCTTTGGATGTGTTGATAATTTTGTGGTTGTGTTTAACGCTATGGAGGTTTACTTCAACCGCGAGATTGATAGAATTAAAGAGAAGTTTCAAAAAAAAACGCATCATGAAGTACAAAAAGATTGTAGACAAAGGTGGTAACATCTTGAAAATGGAGGACCTTCGGTTTTTCAAGGGACTCCACTGTAATGTTTCGCATGCTTGCATTAAGAGGTTATTGGTTGAGGTGAATTTGATACGCATATGGGGAACCAAGCCGGAAGAGGTGTGTGTTTGCAACATGATGAAGTCTATGGGGCTCCCTTGTCGCCACATGATAGCTAAGTATGAACATGGAATAATCCCTTTAAGCGATATAGATCCACATTGACAAAGTTCGGATAACTGAGAACTCAAAATAGTGAGTAAATTAGTTGAGTTCGGTTGCAAAGTGAAATTATTTTTATTTGGTAAAATGGGAAGAGTTCGGTTAGGAGATGCTTTTCGAAAATAAGCGAAATAACCGAACTGAAGAGTTCGGGTACATAGTGTCCAATCCTATTCAACCAAACTGTTCTTCGTGTTCTTCCTTTCAGGAAGTTCGGTTACCAAACTAGGGTTTTTGTGTTACGACTCCTAACCGAACCAAGCACTGTTACTTACATTCAAACCCTATTTTGATGATTTCTATTCAATTAAATGAACCAAAATCAAATTCAAACTAATGGGTTTGGTTAAAAATACCTGCGGATCATTCCCATGACCACTTCGGGTTGAATCTCCAATTCACCTTCCGGTTCCACTTCTTTGTGAATCTCCAATGAACTTTTATGATTTGCTAGATGTCCTAATGGGGGACCTTTTCCTGCGACTCGTTTAGTTTGCTTTCGAAGAACCATGTTATACTCGATTGATTAATCGACGATGAAAATTTTATGAATCGACGATTAATCGATGAAAAAGATGTTGAAATGGGGAAGAAGAGGAGAACGGGAGGTAGGAGAGGAGAACAAACTGTTCTTCTTTTTGTTTTTGGGTGCAGCTAGGTTAGAAATCTTTTATGTATTAGATTAAGTTAATTACGGTTATTAGGTTAGGGTTAATTGCAATTAGGGTTAAGGGAAAATTAATAATCTAACAGTTTTTAGGACATCCCATAACAATATTAAGGTCGGGGGCCTAAAACACCATGGCCCCAAAAATAAAGTAGGGTCCCAAAATAACGTTCATAATAAATTATTTTGTCGGAAAAAAAAAAAGGTTCATAATAATAAATTAATAACAAGAGCTACCCTACTGTTGTAGGGAGCAGGATTGTACTTAAGTTTGCTGCATTGTCCATAAATTTGACAAGACTAGACAACTAGCCGCCTTGCCCTTGCCTATAAAACTTGCTCAGATAACTTTAGTTTCCGTTTTCGTCCAACCAAAAACCTCTCTATGCCAAGAGAGAAAATATTATTTTGGTGGGTCTCCTCTTGGTGTTGAGTCCTTGAATTGTTAATATGTCGGGACTTGGGACCGTCTATTTCTAGAGAAAAGTTCCGGGTTCTCCTAGTGTACAATTTTTGAAATCGTTTTAGAGTGTGCTTATTATGGATCCGCTCTGGGTCGATGTATTTTATTTGGATAGCGTGGCAAATTAAAGATTGGATTTATACGGGGATATAATTTTTTTTTCTTATTTAAATATTTTATCATTAGATTTGGTACTCAAGTTGAGCAATACCTAGGTTTGGTCTAACATTTGTCCAATCTTTGCATTTAGTCTAAAAGACCAACATTCACCCGCGTTGATTGTCTCAAATCTTGACTTCTGTTACATAATTAGGCCGACCGAGCGAAGCGAGGGAGGACTCTATATATGGTGACTTTGTGTCACATAGGATATGATCTTTTTTTCCAATTTGACAAAAAAGATTGGATTTGGTGTCATACCTCCGAAATTTCCAAACTATCCTCCAATATGAGATGTATCAATCCTAACTTAGCAAGGCTATATATGTAAATTAGGCATCCAATGGATCTGGGGTCGAAACCCACTGAACCCACAATTTCACTTTTTTTCTTTCTTTTCTCTCCTACAACTTTAGTTTCCAACTTTTCCTCCTCTTTGTTCACCGTAGTAATGACAGTAACCACTGCCAGCACAACTAGAGCCACCGCCGCCGGCAAAACCACCACCTCCACCAACGTGATTACAACCACCGCCATTCCACATCCTCATCACCACCGCCACCGGTACCAGCGCCACTACCACCATTAGCACAACCAAAAATTCCACTGCAACTACCATCATCACTATTACCATTAGCACAACCAAAAATACCACCGCCAATATCACCAACACCACATATATTATATAACACAATTACTATTACCATTGCAGCACCACAACATGTTCCGCCACCGCTACCACTATTCAGGCAACATTAGTAACACCAACATTAACAAAAACAATTACTACCAACGTCACCCAACCACCATCTTCACTACTATCGCCACTGTTCCTTCACTGTTGGCTCCAAAACAACCATCACCGCCGCCGCCGGAACAACCAGCACAATTGAAAAATCTGAAACATTTCATCAAATTAAGCCAACGATAGTACTTTTAGCTTCAATTTCTTACATATACTGCAAGTAGTAGTGAAAAATTAAAAGAAAATGATGAAATTCGAACAATTGCAGTAGCAGAGAAAGATAATTTGATGTCACAAAGAATCGAGTGAAGAAGATGACGGGTATCTGGAAAAAACAAATCCGACCCATAAACCAAAAACTCAAGCCACGTCCAATTTTCAGTTTCTCTTCTCTTCAGTTATTATTAGGGCTGTCAATGGGTACCCGTTACCCGGAACCGGACCCGCCTAATTGGGTCCGGTTCTGGGTCCTAAAGTTGGACCCATTAGCAACTTAGAACCCGACGGGTAATTACCCGATTGGACCCGAATGTTAACGGGTTCAAACGGGTAATACCCGTCGGGTACCCACGGGTAATGGGTACCCGTTTATTTAACCTTTTAATCATCTTTTTAGCAAAATTATAGGTATTTTGCAAGTTTCGGCTTTGATTTTTTTTTTTTTTTTGATTTTTTTCTTACATTTAATCTTTATTTAGTACATTAATAAAGAAATAATAATAAACTTTTATAAAAATAATTTATATTCAAGTTAAAAAGAAAAAGAAATTAAGATTTTTAATACCCGACGGGTACCCGGACCCGACGGGTACCCGGGACTTTAAACGGGTCCGGTTCTGGGCCAACACATTATGGAACCGGCCCCGGAACCGTTAGGACCTGGAACCGATGCTGATATGCCGGGTCCGGTTCTGGGCCATGTACTACCCGGGACGACCCGGACCTGTTGACAGCCCTAGTTATTATACAAAAACCAGTTGTGGCTGCCATTGTTGTCTTAGTCTTGTCGTCAAAATAGCAGCACCAAAGAAAGCAACTTTTCAAGATTTTTGTATAAGTGGTGAACAAAAAAATTTGATTTGGTAAAATAAAAGAGGGGAACAGAATGGAAATTGAAGAAAAAGAACGAGAGCTTAATGCTTGTTTTAATTTTAATTTACATATGATTCGAAAGTGGTTGTGTAAATTAAAGTTGGGAAGGGGAGGCGGTACAGAGGGAGAAGAAGAAAACTAGATCAGGGTAGGGCTCTGGATTGAAGAGCTTTTATAGTTTTAATCAACGGTTAAGATTATCCACCCAAGAATGTGTTTGTTGTGGGAAACTGACGTTAACATTTTAACCAAATTGTTGGGCCAGTGCGTCTACCTACAGCTCGGTTTTGTGCACCCATGTAACGCCATGCATAAAATTTAGGGATATTTTAATTTTGGGTCCCAATTTTGTGATCAATGTTGTATTTGGGTCCTAGAAAATTGCAAATTAGAGTTTTGGTCCCAAGACCGTTGTTGACCAGTTTGACAATTACAAAAATTGGTTAAAAAGAGAAATGACCAATTAAAATTAAGTTTTTAATATATTTACTAACCTTGCCATGTAGTTCCCGTTAGACAGGTGTACGATTGAAATTGTGCGCCATGGGGACTTTGATGAAAAACATTATCTTCTAAAACCCTAAGTAATCTCTTTCCGACGCTTTCTTTCTTTCTCTTTTCTTCATCGGCTTTCTAACTCTTTTCTTCGCTGTATCTCCAACTCTTTATCTTCTCTAATGATTTTCAACTTTTCTCTTCTTCTTTTTTCAAAAAATAAGTCTGTTTTTGTCAAAAAGTAGTGGGGAATTTCGATTGTTTAGCATCTAGAAATGGATAGATGTGGTTTAGCAACCGGTGGTGATGAGAAGACGAGGGAAAAGTTTTTTTAAGCAATTGAAGCAAATGAAAAGAATGGTAAGAACTAGAAGGGATAGATTCATAATTAGTATTAGAAGTATCTGAATGGTTACAAAAAGAGAATAGAGTTGATAAAGAAACAATGGAATTAATGGTTTCAGTTATGTGTGGTTGATTAAGTAATTAATGTTGGGTTTGAAAATTGATAATAGATGATAAACAAGTTGTTTTTCAACAAAAGTGTTGTTGATTCATTAGTTCAGATGGATTGTCTTTGATTGAATTGGTTGGGATTTAATTGTATTGGAGTGAGATTAATTTGTATTCGGAAAATCTTAATGAATGGGTCGTGAAAATCTAAAACTAAGAGCAAGAAATGAAGTTCGATGTTATGTGCGTTTTGGAAGGTGTCGTATTTGAATGTAATTTTATTTTTTTGATGGGAAAAGGGGTTTTGGAAAACCCCTAGAATTATTTATTAGATTACCTCATTCAAATTGAGGTTTGGATTGTTACATGACATAAGTGATGGATAAACACACCCTTTTGTTTAATCATTGTACATTGCATACTGATACAACCAATCTACAATGTAAATTCTTTGATCTACATGAAACCAAGAAAAATGGAAAAGACTAATCTGAGTAATGGTGTTTAGATTAATCTTCAACCATTTAAAGGCTTCTTCAGTAAGATAAAATCCGTTGTAGAAGTAGTTTCCGCTAACCGGTGTAATCACGATCCATTCCGATAGCCATTGATCTTCTTTATATAGAGCATGATCATCGTCACGTCGAGATTGATCGTATTCAAAGATACGCTGGAATTTCTCTTTGGATTTCAAAATAAGAGACCAAAGGCTATAATAAAACGCCCTAATGGAGATCATAATTGAAAGTATTACAAGGCATGAAGTAGCCATTGTATACAGAAGAACATAAACATAAAAGTAAATTCTAAAACCTAAACACTAAATCACAAAGTGATTTTTATTGAAAGCAGGAAAAGTTAATTACAATTACAAACCCAAATTTACTAGGAAAATCTGATATATCAGATTCAATCCAAGTAAATCTAGATTTGAAGAAGAAGATTGAAAGAAAAAACACCTAGGTTTGGATAGTTTTTTGGAAGAAACGGTTATGCAGAGGATTTAGGAGAGAGAATCACAAAGTGTTTGAATGTAATTGAAATGTCTCTTCTCCTCTTCTCTCGGGAAAATAACCGTTTTTTTCTCTCAAACTAAGTTCTTCAAAAAATCTTTCAGATTTTAATCCAAATCTGTCAGGTTTGGTCTGAAATCTTCAGATCTATTGGCAGCTTTGGTTGTAACTATTATTTATATTTCTAGTATGAATAAAACAATCGCTATTAAGTGATTTTAGGGTTTGTAAATAATGTTTCTAGTTTATCTTCTATCGATTTCATTGCTAATGGCTTCTTTAGGCCAATTAGATGTTTCTAATAGCCGTTATGGTGGTTCTTTTGAATGGATCATTCGTATCAACAACATCATCGATGACGATTTACCTGAAGTGGTCGAAATTCTCCAGTTATGGGAAGATCAATGGCTAGTAGAGGTTATCGTGATAACAATGGGATGCGCAAATTACTCCCCTTTGGGACATGTTACTCTTAATGAAGAAGAAGAATTCAAATGGCAGAATAGTATTTCATATGCCATGTTTCAAATATCTGCTTCATCTATGAAACAAGATATATGTATTTTATCATTGTTTTCATCTTTGATGTACTTGAACCGGATGTATTCATTCTTGTTATGTTAATGAAATCAAGATGTTTCCTTCAAAAAAAAAATGTAATTGAAATTGTAATATTATTGGTGTTAGTAGAGTCTATCTTACTGGTCCTAGAATGTAGGCATTCTTAGTGTTTAAAGATAATAGGATTGGTGTACGGTTATCTTTAGATAACCATTGTGTTAGTCAGTTCGTATGCAGTTGTAGGAAGTTATGTAACGCCTCCCTCTGTGTATATGTAACTTCAAATATCAATGAAAGAAATCAGTGGGGTAATAACCATCTTGGTACAGAGACTCTATCACTGATGGAGGAGTATTACCAGATGATTTATGTATCACTTGCAACACCATCCGATGATCTTCAGTGGCAATAGTATCTATATTCTGAACATCATCTTTTAGATTAACAACATTAGTTGCATCAACACATTCCATACGATCGTTGTTAATGAGTTGATCCAAACGAGATAAAAATGATGCACATAAATCCTTTAAATCCTTCTTTAAATCAGTGCTTATATTGATAACTTCCTTCTGTAACCCATCTTGCTTGATGACCATATTGCTAAATTCTGTCTCCAAAGTCTTAAATATATTCTCATCCATTGGTTGGCTCTGCGGAAGATGATTAACCTGGCTCTGGATACCACTTGTTAGAGTCTATGTACCAAGATGGTTATTACCCCACTGATTTCTTGGACATATTTGTAGAGAACAAAGAAATTACTCGCACTAAATTTCAAAGTCATGTGCGTTTTCATAGGTCTGATTTCTTTGATATTTTTGAAGAAAATACTGAAGAAAAATGCGAAGTGGTGCATACAACACTTGGAAATTATGTTTCCCTCGACAGTCTTGATTCCTTTTCTATCTTTGAAGAACCTACTCAACATAAGAAGGCATCGTTTTTTCTGCAAGAAAATTATTGGGTACCACTAACCAATCAATGGTATTTTCCTAATCAATGGTATTTTCCTTTGGTTGTGGTTCTCAAATTAATCTGGTGTAGTAACTACAATGGAAAAGTTTGTGCTAATAGGATTGGTGTACGGTTATCTTTAGATAACCATTGTGTTAGTCAGTTCGTATGCAGTTGTAGGAAGTTATGTAACGTCTCCCTCTGTGTATATATTGCGATTAATGAATGAAGAAAGGCATAGAATTATTATGTAAACAAAGTGTTAGTCTTCTAACAAGGAGGTTTTGTGTCCCTTGAATGATACTGGATGTCCGGCGTCCCTCTGACGATACCGAAACCATTTCATAAACCATTTTATCACCCGTTTTCATGTTCATTGATTGTTAATTCCATGATCTGTTAAGTGAGACTATAAAATTCGAGATGTAATTTTTAGTTTTTTTCTTCTCTGTTCAATTTTATTGGTGGTGGTCCGACGGAAGTAGAGGCGGAGGAGCTGGTGTGAAAAGGTTGAAGACGATGGAGTTGTCTCACGTGTTTAACAGTAACTAACGGTGTTAAGTAATTAGATATTAATTAAAAATAAAATTATTTTCCTAACAGTCAAGACAGTCAACCACGATCCTGGGACCCAAACTCTAATATTGAACTTTATAGGACCCAAATGCAACTCTGGTCACAAAGTTGGGACCCAAAATCAAAATATCCTTAAAATTTATCAATTGCTCCCTAGTCTAGGTAGATCTTTAATGATAAAATTAAAATTAAAAATATAGGTGATCTTTCGTCCATCGAGAAAAATAATTAACAAATTGTCTTATGCTAAAAAGGTCCCGCAGGAGTCGCTTTACAAATTTGCAAGTCCGACTCGTATCATTTTAGTGGAATTAAATTTTGAATAAAAGGTTTATTTTTGCGTCAATTTTTTTCGGTCGGCCGTCCCATCGTGGCAGCGGTCATCTAGTTATTAATTATTTTTAAATAAAATGAAATTACATGGCTAATCGACAGTTTTGATTGATTAGATCCATGATGTTGTGAACACGCGTCCAGTTCAGATCCCTTATCAGCCGTAAACTTGCACCATTTTTCCAAACATAAAAGTGGAGCTATTAAAGATATTTGGGTACTTGTTGCTTCCACAACAATGATGGAACTGTGGTTCTTAGAGCGTCCACAGTCATGGACTATACTAAAACTAAAACCATAACCAAATACTAAAAATATATGGGTTTGAGGGTGTTTCAACACAGCGGTGGAGAGTAAGATTATACTCGGGCGGAGATGAAATCATGCGCCCAAAATAAAAAAAATAAAAAAAACGGGCGGAGATGAATTGTTGCGCCCCACCCAGGCGTACTCAAAATTTCCGCCTGACTATAATCCATTTACTCCAGAGTATAGACCAAATATACTCTGGATTCACCCTCTCTCTCCAACTAAAACCAAATATTTGGTTTTAGTCACGCCCCACTGCGATTGATTTCGCGTAAAATTTGGTTTTACTCCACTTTATACTCGTCCATTGTGGACGCTCTTAAGAAACATAATTTGCTTTGATGAGGAAAAACTGGACCTTGGAAAGTTCAAGAGAAGAATAAAGCAGTATACAAAAGACTGTGCAGTGATAATAAAGAGTCTCATGTGGGATTGTAGTTATGACTACATGGTTTTCAAGAATTTTGATCTGAAAAATCAACCAATAAAACTACAAAAGATTATAGCAGTGAGACTTTTCCTACCTGCATGAAATCAAACACTTATTTGTTGTGATGGTTCTTCTAGAGGCAATCCAGGTGCAGCAGGTTATGGTTTTGTATGCAGAGGTGACCAGGGAGAGTTCATATGTGCTGAAGCAATATGATTGGGGATTGCGACAAATTTCATTGTTGGAGCTGCTGAATGGA
Organism: Papaver bracteatum; assembly: GCA_023529315.1. Classification (NCBI taxonomy): domain Eukaryota; kingdom Viridiplantae; phylum Streptophyta; class Magnoliopsida; order Ranunculales; family Papaveraceae; genus Papaver; species Papaver bracteatum. The sequence continues at coordinate 211,675 of JAJJWX010002982.1, forward strand.
CATTGCAGAACAATAAACTTAACATGGGTATCAACTCTGATTCAAAATCTGCAGTAAGTGCATATAATACTGGAAAGATTCCTTGGTTTGTTAAGGTAAGATGGAGTAGAATGAATGAGCTACTATGGAATATTCAATTTGTACATAGTTTGAGAGAAGTGAATTTCTCTGTTGATGTTATGGCAAAAAAAGGTGCAGGCTTGAGATACAATACAAAACAAAGTTTCATCCATGCTTTAGAATCACCTGAGCAAATTTACTACAGGTTTTGCTGAGTTCAATTTAGGTTGTTGGGCTTCAGTTGTTGGATCGTATTGGTTTTTTGAAAACTTTTTAGTTATTTTTTGTTACGTTTTCCTTTAGTCTGTTAACTTGTTGTGATTCCACAAAAAGTAAACACACAGAGTGAAGAAAGGAAGATAAAATGGTGATACACACCTCTTGAATCAAAGATTCAAGCCAATATTTGGTGTTGTGAAGCGCATCCAACAAGAACAAATTTCATTATCTTAGATATGTCCCCAAAACATTTCTCTTACAGCTTAAATGACCAATAATTAGGTCTAATTGTACGCAATAGATAACTAACACGTGTCTAATATCCAACGGACAGTAACTAAAAGAAATAGAAATGTTAAACACACACAAGTGACTACTAAAGGGAGACTAATTGGATAATCCCTACTATGCACACTGTAACATTACATCTCCCTGAAAAACATCCTTGTCCTAAAGGATGAACTTTTAAAAGTGGGTGTGCATGTTGGAGAGATCTTCCCATGTAGCATTTTCTGGGAATGAGTTAGTCCATTGGATCAATACTTGTTTGACCACCCTGTTAGTCCATTGGATCAACACTTGTTTGACCACCTTGTTTCCTTATAGAATTTATCTGGTACCCAAGGTCTTTTCAGGTAACATGATAATTTGGACCTCATGATCAACCACTGGAAAATATGGTGCTGGAGTGTGTTTCTGACCAATGTGCTTCTTAAGCTGGGAGACTTGAAACACATGATGAATGCGGGAGTGTGATGGTAAATCCAACATGTAATCCACTTTGCCAGTATACTGAAGGAATGGAAAAGGACCATGATACTTAGATGAGAGTATAAAATTCTTTCTCAATGACAGAGAGGACTGTCGGTAAGGTTGAATTTTGAGGTATACTACGTCCCCAGCTTCAAAAGATTTATCTGTTCTGGACCTGTCAGCATATAGCTTCATCCTATCTTGAGCTTTATGAAGTGACACCTTAAATATATCCAGTATAGAAGCTCTTTCCTTCAAATAAGTCTCAACTGTAGCAATTGAGGTTGTGGTAGTAGAAGTAAAAGCAAGATGTGGAGGTACATACCCACAAATTACTTGAAAAAGAGTAATCTTTAAGCTGGTGTGATATCTTGTATTGTAACACCATTCTACAAGAGCTAAGAAATCACTCCATTTTCCTGGTATCTTCCCAGTAATGCATCTCAAATAGTTTTCTACACAATCATTGACCCTTTCAGTCTGGCCATCTGTTTGGGGATGATAGGTTGTACTGAGGTTAAGTCTAGTACCCAAGGATTTGAATAAATCATGCCAGAAGTTGTGTATAGATGTTGAGAAAATACCTTATCTCTATCAGACACAATTGAAGAAGGCAGTCCATGTCATTTTACCACCTGATTGAGAAAAGCATGAGCTACAGAAGCAGATGTGTATGGATGTTTCAGATCTAAGAAGTGTGCATATTTTGTCTGCCTATCTACAATTACCAAGATAACACTCTTCATGTTGCTCACAGGTAAGCCTTCTATAAAATCCATGGTAATATGTTGACACGCATGCTCAGGGATAGGAAGTGGTTGGAGCAAACCAGCAGAGCTAGTGTGATCATCTTTGTTTCTCTGACAAACATCACACTAGTACACAAAGGAAACTATGTCTCTATGCATACATGTCCAATAAAATTTACTCTGGCTCTCATAGATGTAGCTTGAATTCCAGAATGGCCCCCAATGAAGTGTTTTTAAAAGCGTACGCTTCGCGCTTCGAAGCGTACGCTTCGCTCCAAAATTCTTCAAAATGCTTCGAAGTGCCTTGGTGAAGCGAATCTGATGTGAAGCGGTTAGATTCCCTAATTGATAGGCTTCAAACAACTTTCCCGCCTAACAATTTGAATTTCCCTCCTAAAAGAAGTAAAATAAAAGAAAAAAAATGAAACTTCTGAGGGGATTCAAACCTCCCTCCTCCACCCCAGCTAGAGTCGGCCTAACCACTGAGCCACGAATTACATTTTGAAAATTATTGGACATATATTCATTCTATAAAAACATTATCTTCTTAGTTAATCATTTAAATATAAATTTCATAGCTAACTAAAAACAACTAGTCTTATTTATAGGCGCTTCAAGCAATAACCATGAAGCGACGCTTCACGCTTCAACATACGCATCGCTTTATTAAAAATGAAAAACGCTTCACGCTTCGCTTCACACTTTAAAAACCTTGCCCCAATGGAAGAAGCATGTAATGAATGCAAAAGTTTGTCTCTAACATCACCCCCTGCACCTATGTAGATCTTATTTTACCTCAGAACTCCATCTTGTAATGTGTAATTAGGAAGAGTATTAGGGCTGAGTTGGAGTTGATACATGAGTTGGTTTGCCTTTACATCATTAACATATCTCTGTTGAACTTCTTGCACCCAAGTTGGTGTGGTCATGGCCATGGAGTGGAAATTAGCAAAATCTGAAGGCCTTCTAGAGAGTGCATTAACAACTACATTTTTACAACCTTTCTTGTACTGAATGTCATAATCAAATCCCAATAACTTGACCAACCATTTTTGTTGTAATGAAGTTGTAACTTTTTGTTCAAGGAAGTACTTGAGACTCTGATGATCAGTTTTTATGATGAATCTGGTACCTTACAGATAGTGTTTCCACCTTTGAACTGCTGTAACAATAGATAGAAATTCCTTCTCATAAGTAGTTAGTTCTGCAGCTCTAGGTCCCAATGGTTTGCTGAAGTATGCAATGGTTTTTTTCTATTGAAGTAGAACATCTCCAATGCACATGTCACTAGTATTACTTTCAACTATAAATGGTTTTGAAAAGTTAGGTAAGGCTAAGACAGGTGTAGTGCTCATTTCCTGTTTGAGTGTCTCAAATGCATATGTAGCATCTGGACTCCAGTGGAATGAATTCTTTTTGAGGAGGTTACTGAGGGGCTTGCTGATAGATCCATAATGATGTACAATTTTTTTTATAATAGAAAGTAGGACCCATAAACAATCTCAGTTCTTTTATTGTCTTGGGCAGTGGACATGATTGCATACAAGCAATATTATTTGGATCAGCACAAACTCCTTCTGCTGTGACTATATTACCCAGATACTCCAATGAGGGTTGTCCAAAGTAACTTTTGGATAGCTTAGTGATGTAGTTTTGAAGTGGTAATAAAGGTTCGTTGCTCGGAATTTTATGAAGATTTGGTTTTTGATTATTAAAAGAAAATACTAAGACAAATTAATTAAAATTGATTTTTGTTACCAAGGAGATATGATTCTAGGGCTTTGGATTCCACTCCTTCTAATATTTGTAAACTCAATAATTAAAACTTTGACATAATACTCCTATTTTACTCAAAACAATTTTCGAACTGAATCTCAAAATTTGGAAGATATAACACTACAAGCTCTTTTTTATGACTATCGTCACTATTCTAAGGCCTAATTTTCCTTCACTTATAAAAGAACGGTATCTAAACTATCCAAAACAATTTCTTACGAAGCATATAAAGAAGATAAATTTTTTTAATAATTCAAAAAGCATAATATTGGAGTATATATGTCAAAGAAAATAATTAATAAGAATTACGCATCAAAAATAGCTTCTTCCAAAACCCTAGAAAATAGATTTAGCTACTCATAGAACCATAATTGAAAAATAATTGATTAATCATTGTATTTAAAATAATGAAATTCTGCTTACAACGATTTTTTGTCGCTAAAGGTATTCAGCAAGGAAAGATGCTCGGCTACTTCAGTCGCTAGACGTCTTTCGCCACTGAACTGAGTACGATATATGCCTTCTATCTTTGGTCAACGATATCTTTCGGCGACTGTATTTGGCAGTTTAATGTTATTCGTGTTCTTGAGTTTTGCAGCAGCATGTAACATTCTGTGACTTGTGATTTTTCGATTCCTAGCTCTATATTTCTTCTCCAAAGTCTCTGTATGTCTCCTTGGACTTCAACAACTCCTTTTTATACACAACAACACCCTTTAGGGAAAGTAATCTCCAAAAATATCTTCTTTTTTTTTCTCGGCCAAGTCACATAATTTTCTTCTCTTTTTCTTCACTCGTATTTCTTCTTTTGACCCAATTATGTCCCCTATTCTCCACGTAATTGCCAAATATTCAACCCGATAATCATTCCACCTCTCTGTTTTCTTCCAATTGAAGAATGCTTCCTTATTTCTCAATTCTAAAGGACTTACCAGTCCTGTTTGATCCAAACAGGACCAAATAAACCAAATCCAGTGGTATAGTCTCGGTCGAACTTGTCCAATTTCTTAACAAAGTTTCCGCATGAAGATAAACCCGAGAACCTGTTCATTCTCCAAATCGATGTTTACAGCCACTTATGATCGAAACAAAGACCCATGCCATCTCTTATTAGGTCCTATTAACAAACCCATTTGATTTTAGTCATTGAATCTCATTAAAACACCTTCAGAACTCAAGCCCTAATTTTTGCTGTGAAGAAAAATATTTTCCCGCCAAAATACGTGAACACTGATTCATCTTTTTCCGATTATCTAGACAATTCTGGTCAATACAAAGACCATTACCATCCCTGTTTTGTCCTTAGGAACAAACCCAACGAGTTTCAGCGATTAAATCTCATTAAATTTCAGCTAACTGACGGACCCTAATTCTGTTGTTTGAAAAACCAGTTTTCCCTCCAAATTTTCAAATTCAAAAGGTTGAGGATGACCTCCCGTTATCCAACAGCGGTGTCTCTTTAGCGGTTTTGGGGTACTTTAGCAATTCCTCGGGGTGCAAATAAGACTTTGTGGGGTACAAAGATAACTTTTGGGATGTATATAGTGAAAACTCCTGGGTGACTTTATCAACTCCTCCGGGAGCCTTTATCGACTCTTCTGGGAAATTTATGGGGGTTCCTTTAACACTTTTCTGGGTGCTTTTATTAGTTTCTCGAGCAGCCATTTCTTACCTCTCATATCCACTTATTTTCTTCAATATTTATACATCACTAAGGCTGTCATTCTTTTCATATATAACTTGCATCACTAAAGCCGACATGCCTTTCAGATAGAGATGAAGAAATAAAATTAAATAATGAGAAATAATTCACCTCCAAAAGCAGTTGCACATGAAATGACACTTTAGCCCTTTTAAGTGACGTTTCCTCTTTTTTTGCTCCAAAGTACCTAAAACTCAAAATCAAACAAAAAATACATAATTTACAAGAAAACTTAGCAAAGAAAGCATAAACAATAGATAAATATCAAGGTGTTTTAGACACCTATCAAATTCCCCCACACTTAGACTTTGCTAGTCCTCGAGCAAATTAAACAAAACTAATTTTAAAACATACAACTCCATCTCTTTGAGGATTTCGGGCACACTTAGCACGTATAACAAGACTTTAAACCCCTAGGTGGCCCTAGTGGCCGAGTTATAGTCTCTGGAAGGTTTACCAGAGGTGTACCTACAAAACCTTTATTCCAAACCCTAACTATTTGTGAATAACTCAGGAATGACACTAAAGAGTCTCCTTGGTTGGAATACTTTTATTGGTTTACAAAAGGAAGTACCCGGATGCGAGTCATATTAAGAAGATGGATTATAGAGATTATAGAGATTAGAAAGTTTAAAACAATGTTGTCTAAGGTCAACGGTGTTTCCCATATCTGTCTGAAGGCCTCCGCCAAGATGAACCTATGAATCCTAATGGATTGATATACTGGTCTGGACTAATATCAACACAACATGGCATATACAAGGGAACCAGCGGTCGATAATCTTAATTCTAAATCAACTCAACTGGCATATACAAGGGAACCAGCGATTGATTTTATTGCATAACGTTTTCATTCAATCTTTCATTTATTTTATTTTATTTTGGACTGTATGATTTGATCTTTTGGATCCAAGCACATGCTTCTTGTCAGCATATTATATGATAGTTCCCATGGATCCTGCGTTCCACGCTTGTTTAGGCGACGGAGATAGGAAAAACACACACATATTGTTATCCAAGTGTCATTTTTTTTAAATTATTATTTCATTTGGTTTGATTGGCCTGGTCTATTTATTATCTAGTAACTCAATCACTCTATTCCATCCAGCATTGGTAACAATTTGATGTGTTGGGCCCCACCAAATCACTTAGAGAATCATATAATTCAAATAAAATAAAATAAAAACACAACGTAGTTTGATGATTCCATTGTAACACCTGAACTCTGTCTTTTTATGAATAGACTCTCTTATTGGGTTCCTCAACTCCTACAACCATGATGTTTCCATCCAATTAGACTGGTTAGTGTCATCTGATAGACATATTTTTGTGTCTAAGTTGTCCTCAATTTTCTACATTGTTGGTACTCGATTTTGTACTTATTATGGTATTCTATGTGTTTGTAGGTATTTTTTGGGAAATAAACATTTTTGGAAGAATTGGCTTAAAAGTGTTAAAGGCATCCTCATTTCAGATAAGAGCACCGATCTTGTTAACAACACCCATCAAATGGATAGAGGCACCCTCTTCTTCTTCATTTTGAAACAGAATCACGGAATTTATGGGATATTTTAAGAGTTAAGGCAAACATATCTTCTTGACTATTATACAGGAAGTTTCCATATCTTGAAGTTAAAAGAGATAATATATTTATGAGTTGGTTTTTATTGTAAATGAGAAAAAAAATCTGGGGTTTTATTTAAAAAATAACAAAAGATAATATCCCTAGGATTTTATTCTATCAAATAAAGAATATTTGTGATAATGGAGAAAGAAATTATTCATGAGATATCTTTCATTAAAGAGAAGATCTGATGGAGTTATGGAAGAATATTTTGAAAATATGTTTGAGTAATGGGTTGTTGTGTATAAATAGGGTGCTAGTAGGAACAAATAGAGGAGGACGGTACGGAGACAAAGTTTAGAATTAGTTTTTCTTATTTATTATTTTCATCTATAATGAAGAACTAAACCCGATCCAGGACCGGGGAAGAAAATTTGTATTTCATCCATGTGGTAAATCAAATTAATTCTTTATATACTTTTTGCACTGTTTATTAATCGTTTTATGATTTTTATTGAATGATTGTTATTTCAATTGATGGGTCATGCTTAGCTTAAGTGGTTTGATGTCTCATGCTTTAGATTTACATTCACTGCTTTCAAAATCGATCTTGGTAAATATTAAGAGTCAATAATTTTTTTTTTTGAGCTATAATTGCTGAGGATTAATTTCTGAACCACTTGAATACGAAAAACAGTGAAATCCCGAGTCCTAGATTCTAACGATATTGCTATAATCATTTGTATATATTTTCTTTATTTTTTTTTAGTGTTTTCTTTTATTAAAACTTAAAATCAATCCAACAAAGTCCGAGTGAACGACAACCTTATTTACCACTATTCAAAATTCTATCAATTTTTAGGTTTTATTTTTATTATTTTTGTTCTTTTTATGCGTTTTGATATTTCTGTTTGCCTTCAGATTCGGAGCTAAGCTAAAGAAAAAGAGAAGGTGCTGAAAATAAAGGCAAAGACCAAGAAAGAAAGAAAAGATAAATCCAAAAGGAGTGAAGAAGAAGATTTTTGTATATAGTTATTATTTTTTCTTATTGGATTTTATTTTTTAGATTTTTTTTTAATTTTTTTAGAAACTGTAATTAGGAATATATTTTTGTAATCTTTTATTTTTGGACATTTTTATTTTTTATTTTTGGACATTGGATAATGGACTTTTTTTAAAAAAAACCTAAGGAAGGGTTAATTTAAATAAAACTGCTGCAGGGAAGGACGGCAGTTACGATACTGTCTCGGCCCCTCGGGTTCGTACACGACATAGGAGTTAGTGGCCCGAGTCAACCTCAACGGTTCATCCCCAGTCTGGAACAGGAGGTAAGAATTCTAAACACCCGTGAATCCCCTGTCAGCGGGTTTAATGGATGATTTTGTTTGCATATATGTTGAGGAATTGAAAACGGATGCTTTAATTTCCTAGTAAAGGGCAAGGCCTAGCCATACAAGATAAGGGTTCATATTTCATCACCTTTATCTTCTTGCCCACCTTAGGAAAATGATACCAAACGCTAACCTAAACTTAAAATACTGACTAGAATGAGATCGATAGGGTAACGAGCTTAATAGGATAGTCATTCGAAAAATATTGGTTACTCTTTTAAGCATACTTCGAAGTTCATGATGGTTTCTGTGAGTTGAATGCGTGACTCCGCAACCTTGTAATACTAGTGAGGCCTTGGGTATCAAAGCTCCACCGAGCTTCCCTCGCCTATGTTCAACTTACTTTGACTCGGATTGATTCCAGAGGGGTTTGCTTAAATTATAACGAATTTCCTTTCGAAGGATTAGAAGCTGGTCTAGAAACAATCTAAGTGAAGCCATCATGCTTTTTGTTTGCTAGAAATCAGTAGGTTTGTTGTGGTCGAGCTAGCCTTGTGTGTGGTTGTGTAGAATTCCCTTGCAGTTAGGATGTCAAACTGGAATTATAATAGCCATCACAATGAATATGAATATCCATCTGAACAATATGGACATCACCCTTTTTATGACCATAGTGTGAATAGTGGTTGGGAACGCCAACCTTTTGAAGGTTATGGGTCATACCATGGTGAGCCCAATTACTATCCACACATGCATGAGTCTTGCGAGCAAGAAGATTATAATACTAGTTCTTCGTCTCTAAAGGATACTATCAAATTATTGAAAATTAGTCCTTTTTATGATCCCTATGTTCCTATTCCTCCTTTAGAAGAGTCTATTCATAAAAGCACATAGCTCAGGTGTTAGAAAAGAAAACATGGTAGTTTCTCCATATCCTCGTGATGGAAACATCGAAAGAATTCTGATCACATCTTTTATTTTTGTTTTTACCATTGCTAGGGTGACATAGAGTAACTGAGATACCAAAAAAAAAAAAAAAGGACCAGACCAGACCACTAGACCAACCGGAATAAATATAATAAAGTTGACCACTGGTACCCTTGTATATGCCAGCTAAGTTTACCTAGAGTTAGGATTATCGACCACTGGTTCCCTTGTATATGCCAGTCTGTTGATATTAGTCCAGACTAGTATCTCAGTCCATTAATATAGGTTCACCTTAGTCAACATCATCCACGTTTTTCTCTACATCCATCTTCTTAATCTATCCATGTGATTGGTTGACTCCGGTTTATGATGTCCAAAAACTATCTGAGTAGAACTCTGTCACTTTATATGAATTTTAGTATGCTTGAGTACAAACTCATGTACTTCAATTGGAATTTGGCATCAGGATACTTCCTCATGTAGTCAATAAGTATGCCAACCAAGGAGATTCTTTAGTGCCTTCCAAGGTTCTGCGTAGATAGCTAGAGTCTGAAGTAATGGTTTTGTGGGTACACCTCTGGTAAACCCTCCCGAGATTAACTCAGTCACTGGGGCCACCTAGTGAGTTAGAATTTTATTTTCTAGATTAGTTTTGCTCTTGGACTAGAAAATAATAAGTTTGGGGGTATTTGATAGATATATTTGTGTGTCTAAGTTGTCCTCAATTTGCTACATTGTTGGTACTCGATGTTGTACTTATTATGGTATTCTATGTGTTTTTAGGTATTTTTGGGAAATAAACATTTTTGGAAGAATTGGCTTAAAAGTGTTAAAGGCATCCTCATTTCAGATAAGAGCACCGATCTTGTTAACATCACCCAGCAAATAGATAGAGGCACCCTCTCCTTCTTCATTTTGAAACAGATTCACGTAATTTATGGGAGATTTTAAGATTTAAGGCAAAGATATCTTCTTGCCTATTATACAGGAAGTTTCCATATCTTGAAGTTAAAAGAGATAATATATTTATGAGTTGGTTTTTATTGTAAAGGAGAAAGAAAATTTGGGGTTTTATTTAAAAAATAACAAAAGATAATATCCCTAGGATTTTATTCTATCAAATAAAAGAAGATTTGTGATAATGGAGAAAGAAACTATTCATGAGATATCTTTCATTAAAGAGAAGATCTGATGGAGTTATGGAAGAATATTTTGAAAATATGTTTGAGTAATGGGTTGTTGTGTATAAATAGGGTGCTAGTAGGAACAAACAGAGGAGGTCGGTACGGAGACAAAGTTTATAATTAGTTTTTCTTATTTATTCTTTTCATCTATAATGAAGAACTAAACCCCGTCACTGGGACAATGGAGGAAGATCTGATGGAGTTATTGATCGAATTTTGAATAGTGGTAAGTAAGGTTGTCGTTCACTCGGACTTTGTTGGATTGATTTTAAGTTTTAATAAAAGAAAACAATAAAACAATAAAGAAAATATATACAAATGATTACAGCAATATCGTTAGAATCTAGGACACGGGATTTCACTGTTTTTCGTATTCAAGTGGTTCAGAAATTAATCCTCAGTAATTATAGCTCAAAACAAAAATAATTATTGACTCTTAAAATTTGCCAAGATCGATTTTGAAAGCAGTGACTGTAAATCTAAAGCATTAGACATCAAACCATTTAAGTTAAGCATGACCCATCAATTGAAATATCAATCATTCAATAAAAATCATAAAACGGTTAATAAACAGTGCAAAAAGTATATAAAGAATTAATTTGATTTACCACATGGATGAAATACAGCTTCCTCCCTTTTCCCAGTGATGGGGTTTAGTTCTTCATTATAGATGAAAAGAATAAATAAGAAAAACTAATTTTAAACTTTGTCTCTGTACCGGCCTCCTCTGTTTGTTCCTACTAGCACCCTATTTATACACAACAACCCATTACTCAAACATCTTTTCAAAATCTTCTTCCATAACTCCATAAGATCTTCTCTTTAATGAAAGATATCTCATGAATAATTTCTTTCTCCATTATCACAAATATTCTTTATTTGATAGAATAAAATCCTAGGGATATTATCTTTTGTTATTTTTTAAATAAAACCCCAGATTTTCTTTCTCCTTTACAATAAAAACCAACTCATAAATATATTATCTCTTTTAACTTCAAGATATGGAAACTTCATGTATAATAGGCAAGAAGACATCTTTGCCTTAAATCATAAAATCTCCCATAAATTCCGTGAATCTGTTTAAAAATGAAGAAGGAGAGGGTGCCTCTATCCATTTGTTGGGTGATGTTAACAAGATCGGTGCTCTTATCTGAAATGAGGATGCCTTTAACACTTTTAAGCCGATTCTTCCAAAAATGTTTATTTCCCAAAAATACCTACAAACACATAGAATACCATAATAAATACAAAATCGAGTCCCAACAATGTAGAAAATTTAGGAAAACTTAGACACAAAAATATGTATATCATCATCCCGAATTAGCACAAATTTCTTAGAGTTTATTACTATTTTTTTTTTTATGTGTATGTGTATATTTATGTTTATCTTTTTTATATTTCACTTTATTAAAAAGTAACTAAAAGTTTTTCCCTCACCACCAAACTTAAACCTAACATTGTCCTCAATGTTTGAAGTGCAGTACCAAAAATATAAGTAACAAGAGGAATAAAGAGGTAAGTCAGAAAGATAGTACATGGATGAAGTGCAGTAATCCTTCCATGGGAGCAAGAAAGAAAATAAAAACAAAAAAAAAACTGATGTACAACAGCAGGGTCCTCGAGAGGGACCTTAATATCACCATGTATGGGTTTCCTCCCAATAAGCGCTAAGTTTAGTGTCTTCAGCCAGACTTGGTTACCCGTTAAAATTAATCCTGGTAGACAGAATCTCCCAGCTCGATTCTTCAATTGCATGACTGGGTAACTCCAAGAATGCTTTCAATCGTTGACCGTTAACCTTGAAAGTTTCTCTGTTCTTAGGATTTTCAACTTCAACTACACCATGAGGAAAAAAAAATTTGACAAAGTATGGCCCGGACCACCGAGACCTCAATTTACTAGGGAAAATATGTAGACGAGAATTGTAAAGGAGAACTTTTTGACCTGGTGCAAATGTCTTTCGAATAATCGATTTATCATGAAATATTTTTGTTTTATCCTTGTAAATTTTTTCACTTTGGTAAGCATAATTATGAATTTCTTCTAACTCATTGAGTTGCAGTCTACGGTTATCACCAACGGTAGGTAGGTCAAAGTTTAGCCGTTTAATGGCCCAATAAGCTCGGTGTTCTAATTCTACTGGCAAGTGGTAGGCTTTACCGAAGACAAGTCTATACAGATACATCCCTAATGGAGTCTTAAAAGCGGTTTCGTAAGCCCATAATGCTTCTATTAAGCGTAAATACCAATCCTTTTGGGTAGGGTTTACGGTCTTTTCTAAAATTTATTTAATCTGCCTATTAGACACTTCAACATGGCAACAAGTTTGTGGGTGGTAAGGTGTACAAACCTTGTGGGTAATGGAGTATTTCTTCATGAGCGTCTCAAAAAGCCGACTACAAAAATGGGAACCTCCATCACTAATGATTTCTCTAGGCATACCAAATCGAGAGAAAATATTGTCTATAACAAACTTAATCACAACGTGGCGATCATTTATCTTGGTAGTGATTGCTTCAACCCACTTAGACACGTATTCAACAGCTAATAAGATTTAAAAGTTTCCATAGGAATTTACAAAAGGGCCCATAAAATCTATACCCCACACATCAAATATTTCTATTATTAGTATAGGATTAAGTGGCATCATATTACGTCGGGTCATTTTTCTTAATTTTTGACATTTATCACAACTTTGAAAATATAGGTGGGAGTCCTTAAACAATGTTGGCCAATATAGACCAGATTGCAAAACCTTCGCAGCTATTTTCTTAGAACTAAAGTGACCCACACAAGCTCCAGAATGACAAAAAGTCAGAACACTGGATATTTCGTTGTCAAGAATACAACGACGGATGATCTGATCAGGGAAGTAATTGAATAATTACGTATCATCCCAGAAAAATTATTTAACCTCAGCCAAGAATTTAGCTCTATGCTATTTAGACCAATGGCCGGGCATTTGACCAGTTACCAAATAATTGACAATGTCTGCAAACTAGGATAACAATGAGATGGAAAATAATTCGCCAGGGAACGTGTCAGGGATCAGTTTCTCATCATATCTAGTGTCATCAAGGATACGGGATAAATGGTCAGTTACTACATTCTCAGACCCTTTATTATCATGAATATTTAGAGTAAATTCTTGGAACATCAATACCCATCTGATCATCCGAGGTTTCGACTCCTTCTTGGAAAGGAGATATTTGAGAGCAGCATGATCAGAATAAACTATAACTTTAGACCCTAAGAGATATGATCTAAATTTCTCCAAAGCAAAAACGATGGATAACATTTCTTTCTCAGTGGTTGTGTAGTTCAACTGAGCATCGTTTAGGGTCCTACTAGAATAATAAATCACACTAAGTGCTTTATCACGTCGTTGGCCAAGGACATCACCAACCGCATAATCGGACGCATCACACATGAGTTCTAATGGGAGGTCCCAATCGGGTGGTTGGATGATAGGGGCAGAAGTCAAAAATGATTTTAGCTTCTCAAAAGCTGCAACACAGGCTTCATCAAACATAAAGGAAGTATCTTTAGCAAGTAGGTTCGATAGGGGTAAGGAAATATTGCTAAAGTCTTTGATGAAAAGACGATAAAATCCAGCATGGACAAGGAAAGATCTAACATATGTTACATTCCTAGGTGGTCTTTATTTTGAAATTAGTTCAACCTTGGCTTTATCAACTTATATTCCCTTAGAGGACACCACATGTCCTAACATTATTCCAGATTTAACCATAAAATGTCACCTTTCCCAATTAAGGACTAAGTTCTTTTCTTTACAACATTCTAGAACTAGTGTAAGGTGGTGCAAGCATTCATCGAATGAAGATCCAAAAACCGAAAAATCGTCCATAAAGACCTCGATAAATCGCTTAACCATGTCCGAAAAGATACTTATCATGAAATGTTGGAATGTTGCGGGTGCATTACACAACCCAAAAGGCATACGCCTGTAAGCAAAAGTACCAAATGGACATGTAAAGGTTGTTTTATCTTGCTCCTCCGATGCTATAGGGATTTGGTTATAATCAGAGTATCCATCTAGAAAATAATAATGGTTGTGGCCAGCTAATCTTTCTAAAATTTGGTCTATGAATGGTAGAGGAAAGTGGTCTTTCCTAGTTGCTGAGTTTAGCTTACGGTAGTCTATACAAACTCTCCACCCGGTAGTAACATGGGTAGGGATCAATTCATTCTTCTCATTTACAACTTCTGTAATCCAAAAATTCTTTGGGACAAACTGGATAAGACTGACCCATTTACTATCAAGGATGGGGTATATGATAATCGCATCTAATAACTTGATCACCTCAGTGTGGAAAACTTCCTTCATATTAGGATTCAAACGTCTCTGCATTTCTCTTGAAGTTTTGGCACCTTCTTATAGGTAGATATGGTGCATACAATCAGCATGACTAATTCCTTTCAAATCTGTTATAGTCCACCCTATTGTAGCCTTGTGCTCTCTAATAACACTAACTAGTCTACTTTCCTGATCGGAATTCAGAGGCAATTATGGAAGTAAGAGTATTTTCATTACCAAGAAATACATATTTCAGTGTATCTGGTAGCGGCTTTAATTCAAGGGTGGGTGCCTTAACTGATGATGAGATGGGTTTATCTATTGTTGGTGGAAGAGGTTCTGGTTTAGGTTTCCATTTTCTATAATTCATTACTGGCGCAGAATCTAACAACGCATTAACTTATTTAAAATGACTATCCTCATCATAGTAGGCTCCAAAGTGGGACAAACGGGCCTCTAAAGGATCGCTAACACTACTAGTGGTACAAGTATTATCAACTAGAGAATCAATCATGCATATAGACTCATAGTGTTCAGGGTTCGGTGGGACTTGTAAGGACTTAAAAACATTCACTGAGATTTTCTGATTCCCAAAGGAAAAATCTACTAGGATGGTTTGACAATGTATGACTGCATTTGCAGTGGCTAGAAATGGAAGACCTATGATGATTGGGATATTGATATCTTGACTAGAGACAGGTTGAGTGTCTAAAATCACAAAGTCAATTGGATAGATAAAGTTTTCTACCTGAACCAAAACGTCTTCAATAATTCCACGTGGGATTTTGACTGACCTATCGGCTAACTGAAGTGTTATCCTAGTTGGTTTCATCTCCCCTAGTCCAAGTTGTTCATATACCGAGAAAGGTAAAAGATTCACACTAGCCCCAAGATCTAATAGAGAATTGTTTATCGTTTGGGTACCTATGACACATGTGACAGTAGGACAACCAGGATCTTTAAATTTGACTGGGTACTTATGTGAGATTTTGGAACTAAATTTTTTGGTTAAAAATGCATTTTTTATGGACACTAGCATCTCTCTTGATGGTGTACATCTCTTTTAGGAACTTGGACATAGCTGGTACATGTTTTATTGAATCTGACAAGGGAAGGTTGACCTTAACTTGCTTAAAGATGTCTAGGATTTCAGCATATGTACTAGGCTTTTTCTTAGAGAGTCTTTGAGGAAATGGTGCAGGTGGTATGTACACTCTCTCGGGGATATCTTCCTCACTTGGACTCTTAGTATTCTCAGGCCAATTAAGGTCTTTAGACGAAGTTTGGTCGACTTCAATCTCCTTTTAAGATAGACTATTGTCCTTAGGTGGTTCTACCGAGTTCTATAGAGTTTTACCACTCCTTAGGGTGATAACTGCTTTGACATGTTCATTGTGGTTAGAACTACCCGACCCATTAACCTGGTTAACTCCTTTAGGATTTGGAGTCGTTTGGCTAGGAAATGTCACATTATCCCTATAATTTAAACGGTTTGAAAGTTGACTTATTTGAGTCTCTAAGTTACTAATAGCTTGGGCATTATTTTGGTGGTTACGCTGACTCATTAGGACAAAATCATCGAACTTTTGGTTGCTCTAGACAGCACTTTGAGCTAAAGGTTTTAGGTATTCTTCTAAATATGTCAACTTATTATCAACTTGGCTTGATTCTTGGAATTGAGTTTGATTCCTATGAAAACATGGTGGTGGGTTGCTAGATGGGCCACCTTGTTGTGAACCTTTAGACCACGGAAAATTAGGGTTATGTCTCCAACCAGGGTTATACGTATTAGAATATGGATCAAACTTGGGTCTACCCTCAAATTTAGAGTTCATACCCCCATGTATGACACTAACCTAGTCACGGGTAGTTTCAGTTAAGTAAAACAGGGGGCACTAAGGTCCAGTATGACTTTGGTCACCATAAATGGTACATGGATAAGTTTTGGTCTCACTGTTACAGCTCATAGTATGGGTAGACCTTTGTTTCATTTCTAAGGCCTCTAGAAGCCTAAGGATGTCAGACCCATTATCAACTCTATTGACCAGCTCCCTCATTGAAGCCCATTGATGAGTCTTTTTAGATAACTCAACTAGCTCGTCAAAACATTCATCTGGGTCTTGATGGGTAAATTATCCACCACTCATTGTTTCTACCTGCATTCGGGTTTCACTATCAAGGCCTTCATATGAGATTTGGGACATGTGGGCTTTGTCAAAGCCATGATGAGGGAATTGGTATAACAATTCATTAAACCTTTATATGTAATCATGTAGGCTCTCACCTATTTTTCTGCTTAAAGGTTTGGATAGACTGCCTAACAGCAGCAGTCTTGTAGTGTGGGTAGAACTTCTTAACAAAGGCCTCTACAAGGCCATCCCAGGTAGTGATTTTTTTCGGAAGGAATAATATGATACCACTCATTGGCTCTCTCTTCTAGGGGAAAAAGGAAACAAACGCAACCTAAGCACATCTTTTGTGACGTTCGGATGATTCATTGTATCACTGATCATTTCAAAGTCTCTTACGTGGGTATACGGGTTTTCATTCTCTATTCCCCTAAATTTATGCAACACGACAAATGTCCCAGGTTTAATATCGAACTTAACTGTAGTGGCGGGTAAAAAAAACCCGGGTTCACGTATCACTCTAGATGGGTTCAAATGGTCCCTAAGGGTATTGGTTGGCGGGACTTCACCATCATTTTCATTAACCATCTTGGAAAAAATCGAAGTACCACCTATATATGTGTAGCGGGTCGGAGTCAAATTAAAAAGGCCGTTTTCCTCAAGTCTATTTCCTACTCGTTTCCAACGGCGCATACACAAGAAAAAATACTAGTGAAGTAAGAAAATCTTGCACATGCAAATGCTGGGATTCACTAATTTAGGTAATCTTGGGTTACCTATAACAAAATATACCTACAGTCAAAGACTGGTCACAGGTACTGGGCTTAGGTTTGTGGTGTTTCGGATGATAACACCCAGAAGGTTCACCGTACTAAACCACGTGTTTTCCTAAAATCGGTGCCAAACGAATTATGCAATTGGTGTGTGCACGTGATTTTTTTTTAAAATTAAACGTCTTCGTAACCACATGGCCAACTATGATGCTAATGTGCGAGTTGGAGATTTTATTTTTCATACGCTAAGTGTGGTACTACAAAAAGGGGTTGGAGCCCAGCTTGTTGCTCGACTCCCGACTAGTTTCCTATCTGTTGAGGATCCTTTGTAATTCTTTCTTTCCATAAATTATCAAATGACAAATTGATTCTTAATTCTCTAACAAATAAAAGAAAATAAAGGAAATATACACAAAAGGAAATAAAATCTAAAAAATAATAAAATTTGGGTTTTGTTACTCACCTCTTTTGGTAGGCAATTCCACAATAAATATAGAATATTACGTGCACAATAAAAACAAGAAAAATACCCAAGTAAAATCAAAGGAAAAAAAAAACAGGTAAATAAACTAAAAAGAAAAAAGAAAATAAAAATCTAAAACCTAACCTAACCTAAAGGCAAGTCCGCGTCGGCGGCGCAAAAAACTGATGTAGTTTTGAAGTGGTAAGAAAGTTTCGTTGCTCGGACTTTTATGAAGATTTGGTTTTTGATTATTAAAATAAAATACTAAGAGAAATTAATTAAAATTGATTTTTTTTTACCAAGGAGAGATGATTCTATGGCTTTGGATTCCACTACTTCTAATATTTGTAAACTCATTAAATAAAACTTTGACATAATACTCCTATTTTACTCAAAACAATTTTCGAACTCACTCTCATGCTTTGGAAGATATAACACTACAAGCTCTTTTTTATGACTTTCGTCGCTATTCTAATGCCTAATTTTCCTTCGCTTATAAAAGAATTGTATCTAAACTACCCAAAACAATTTTTCACGAAGCATATAAAGAAGATAAATTTTTTAATAATTTAAAAAGCACAATTTTGGAGTATATATGTCAAAGAAAATAATTACTAAGAATTACGCATCAAAAATAGCTTCTTCCAAAACCCTAGAAAATAGATTTAGCTACTCATAGAACCATAATTGAAAAATAATTGATTAATCATTGTATTTAAAATAATGAAATTTTGCTTACAACGATTTTTAGTCGCTAAGGTATTCAGCAAGGAAAACTGCTCAGCTACTTCAGCCGCTAAATGTCTTTCACCATTGAACTGTGTACGATATATGCCTTTTTTCTTTGATCAATGATATCTTTCTGCGACTGTATTTGGCAGTTCAATGTTCTTCGTGTTCTTGAGTTTTGCAGCAGCAGGTAACTTTCTGTGACTTGTGATTTTTCGATTCCTATATCTTTCTGCCAAAGTCTCTGTATGTCTCCTTGGACTCGAACAACTCCTTTTTATACACAACAGCACCCTTTAGGGAAAGTAATCTCCAAAAATTTCTTTTTCTTTTCTCTCGGCCAAGTCACATAATTTTCTTCTATTTTTCTTCACTCGTATTTCTTCTTTTGACCCAAAATTCTATGTTTTGATAATTCTGAATCACATGGAAGATATTCTATCCCCTATTCTCCACGTAATTGCCAAATATTCAACCCGATAACCTTTCCACCTCTTTGTTTTCTTCTAATTGACAAATGCTTCCTTATTTATCGATTCTAAAGGACTTACCAGTCCTGTTTGATCCAAACAGGCCCAAATAAACCAAATCCAGTGGTATAGACTCAGTCGAACTCGTCCAATTTCTTAACAAAGTTACTGCATGAAGATAAACCCGAGAACCTGTTCATTCTCCAAATCGATGTTTACAACCACGTATGATCGAAACAAAGACCCATACCATCTCTTTTTAGGTCCTATGAACAAACCCATTTGATTTTAGTCATTGAATCTCATTAAAACACCTTCAGAACTCAAGCCCTAATTTTTGCTGTGAAGAAAAATATTTTCCCGCCAAAATACGTGAACACTGATTCATCTTTTTCCGATTATCTAGACAATTCCGGTCAATACAAAGACCATTACCATCCCTGTTTTGTCCTTAGGAACAAACCTAACGAGTTTCAGCGATTAAATCTCATTAAATTTCAGCTAACTGACGGACCCTAATTCTGTTGTTTGAAAAACCAGTTTTCCCTCCAAATTTTCAAATTCAAAAGGTTGAGGATGACCTCCCGTTATCCAACAGCGGTGTCTCTTTAGCGGTTTTGGGGTACGTTTAGCAATTCCTCGGGGTGCAAATAAGACTTTGTGGGGTACAAAGATAACTTTTGGGATGTATATAGTGAAAACTCCTGGTTGACTTTATCAACTCCTCCGGGAGCCTTTATCGACTCTTCTGGGAAATTTATGGGGGTTCCTTTAACACTTTTCTGGGTGCTTTTAGTAGTTTCTCAAGCAGCCATCTCTTACCTCTCATATACACTTCTTTTATTCAATATTTATACATCACTAAGGCTGTCATTCTTTTCAGACATAACTTGCATCACTAAATCCGACATGCCTTTCAGATAGAGATGAAGAAATAAAAGTAAATAATGAGAAATAATTCGCCTCCAACAGCAGTTTCACATGAAATGACACTTTAGCCCTTTTAAGAGACGTTTCCTCTTCTTTTGCTCCAAAGTACCTAAAACTCAAAATCAAACAAAAGATACATATTTACAAGAAAACTTAGCAAAGAAAGCATAAACAATATATAAATATCAAGGTGTTTTAGACACCTATCAAATTCCCCCAAATTTAGACTTTGCTAGTGCTCGAGCAAATTAAACAAAACTAATTTTAAAACATACAACTCCATCTCATTGAGGATACAGGCACACTTAGCACGTATAACAAGCCTTTATACCCCTAGGTGGCCCTAGTGTCCGAGTTATAATTTCAGGAAGGTTTATCAGAGGTGTACCTACAAAACCTTTATTCCAAATCCAAGCTATTTGTGAATAACTCAGGAATGACACTAAAGAGTCTCCTTGGTTGGCATACTTTTATTGGTTTACAAAAGGAAGTACCCGGATGCGAGTCATATATATATATATAAGTGACAGAGTTCTATCAATAATCGGAATCACACAAATGAATAGATTAAGAAGATGGATAGTAGAGATTAGAAAGTTTAAAACAATGTTGTCTAAGGTCAACGGTGTTTCCCATATCTGTCTGAAGGCCTCCGCCAAGATGAACCTATGAATCCTAATGGATTGAGATACTGGTCTGGACTAATATCAACACAACATGGCATATACAAGGGAACCAGTGGTCGATAATCTTAATTCTAGATCAACTCAACTGGCATATACAAGGGAACCAGCGATTGATTTTATTGCACAACTTTTTCATTTTCATTTTTATTTTATTTTTTTGACTGCATGATTTGATCTTTTGGATCCAATCGCATGCTTCTTGTCAGCATATTACATGATAGTTCCCATGGATCCTGCATTCCACGCTTGTTTAGGCGACGGAGACAGGGAAAACACACACATATTGCTATCCCAAGTGTCTTTTTTTTTAATTATTATTCCATTTGGTCTGATTGGCGTGGTCTATTTTTTCAAGAACTATAATGTCGGTTTGTACTCTCCAAAAACCATTTTTTTCCATATTTTAAGAACTAACTTTCATTCAAAAACTTAAACCATGTTTTTACATTTACAAAAGATTTCGGAACGCAAAATCTGAAGTTACAGGAACAAAAACACTTGAAAGAGAATGTCCGATGACTTGTAACATGTGAAACCACTTTTGTTGTGATGCGCTAGACGATCTAGCCTCTCTTGCATTCCCTTATATCCTTAAATTCATCTGTTATAAAATTGTAACTAATTCAAATCGGAACCTCGATTATTATATTATCTTTACAGTTTACTCAAACATCTTATAAATTTATATATTACATTTGTATTCCACATCATTTTTCAGGTGGGTTTAAGAAATGAAATTAAGAGAAGTAGTTGTTCAACTGAGATCACCAGGCTGATTTGAAATTAATCGCAGCCTGACGTTGTGCCCTCCACTTCAGTGACCACATAACCCATGCCAACGCAAGGATCATGCAAATAAACTCCCAACTTGGAACGGGCGGGGTAGTACGTTGTGAACATAGATTTTTTTTTTTTGAAAAGACGAGAGATTATATTGAAAGAAGAAGCTAACAAAAGATGACAATGAAAAACTAACAAAAGATGACAATGAAAAACTACACCACTGCTGCGGATCAAGGTCCAACTCGGATCTCCCTGAGTGAAGGTTGGAATACTTGTTAGAAAGCGAGTGAAGGTTGGAATACTTGTTAGAAATTGAAATGTTTTGGCGCTCTTATACCATGTTGAAAATTTATATTTTTTATCAAGAATTTAGGACATTCGAATGATATTTGCGGAGGTATACGAGCAGAGTGGTGTTGCTCGTATAGAGCTCCTAGAACTCTAGTTGTGAAGGTGGAAACAAGGACTTTGTAAATTTGAACTTTCTCTGTTATTGAATTGAATCTTGCTTGCTTGAATTACAATTGGTGTAGGACTTTCCTATTTATAGGCATTACAAACCGACTATAGACTATCTAGAACTCTCTCTAGCATTCTAGTCTAAGACCTATCTAGAACATTCTATTCACTCACATTCTAGTCTAAGACCTCTGTCAAGAACATTCTATTCACTCACATTTCTTTTACATTTTGACCGGACTCACATTTTGACCGGACTCATTTTCTCTAGAACAGTCTGGCAAACATTTGAGCTAGAACATGCTTCAACAAACATTATCAATTCTATAGGCGCCCTAGAATTCTCTATTTGTTTGTTCTCTAGCTTTATCTAGAGAATTCTTTTCTTAATTTACCCATTACAAATTACATGTTCCAACATTACTTACCACTATAATGCAAGTTTTATTAGTTTCAGAGCTCATTCAACTGAATAAGCTGGTTGTCAGTAAAACTTCCAGATTAGGTTAAACCCAACTTTCATGGATATTCACCTGCAGACTTGACTGGAAAAACCTGTTGTATCTGTTCAAACCCAGCATTATGCATTCATGTGGCACAATTCAGAGATTAACAACATTTTATACTGATTAAGATATCCCCCTAGTTCAGTTGTCAAAGATACATCTACAACAGATCTCTAAAAACAAACAAAAAAAACCATATTCTTGACAATAAAATCAGACAGATTATACTCCAACACTATCAAATTCAACTTTAAGACCCCTTCTCATCATCTCTTGTCTGAATTTATCCTTCTTCTCCCCCCTCTCATGTATTACTAACATCTCTTCTTCCTTGGAACGCACATGTTGTCTTTGTTTTAGGAAATCTTGTAGGCAATTCTTCATCCTATCCCTTATCTCATGTATTTCTAACATCTGTTCTTCCTTCGAAATCACCAATAGTGGATGTTTTGCAAATTCCTTCTGCTCATCTTTATTATCAAAACATAATAAACTCTTAGCAGAAATTCGGTCGTTGAAGTCGGGCTCTCTCTCAATGAATCTAACGGTACGTAGTCCTTTAAGCTTATGTCGTCTCCCCAAATGAGAATCCTCGTCTTCACTTTCAGAAGCCTCCTCCTCAGTTTCAGAAGCCTCTTCCCCTTCACTTCCCAAACACTCATGTTCACTTTCAGAAGCTTCCTCTTCCTCTTCTTGTTCACTTTCAGAAGCTTCCTGTTCCTCTTCATGTTCACTTTCAGAAGCCTCCACTTCCTCTTCATGTTCACTTTCGGAAGCCTCCCCTTCGTCTTCATGTTCACTTTCAGAAGCCTTCATTTCCTCTTCCTCTTCTTTTTCATTTTCAGTCACCTCCACATTCTCCTCTTCAATTGGCTTCGAGGCAGATGCTAGTGGGTTACAGATGCGAGGAGCCTCAAATTCAGACCAAACACCCTCAACTTCAGACTGAACACACTTAAGTTTCCAAAATATCTTTGCAGTGTCGTTAACAGGTTCTTTAAAATCAACTACGACAGCGCTTGCTAAAATCCGAAACACTGCCTGGGGATTCAAACATAAACCATTATTAGAATTTACTAGTATAAAATTCTTTTTTTTCTGATTTCCAACCAAATGCTTTCAGGAAACAGGGACACCAAACGTATGCAGATGGCTTTTAAATTTTTGATAGAACAAATCAGACCTTTTTGTCTGGCAGACTCTGTACAATTACAACACCAGTATTGGGGGATGCATGACGGCCCCAAAACTTTGCAAGACACTGCGTGCCTACAGGGGTGTAATGGAGCATTTGAAGCCGTCCACTGCGATCCTCCACAGCATACACAGGGATAGTCTGGTACCGCCTCCAACCAATTGAAACAATGATAGGGTTGCTTGACCTCAGTAATTTCTTGTGCCAACTATGTCGCGTAAGTGTTGCCTGGAAAAACAACAAAAAAACATGATGCTATAGGCAGGCAAAGAAGATTTAGTCGGGTTAACATTAAACAGTCATAGATCTCTTACTATATTAACTCAAATACTTGCATTCAATGGGAACAACGAAAAAGCATATTAACCTTAACATATCCAAGAGTCTCCTCTCCAGGACTGATGACTCCAACGAGAATAAGATGATCAGGATTGTAATTTTGAACCATCTCGAAAGGAACTTTTTCGACCTCCAACCTTAGATAAGTCCCTGGTTTGAAACCCTCACTCGCATCATGCTCTTTATCTGATATAATATGAAAGATTAAAGAAAGTTTTTTTGGGAAAACAAAAGTGAAAATAGCACGAAAAAGAAACGCTGCCTGCTAAATTAAGAAAATGGAGCCGTGGAATCACCCTTCTGAGATCTCTTCCTTTTGGGACCAGCCAGTAAAGGGTAAGGATCAGCTAAGCTTGTTACACTAAATAGAGGGAAATCACCAACACCAGCAATGTGCACCTGACGTAATAAACCTCTAGTCAGTTTGCATACTGGTGAGAAAATATTCAAGTAAAACTCAAGGTAGAAGAAGTGAAACAACAGGTAGAAATCAACACAGAAGAAAATGGGACAAGCCCGTACAGAACAAACAGAACTAATTACTGATCAGGACATAGAGGAAGGCACAGAAAATGTTCCTTAGAACTAAGCTTTTGGTTCAGGTGTATGATGTATTGAGCTATACTTGTAGTGAGAACCTTCACTAATACTGTCACCTACAATATACTGGGCATTCAACAGTATAAAATCAACATAATATACTCAAAACACTATCCCAAAACTCTCCTACTAGTGAAAACATAATGCCATATTAGAGAAAAAAAATGAAAACAACTGCACAGTTAACAGCCAACAGAACTATGAGAATACAGGAAAGTAGATAATACGGACTCAGGACAGAAATCTTCAGTTTTAACTAGCTAAAAGAAGTACCTGAACTCCATTCTTGATATCACAACCTCGGAGGTAACCACACAAAACAATGTTCCTATTGCATTTGTTATCCTTATCCATATTTTCTGGAGTAACATCTTCAAAATGATCTACCAGCACATAAGGTTGTGCATCTCTCCGTGACAAAGGATAGAATTCCATAGACGATAAGAAATTTACCAGATGAAGAATTTCATGCTCCTTGCACCTGTTATTAGAATATATAAGAAACCGCGATGAACTATGCTTTTTTCTATTTATTTTTTTTGCCGAGTCCCTTGAATTTCACACAATGGTATAAGATACGGCATGAAATTTATGAAGATACACATTTAATCATAGAAACTTACATCCCATCTTTGAGTCCAGATAAACAGAATATTCTTGCTCCTTCATATATTTCAGTTGTGAAATGTTTTTTGAGATATTCTTTAGTTCTTGATAGTCTATCAACGTTTGTGCACAAATCAAGAGATGTCAGCACTCCCATGACCATCGGCATGCCATGAACTCGTAAAATGTTCACAAATTCAAATGTTTCCTGAAATCAGCGAAATCATCTTAAAAAACAAATTATATGAAGGTTTAACAGAAATTGAATTAAAAATATGCAAGACACTCAGGATGGTATTCACAAAAACAAATTAAGGTCTGAAAAATCTTGAAGTTGGGAAGCCTTAAACTCGAAATTCACATGAAATATCATTGGAAATCCAAATTCTACGAGGAAACACATTATCAAGACGAACCATTACAAGTTAGTTATATCAAGTATGAGCCAAGAGAAAACGTCAACAGTCAGAACTTCGGTTCTCGAAATCATTTTAAAAATACATTTTCAAATGTAATTACTTACCATCTCAAAGCTAGTATACGTATCAATGAGCAATATGACAGCGTCAGCATACTTAGCAGCATCAAGCATACCACTAACACTATTTGGACACTCCACAAACTGTATTCGTCTTTTTTTACCTAGCAAAATCAGAAAAACATACATTCAATCAAATGACATTATAAAGGCCAATCTGTCTAAGAAACAATGAAAAGATAAAGATACCTGATATGATCGTAATGGGACCTTTCTCGTGTACTGAATCACGATTTCCCTTGGAATAATACTCTACTAACGATCTAATCAACGTGGACTTCCCAACCTAGTAGAACAGAATAAAACAATTAGAAGCAGTAAACAGGGAAAAATAATGTGAATTACAAATAAACTTCAACAGGAGGTAAAATTACCTTAGGAGGTCCATGGACAACAATAACATAAGGAGGTCGTTCTTCTTCTTTTAATACAAAATCAGGTCTATCAACTTCCATCTGCTCATCGGATTGTAATCCCGCAGTAGATGCCTCTGTATTGTTGTCGGCGGTGGTGGTGGGTTTATATACTTTGACATAATTCGGACCCCATAGAACAACTTGCTGCTTACTGGAAGAAGAAGAAGCAGCAGACGCAGACGCCATGTTTCAATTGAAACCCTAGATAGAAACACACAATTCTATGATTGTCTATTGGGAGGGTTCTTTTATAGAGATGGAAACGTACCTGGATCGTTTTTTTCTACTATGTAAATCAGCCAAAATAAACCCTAATTTTCAAATATCCCCAAAAAGATTTTGACATCACAAAACCCTAATTCGCAGATTTGTAAAATCAAATATTCCTCATAATATCAAAATCTATTCAAACCTAACGCTCATAGTCATAGTATCATAACCTTTGAAGAAAAGAAGATAAGATGAAACATTCAATACCTTTATAATAATCTGAAGTACCTTCTAGTCGTCGTTTGTTGCTTGATTAAACTTGAAGAAGAAGAAGAAGAAGAAGAAGCTGTGGTAGTTTACTAGTTACTAGTTAGTTTTACAGTGCTGGTGTCACTGGTGTCACTGGTGCTCGAGCTCGACGTCTGCTGATGGAGACTGAGTCATGGGAAAGAACCGAAGAAGAGAAGAGAGAACTGAGAGCGATAACTGTAAGATTGTTTATTTCTCGATCAACGGCTAGTATTCAGTCAAATCAACGTCTTTAATTAATCAATTAAAACCGATGCCCTAACAGGGCAGGGAGCCCTACAGGGGTGTCAAATCCAACATTAACAAATCCCAAGTCCACTAAGAAGTGGCATTAGTAGCAATTATGGAAGTTTAGGACATTTGACATGGTGTTATAAAAATGAAGGTTTTTAGGAAGGTCTATAAAAGGAGGTACATAGTACAATGGAAAGCAAGTTCTTTCTTATACTATTTCTAGCTAGAAAGGGTAGTTATGTATAGCTAGGACTGGTAGGACCAAAATCATATTCATTCCTCAATATTTGGCGATCACACCCGGAGGCTAGTGCCTAGGTCGACATGACGCAACTAGGAAGCACTAGCACATGCGCGCTAAGAAACCAACCGGCGGGTCAGCCCACTGACCCTGACCAGGTAATAATATAAGAAGTAAATGAAGACATCGAAGAACAAACACTGGCACAAGGCGCATATAGACATCGGATAGCACACGAACCCCAGAATAAAGAAGTGTAAGTAATACAAGGAAAGGGCGCACAACAAATGACAAAACCACTGAAGCCCTCTCCTTTAACAATGCAAGACATGCGAAAGGAGTTGGAAACACGCATACAAGGAAACAGAAGCTGAGAAAGAGGATAGAACATGATACAATAACAAACCAAGACATCTCTGAAGGAACGGATGAAGGGCACAAAGATGACTACGGCGCCATAAACAACTCCTACCCAGCGACCATCAGCGAGTATAAATACCCAGAGGACTACACACCACCAAAGTTTAGATCATATGATGGGCAAGGAAACACACGAGAACATCTTAGTCAATTTTTGTCTGCAATAAATGAACGATAAGGCCTCTCACTAAAAGTTATGCTTGAGGGAATTCCCTAAATCACTCACGGGAACATCGTTTACTTGGTACGATAACCTAAAAGTGGAAAGTGTGGACTCGTGGCAAACCATGTACGCTCTCTTCCTTAGAAAATTTTATTCATCCAAAAGAAAGATCACGTCAATAGACTTGAGCAGGTGAAACCAACGGGTAGGATAAGAAATAGTGAAATACATCTTCCGATTTCGGCATCTCGCGTTGGACTGCCACGAGGACATCAGTAAAGGAGCACCAGTTGAGATTTGTATACTGATGTGATGTAGATAGTGGTAAAAAGTGGTTCGATTCTCAGACTTGTTGAGATTGGGTTTAAGACTTAAAAATAAAAAAATATATATACACAAGTTTGTCACGATAACGAGAGGTACTTGGACTCAGAATTTCACCAATTTTCATACTCATGTGGTTCAAAAATCAATTCTACACAATTATAACTCATATGATAAAGATTCATTGACTCTGATTCTTTGCCAAGGTAGGTTCCGAAAGTAATGACTGTAAATATAAAGCATGGGACATCAAAAAACTTAAGCTAAGCATGACCCATCAGTTGAAATCAAAACCATTCAAGAGAAATCATAAATCAATTCAATTTTAGTGCAAATAGTCATATATAAAGAATTAATAGAATTACCATAATGATGAAAAAAGGATTCCTCCGTCGTCCCAGTGTTGGGGTTTAGCTCTTCAGATGGTGAAAACACGCTCAAAATAATAACTCATGGCTCAATAGGTGATTTTATTGAAGAAATATAACAAAACAAAGATTCACAACGTTTTTTGTTGTTACAAAATCCACTGTTACAAAGCAATAGCTGCTGGAAGAATAATATAGTCACAGAAGGTCTTTTGCAAGTAAACCGTAAATGTTAGAACAACGATAATTTTCTGCAACCCTCCTCTGGATCAGCGACTGATTTGAGCAATCCAATGTTCTTCAGCTCGTCTTCTTCTTCACCAGCAGAGAAGATTCTCTGCAACTTCTCCTACAGCTTTGATGTCTCCTCTGCTTCACCCCAAACTCTCGATAATTCTTTCCTAGGACTCTTGCACCTCTTATATAGGCCACAACTCAATTAAATCTCCCAAAATATCTTCGTTTATCCTCCCTTTGTTTCACCGGAAGTTAAGAGACTTATTTCCTTCTTTTATCCTCTATGCGGCTGCTGAGTTGTTAAAAACTCTCCTTGATTAAGTAGAATCTCACATAGGATATATTCTCTCTTCCTTTTACACGAAACTACTAAAAATATACAAACTATCCGAGAAAATACAACTCCCTGTTTTATCGAATCAGCATAAGAATTATCTTCTTTTTATCGTGTTCGAGTCCATTACCTAGCCTGTTTAAAAATAACAGGACAATTCCAGTCCAATCCCGTAGAAATCTCGCATAAGATCTCCAAGAATAAATCAATAACCCGTAAAACTATGTTTTGTCCAAACGGTCAATGTTACCCTTGATTTTTGATTCTAAACCCATTAGCTGGCCTGTGTTGTCCTAACAGGCTTATTCCAAGCCATTCCCCTGAAAAACTCCAACTAAACTCGATCAAAGTTCAATCCAAACATCTCTTCATTTTCAAAGTCATATTCCTGCCAAATTTGGTTTAAAGTTTAAACCGTAAAGAATTAGATTGTCCCAAATCTAATATACGGGTGCTCATATTCACTGGTTCCCCTTATCCAATTGAGGTGCCCCTTAGAAGTGAGGTGCCTCTTATCCATTATGGAATGGGGGTTCCAATAGTAGTTGCCCTGGGGTAAAAATAACACTTTTCCTGTGTTCTTTCAACGCGTATCTGGGGTGCCTTTAGTACGTCTTCTGGGTGCCTTTAGCAATTTTCTCCGGGAGGGTGCAAATGCCACTTTTCGAGACAATTTCTCCGCAAAAGATTATTTCTCCAAAAATACCTACAAAGACATAAAAGCCATAATAAATACATTATCGATCACGAACAATACATACAATTGAGATCATATGTGAAAGTACTGTATTTACTGATCCGCAGTATTAATCTTTCCCTGCTCCACTTATATGTGAAAGTACTATATTTACTCTGCAAGTTTTCTTATGTTGAGTGGTTCTGGTTAAACCAATCTATGAGTTTTTCTTATAATTGATTTAATTGAGGTTTACTGGATACAAATCCATGTGATGTGTTAATGTCCAAAGAAATCCTTTTTTTCTCATAAAAGTAAGGTCGCTCATGTTGTTCTCTTGGGAATGACATCAAATTCGAGAGAGTTCTTAAATAAACTTGTGCTTAATTTTCATATCTTTGTGGGGAGTGCGCCTACAGAATATATAGGGTCTAACTTGTTTCTTTATAATCTCCTTGATAAATGCACTAACTTTATGTGATTGCATCTAAAAAAAGTTGATATGTTTCTTTGTAGTCATGGAGCATCTTTTGTGAATTCATTATGAACCCGTAGTTTTCGTACCTTTGCCAATTTATATTGACAAAAAGGGGGAGAATTATTTGGTAGTTCACACTACACATATATGGTTTACGGATTATTATGTAAGGGGGGAGTGGATTCCATTCTAAGATGGAAGTATTGACTAAGGGGGAGTGATACATATCCCCGTAGTATTATTTCAAAGTTGTGATATAACTGAACTTTGAGTTAGAGAATAATACTATGAAACTGTATAACAATGATTGAGAACATCTATTTTCTTATTGCTATTTCTACAAATATTTAACAACAATGATGCTGACTTGAACACGTTCAGAATCGTTGGAGTACTTGGAGAAACGAAGGTTCCAAGGAAAGTTGAAGAGCCAATGAAATCAAGCATGATGGATCAAAAGCTATAAAGTTTTAATTTTGTAATCTATATGTATTAATAGTTTTGTCACCAAAATTGACTAAATGGGAGACTGTTAGAGCACTACTCGGTCGAACTCGCAAGCGTTTCTATCTCAAGCTTGTTTGTCAAGTTTATTTGATCAAAACTATATACTTTATTTCTAGTTTACTTATAGCTATGCCTCGGATTAGGATATAAGTGTGTAGTTAAGCATTAGACTTCACGGCGTTCACTTATTGAAGAAGAAGATCTACTAAGGAGCTTGGAGGAACTTCATCAACAAAAGGTATGTGGAGACTAAAGCTTACCTATCACTCATAAGTCTATTTTATTTTATCTTCTAATGAGCCTAAGTCGTATAACTATATAGACTTTGTGTTTATACACATTTGAAATTTCGAGACGGGTTTGACTCTTATATCTATCTCTCGAAATACAAGATGGAAGCTTTCATAAGCTTAGCTTAAGTTCATCATCTACTTTACAAGTTTAGTGATAAGCAAATTATTTGTTGGAAACTAAATATTGAGTCAAGATGATCATGTGAAAATTACCGTGAACATCTTGCATGATTTGTGTGAGACAGTCATTTGATGTTAACTCGGGAAGTTTCATATTGATCATTTAATCACTTGAAAATTAATTGAAGCTAGTGGCATGTGTAATATTACCAATGTCGTCTTCTAAGGATGTTTTAATGATTGAAATGAGAGTTTAGAACGATTAACCATGTCTGGATACAACACGGTATGCATACATACATAGTATGCGAACTGTATTATGAAGATTGAGGCCCGGAACTCTTGTTTGCGTACCTAGTATGCAAAAGGGTTTACCTGAGTTAGGTCCGGAATGGTTGTTCACGAACCGAGTCTGCGAACGGATGGACAAGGCCAAAATCCAGAGGTGTTGTTCGTGCACCCAGTTTGGGAATACAACGGTTAAATTCTGAAATCGGTATAGTGTGATTTTCATACTCATGAACTAAAACATTATTGATATAAGGGATGTGAATTAACTTTGCAAACCGTGGCAATATGTTCATGAATTGATTCTTGAATAAGTATTTGTATAATTAAGAATCAAACCAATTTTGTTTCAATTTTTTCATGAATATTTCTATGAGATAGTGAACAATTGAACAACTCCATTGAATACAATTAGATGATTATTATCTTTGATCTAGATGTGTTAGATGAATATGTCCAAGTTAAAAGTGTTCATATGGCCAACTTCGGTTGACTATTATTCATCCAATTTGGTATACATGTTTAGGTACGGTTACCCATATCTAAATGAAGGTATATTTTATTTGTGTGTAATAACAAGCTAAGAATACCATCTAAAGGTGGAGATTGATTGCTTAATTTCTAAGCAGACTTAGCTCGAATCTTAAATCAGGAGTTCATCTAAAGGTGAATATTAATTGCTTTGCTACTAAGCTATCTTAGCTTTGATTGTAAGCAACCCTTATTTGAAGACTATATAAAGAGAGACTTTAGCAGATAGGAAACCTAATCCCGACACTTCCATGTGTCCTAGTTGTATACTAGAGTCGATTATCCATTAATAATGTTTTACTCTGTAGCTTCGTATCATGATCTTACTTTTCTATCGTATTGTGTTTAATCTTATGTAAGTTTTTCTCGCGATTTATCTCCTATAGGTAAGATACAAAAAGTAATCACAAAGCCCTTCGTCTCATTATTTGTGATTCCACAATAACTTGTTCTACTACCATATAGTTAAGTTATTGTGAGGTGACTAATATTTTAGGCTTCTCTTTGAGAGTATAAGACCATATTACTAGTTGGTTCTTGTTCACCTTGATTTAGAATCAAAAGACGGAACAAACCCGATAATCATATATGTGGGAGACAGATTTGCTTATCAGAATATACTTGCATGTGGGAGACAAAAACTTTTTTATAAATCTTAGACTTTAGGTCGTAGCAAATCTTGGTTGTGGGTGAGATCAGATAAGGGAATCAAGTGCGTAGGTTCTTGCGAGATTCAAGAGGCGTAAGGAATGCGACTGTACCTTAATCGGTGTGAGACCAGGTTAGGGATCAATTACATTCCAGTCTGAAGTTTACTTGTAGTAGACTAGAGTCTGCAGCAGCTTAATACTATGTGTTGTTCAAGTTTAGACTAGGTACTGGGGTTTTTATGCATTTGCGGTTTCCTCGTTAACATAATTTCCGGTGCCTATGTTATTTATTTTCCGCATTATATTTTGTTTATATAATTGAAATATCACATGTTGTGCGTTGTTCAACCACAGTTGATAAGTCCGACCTTGTTTGTTGGATAATGACTTGATTGACACTTGGGTATCGGTCTTTGGTACCATCCAAGTTATTCTCTGAACAATCATTTCTATCTGTTAGATTTACTGATTGCATTGAGAAAGAGACAAAAATCTTTGATATCTTTTTTGATTGACCTCAATAACTTGGTGCTCTCAAGAATTGTATTAGAGTTTGTGCCATATATATTGTCGAATGAAATATTTGGGTGTGGTTGTTGTACTCCCGCGTTTTCAAATTTGAGCACAATGAATCAATTAATGTTGAATTGAAATATTATTTGTGTGTAATAAGTTTAGTTTGATTCTTATTTAATCTGAATTTTGTTCTCATTTGATTTTGATTTGAGTCTCATTTTTCATTTGAGGTGTAGCCAGATTCAATCAGGCTAGTCAGATTCAGTCAGGATATAAATATTCAGTCAGGCAATGTGAATCTATTTTTTTATATTAAAATATATATCCATGACAGACAGGAGTCAGTCTTAACACCTTGACCACTAAAATAAGTCGTAGCTATAGGTTGTTTCGCAACACGCAGAGCCACGTCATATATGAAAAAGATGCTCAAACAGCAATCATTTCCGCGATCGTTAAAACATATCATTTAACTCATATCTATGACTTCCCCTGACGGTCGCGAAACTTCTATTTTCCACTAGTGGAGTTTATAACTTTACTTTTAAAACGACCATATTTTGTCTTGCTTGGTAGGCCAAATAATTGAGATATGCCCCAAACCAGTAGGTTTAAAAATGCATCATACATACCATATATGACGGCTCTAGATACGATGTGTCCCTAGATCTTTATTAGACATGTAGGTATATAACAACAAGAACAAAAGCTAAAATGGTTTCAGAGAGGATTATCTCACCCACTTACTTCTATTTTTACCTTATTACTCATGATTACCTAAGATGGAATAATTACGGTCACCCACTTTCCATTTTTTTTCCAACTGATTCCTTTATTTATTTATTTTGTAATAGACCGAAAAATCACGCCTTTGGATCAGTGCCTAGCAGGTCGTAACTCCCCGATGCGCCTCTCGGTACTCTAACAACCGGGCCTAAATCTTAGAAAAAAAATTCGTAAAATGCACATTCATTTTCCTTGCAATCATGCTCGGCGAGCATGATGCGTTGAGCTCGACTATCACATCATTCCAACTTATAACATAACAAGGGTATAAAGCCATCATGGCTAATACCGATGCATTTTAGCATACATAATTGGCTCAAGATTATTTTCCATGCTTAAGGCATGCCTAGGAATTGCATATAGGTTGTGGACTACGGGAAAAATAGTGATCTACAACTGTAGATTGATAACTCGTGTTTTTTAAGTCATAAAAGGTGGCATGTTTTACAACCTTTTCCAAACAAAAGTTGTCAAAGTAAACAAACGTCCAACTCTTAGGACCAGAGAGGACCAAAGAGTAGTGACGAGAATCTAAACCACTACGTTTGTGTGAAAAGAGTTGCATAGAGTAGTGACCACCTTTAGAATTTAACAAGTAGTGAATCACTGTATAACAACTTCCATAAGGGTTGTTGAATACAAAAAAAAAAAATTAAAAATGTTCTTGGTAAAGATTTGAACCCAGGCATACTGTATGTTCGCACAAGTCATCAACCATCCTTCCGGCTTCACAATATTGGTAGATTTGTGCTTTATTTTTCTGATCAATATTCACAACCTTTACAAGGGTTGTAAAATGATAAATTGACTTTGAAAAAAAATGAGGCTAAGATGAATCGAACCTTAAACCTCCTACGTACAAGACTTGGATTTCAACCACCCTTCCACATTTACATGTCTGCTTATATTTTACATTTACTTTTATAAAAAAGTGATAAGGAAAAAAATGTTAAGGAAAAAAAATAAATGGACGGTTATAATGTAAATGCATGGTTATGATGGGAGATGGAAAATATAAGAAGAAATGGATAAATAGACCTTCTACAACTCCCTTAAGAGTCGTCGTAGAGGTATAAAAACTTTTGCTAAATTTTTCTCACTTCTGCAAAAAAAAATCCCACTTCTGCTAAATTTTATTCACTTCTGCAAAAAACTTCTCACTTGTGCTAATTTTTTCTCACTTCTGCTAAATTTTCTTTTCATCGCTATTGACAACCTTTATAAGAGTTATCATTGAGGTATAAACACTTCTGCTAAATTTTTCTCACTTCTGCAAAAAAAAAATTGTCATCACTATTTATTTTCGACCTCGGAGCCAATTTGTTTCTCGAAGTAGACAAATTTGTGTGTGTTTAAGGTTTCTGAGAATATTCCCATGGAATCTTACCCGTAAATGGGTGGATTCATCGTCTTTGCGAACTTTCAGACTTATAGTAGTCCGCTCATGGCCAAGTTTCGATCCCGGTGCCATTTTATTTCTCGAAGTTGATGAATTTGTGTGTGTTTAAGGTTTCTGAGAATATTCCCATGGAATCTTAATCGTAAATGGTTGGATTCATCGTATTTGCGAACTTTCATACTTATAGTAGTCCGATCATGGACAGGTTTCAATCCCGGAGCCAGTTTCTTTCTCAAAGTTGACGAATTTATGTGTGTTTAAGGTTTCTGAGAATATTCCCATGGAATCTTACCCGTAAATGGTTGCATTCATTGTCTTTTCGAACTTTCAGACTTATAGTAGTCCGCTCATGGCCAGGTTTCGATCTCGTAGCTAGTTTCTTTCTCGAAGTTGACGAATTTGTGTGCGTTTATGGTTTCTGAGAATATTCTGAAGGAATCTTACCTGTAAATGGATGGATTCATCGTTCTTACGAAGTTTCATACTTATAGTAGTCCACTCACGGCGAGGTTTCGATACCGGAGCCAGGGTTTGCATACAATATGCCAGAATAGGGTAAGTTTAATGTCTCGGGGAATATTCCAACAGAATCTTACCCGTAAATGGATGGATTCATCTTTCTTACAATGTTTCCTACTTATAGTAGTCCACTCACGGCCAGATTTCGATCTCGGAGCCATGATATGCATACAATATGTCAGAATATGGTTTGTTTAATGTTTCGGAGAATATTCTAAAGGAATCTTACCTGTAAATGGATAGATTCGTCGTTCTTACCATTAGTGGAAAATACAAGTTCCGCGACCTCCAGGATAGGTCTTATATCCGAGTTAAACGACTTGTTTTAACCGTCTCTAAAGGGGTCGCTGATAAAGCGTCTTTTTTTTTGTATGAACATAAGCCGTGGGTCTCTGAATAACGACAGATTTGAACCGTATCTAGATGCTGACACATTATATTGGTCGTAGATTTTAAAATGTAATATAAAAAAAAAAAGATTTAGATTGGCTGGAATGGATGAATCAGAAATAATCTGACTGCATCAAACGAAACTCAAATGTAACCCAAACTCAAATTCAAATGAAACTTCAAATTTAACTCAAATTTAAAATCAAACGAGAATCCATTCATTTATCCATTGGGTTTAAAATTACACAAAAAAGGATGAACCTCTGAGTTCAGAAAAATACATATCCAAGCTAGCTAACAACAAAACAATAAGCTTCTCTGATGAGTTCAGAAAAATACTTCATAAATGATATTAAGTATAGCATCCATGTGTTGTGTCCATGGTTCAAATACCACAAAGAGCATCGTTCCTACAAAGCAAATCAACATCAGTGCAATGACTTTGTTCAGTTTTTAATACACGGTAGAACAAAATAAGTCACAAACAAAGTGAAAAAAGCAGTATGGAGATAAGGTGAAGTCAGTACAATTGCTAGTGGTTGAATTGTTTGCTTCCTTAGTATTGGACTATTTTACTAAAGAAAAAATAGAACTAACACATGACCAAATATAAAATTTGTCCAAAGACTCAAAACTATTAATCCCCTGAATATGCAAGACTCAATAGTGCTTTGAAATGAGTTTACAAGAGAAATGCAATTAATTGGACGGGGAATCATTATCAACACAACTAGAATCCATAAGTAATAGCACCTTCACCCAATTATTGCTAATCAAAGATGGACCCTTGAGTATTTCAGTAACTGATTTCTAATAACTTCATCAACAACAAATGTATACCCTCATTTATCAAAGCAACAAATTGAGCAATACATAACTCATAGAAATTAAAGTACAATAAACATAGGCATACCGACAGATCATAGTATTTATCCTGGCTGTGTAGGGTCTTCCAGCTTCAAAACCAAGAACCTGCATCAAGTAGAAAAGAAAATTAACTATTAAAATCAAGCAAACCAAGCACTTTTCCATTTAACATTCTTGAATAAAAAATTTCTAATGAAATTGAAATTAAAATTAAAATTGAGATAAAACAAACTTACATGTTTCTTCCATAACCACCAAAAGTTTAATTAGCTATATACACAGAATGGTGTCGACAAACTAATCATATATATACTTTTAAGCAACAAAGAACATGTTTCTGCCATAACCCACAAATGTTTAATTAGCTACACAACCCAATTTGAATCTGAAGCCTTCTCTAACACAAAAATAAAGCAATTTCCTGCCACCAAATTGCAGCTACATCGCCAGTTCCATAAGCCAATATATGTAGTTCCTATTGTAGACTTGAACCCACTGAAACCATCCCTGACCATCGCAAACTCCTCCTCTGCAGGTTCATACATTCATTCAAATCCTAACATTCATCTAAGCATCTCATTCACATTACCACTTCCCTATATAATAGCACCAAATTCCTATGGCCTAGGCGTTGCAGCACAAGTCCTATCTCCTAACTAATCTATAACTGTCCCAGTTTCACTCATTCAACTCTAGATACATCACTTGCACAATTTAGCCACGACAGCACCCATTTCAGTTAATATTTCCCATTAGCATATTATACTTCTCATCTGAGCTGAACCCATCAGTTCATAGCAATTTGTTGCAGCAACAGGTTTATTCTCTTTCGCTTCCTAGAATCATCTCAAACCTAGCTTTGACAGACAATCTCAGCACATCCACTTCAATCTTCAACTTATAGACCCATCTTCTGCACTTCCTTGCAAAATAAAACGACCAGATCTGAAGCGGAGGTCGAGGGTCGTCGAACTGGTAGCTCCTTGATTGGAAAATAATAACTAACTTTTCTAGTTCAGAGACGGCTGATTAGCCTCTCGGAATTTTTCCGTGTTTTTACCAAACCAGAGACCGCTATCTTTGGTCAACGGTCTAACTACAGTCAACAAGGGTATCTGATAAGGGTGGCTAAGTGCCCATTTTCCACTAGTATACGAAGTTTCCGACTTATAGTAGTCCACTCACGGCCAGGTTTCGATCTCGGAGCCAGGGTTTGCGTACAATATGCCAGAATAGGATTTGTTTAAGGTTTCGGGGAATATTCCGAAGGATCTTACCTGTAAATGGATGGATTCATCGTTCTTACCAAGTTTGAAGTCTGAACCCTCCCGGAGCTTCTTGGTTCATAGTTTATATGGATTTATACCAAATTTGAAGTTTGAATTGACACTGAGATTCAAATTTATCGATTCCGATGATGTATCATGCTATGTTTGAAGTCAGAACCCTCTCGGAGCTTCTTGTATCATAGTTTGTATGTTTTTATACCACATTTGAAGTTCGAATCAACACTGAGCTTCATATTTATCGATTTTGATGATGTATCCAGTTAAGTTTAAAGTCAAACCATCCTGAATTTTTATAACCTGAGTTTACCAGTGTGAACTAAATCTACTTCATGACCTATATGACTAGTCAAAATTACTTCATGACCTATGCGACTAGTCGAAATTCAAACCGGAAGCACAAAAACACAAAGAAACACACCAATTATCGAATTCATTTTTCATTTCCCGATGCTTTCTTATATATTTTTTGGATTTTTTATATCAGAATGTTGATAAAAATGTCCTAAATTTACTAATATTTTTTTTGGATTTTTTTTCATGTCGAAGATTGATAATTAAACTGAAAACACGAGTTTGTATTAACACGAATAGAAAGCACGAAGAAAACACACTTTCCTTGATCCGTATGACACTATTAACTTAAATCTATACCGTCCAAATATTTTCATAATCTGTATGACCCCATCCTACCACATCTTATCCGTTCAAATTCTTTTAGATAAAACGAAGTTTTTTTTCTCTCACTTATGTTCATTCACTCACTTTTCTCTAGTCTCCCATCTTCCCCTCCATCATAAAAAAACCCTAACTCAAGTTGCGCCTCCCTCGGAAAAAAAAAAATCCTCACTCGAATGAAGAAAACTCATTTCTCTGTGTTGAATCGCACAACTTCTTCGAACCTTAATAGTCGATTCGATCTCAGCAAAACCCAAACTTCAATCACTGTATGTTAACTCTAAATACATCAGAATCATCTTCTCGGGTACCAGCAACTATACTATCAGTTTCTATGGCAGAAACCCTAAATTCCTTTATACTTCTCAAATTAAATCACCAACAGATTCATCTCTTATTTCTGAGTTCACACAATCAATTTAAAGTCAAAACCCACTCAATATCTTCTCCGGTTCATGAATCTGTTCTTCTTCGTCGATTTCTTTGGATTTCAAAACCATTTATAAATTATTGCTACAGAGTTAGGGTTTGCTTGAATTGAATTTGGATAGAATGGATTTGAAGGTGATGAATAGATCTGAGATATGGAGATGTGTTTGGTGATTAGATGGATGTGTCAATGTGTTTGAGTGGAGAAATAGAAGGATTTGTTGAAGATGCAGTTTCAGTGTGGTTGAGTTGATAAATGGAAGGATTTGTTTATTTCAATCAAACTGGTTGTGATTTGTATTCAGGTAGCTGGGCTAAAGACGATTCAATATTCCCAGTTTCATCATCATAAGAAGAAGATGATTGTTTACTTCTTCTTAGAGGATTTCATTCGATTTCTTCCTCTTTGATTCAACTTAAAGGAAATTTACATAAGGCCCTTGAGGTAATTACTAATCTTCGGTTTCTCTTTTACAATCTTCAAATGATTCAATCTATTGTGAATTCTGGGTTATAAACAATTTTGGGTTTTGAGTTATATCCTCTAATTTGTATAATTGATAGGAAGCCAGAGATCAATCAAAACCTTCACTAACTGATATATTGCAAAATGATGCTGAAAAATCAGAAGAGGAAGCAAAAGTTTGAAGAAGAGAAGGCATGATGAGTCTAAAGAACAAATTCGAAGAAATCGGGAGACATGGATGAGAACAACCAAGATGAAATTTTAGGTTCTCTATTATTAATGTGCTGAGTATTTGGGTTTTATCTGAGTGATCTCAATTATCAGGTACGTTTTTTTTTTTTTTTTTTAGGCTGTCTTGTTTCAATTTGTTTTTCCCGTTTTGTATTGTTTTGATTCTAGGTTTTTTCTTGTGTTGATTTTAGGTATTTTGTTATGATTTTTAAGGGTTTTTCTGTTTTGATTGTGGTGTAGGTGCTCTCTATTTTCTCAAATGTCTAGTATTTGTGATAAGCTGAATATGTCTTTTGAGGAGGAGGAAAGGAAGAGCAATGCTATACTTAGGTTACTGCAGATAATGGTCAAATATTTTTGATTTGTAGGGTCGTAATGTGATTATACAGAGAAGTGTTGGTTCTCCAAAGGTTACAAAGGATGGAATGACTGTTGCCTCCGGACAAGGCTAAGAATCTTGGCGCATTTCTTGTAAATAAGGTTGCCACTACTACAAATACGACTGCGGGGGATTGTAAGTTTGTTCTCAGATCTATCTTTTACTGTTTTATATGACTTTAACTTTTTTGCTAGAACCATGCTTGCTTAAAACTAACTTGTATAGTGATTTTTGAGGTGTGAATAAGAAACTTCTTATGATTTGGTTGGTAACAGGTATGACTTGTGCAACTGTTCTTACACATGCAATTCTCAACGAAGGCTGCAAATCAGTGGCTGCCGGTGTAAATGTTATGGACCTACACCAGGGCATCAATATGGCAGCCAATGTTGTTATCGCTAACTTGAAAATCAAAGAATTGATGATCAGATGATGCGTGTCGTAGGTGCAAAAATTAATTCACTTATATTTTACTTTACTAATGATTAATATAGCAGTAAATAAGGTTCGTTCCCACAAAGAGCAGGGAGTTTTAGTTGTTGAAAGGGTCACTAAAGGGGGTTTTGTTTCTAGGTTTTGAAAACAAAATAAATAAGTAAGTAATTGAAATTTAGTTTTAAACAATAAAGAGAAATTATGATCAAGGAATCCTTCTTCGTCACTAAATATTCATTAAATTAATATTTTCATCTATTTTTCATTCATCACAGATTATTTTCAATCGTAGGATAACATCTAGATTAGTGTTAACCCCAAAATTCCTTAAATCACTAGACACAGAAGTTCTCGACTACCAGATTCTATTCAACGAACCACCAAGTAGTAGATCACTCAAGGTGTAATCCAATCGAACGTTTTAGGTTTTGTGAATTATAGGTTGATCCTAGTAGTTAGACTCTTAGATCAAGATCTACTTTCTAGGGTTGTTTTTACACGCAATCGCTCCACAGAATCCCTCTGCAAGGTCTCATGATTTCTACTTTTGTACAAGTTATTAGACGATTACTTATCTCCTAACTCAAAACTAGCATTAGATTAATTAATAAAACAATTTAGTTGGCCACCCAAACAATTTTAGAATTAATCTTAAACAATAATTGTAGTAAAAACACACAAAAATCATGTGAAGAACTCAAAATAGGTGTTTATAAGAATTTAAATCATATTTAGAACTTAGAATTCATCCCTAATCACTTAAGTAAATTAGCTAGACATAATGGAGTTTTATCATAAACAAATCAGGGATAAAGTAGAGTTCAAACTACAAACGAAAAGAAGCTTGAGCTATGTCTCCCGAAGTCGCCACAAACTCGAGTTATTTGTGCATGAATTGAACTTCTTAAGCTTCTGGATATTCTATCAGGAATTTTATCGAACAGGTTGCGGGCGTGAAAGTGAGGGTGAGGAGATGATGCCGTAGGTGTTTATGAGCTTCTATTTATAGACTTTTGCTCCTCCAAATTCGAATCGGATTAATACCCAACTCTCCTTAGCCAACTTGAACTCTAAAACGCGGCTTAATCTTCATCATTGATCACAAAAATCCAACGATAACATCACCACTTGGTAGCTGTTTCATCTTTGAAACTTTATCTTAAACTAAATTTTAGCTGAAGTTTCAACTTCCGAAGATAACCCAATCTTCACTAACGCGTAGCGATGATTCCTTATTTATCCAATCTCCAAAACCACCGCTTAATCATCTACATCCATTTCTTCCATCAATGGAAGCACATCAGTTTCCGAGCTGATTTCTCTCACAAGTTCCGAGAAGCTACACCTCCTCGTATTCCCTGTTTTATTTCTTGGTAACTCTATCTGGCTATAACCACTCTTCCAATCAAACTAGGACTCTAGAGTTACAATCCCAGTCATTTGCTAACCACCAAAACCAATGGCAACAAGCTAAGCTAACTGGTTTCTCGGTCAATCTATCGGCTGGAATAGCAATCAACCCACTCGATCTCCAACTGCAAGTACCCTTCATCATTATTGCCGATACTAGCAGCAACAGACTCGCCTCCATTCAACTCTTCTATCGTGACTGCCATCGAGCGCAGTAATCTTCCGTTCCCAGCCAACAATGTCTTCGTATCAGCTACCATCACATCAAAGCTCTTTCATGTCTTCTCTATCAATCAACAACATTGAATACCGACATATCTCTTGGAAACAACGCTGTCTCACTTCATCATTAACAGCAACCCCATCTGCATCAAACATTCACTACCGCTAAAGATTCAAACTCCAGCAGTCTTCGTCTCTGCAAACCCTTGAGCTACTCCACTGTCTCTGCCAATCTCTATCGAAATCATAACCATCGATATAGTAGCAGCAATATCTTCACCAACGTTACTGCACCATCGACAAACTCCACTTCGTTATCTTCTGCCATCAATGGAAGCAACCAGCTCTCTTCTTTACCTCACGTCAGCTGCCAATGACAGCAAAACATCATCTTTTCTCGACTTCACTACCAGTCACAGCAGTCTCTCTCTCCGGAAGTATTACAAACTCCGTCCAGCTCCATTTTATTCTTTCGCCGTTGGCTTCGTATTTTCATCCTCTTAACGGTGATATCAAGAACTCCTAGATTTAAAGGAGCTCCACTTGGTCTTTGTCCCCTATCCGCTTTTATCCAACTTCTTTTATTTGCACAATTAAGTGCGTATTCACTTCTTTTGGATGATTCACCTAGTAAAACATAAATAAGAGAAAACAAGCGTATTATACAATAATTTGCAAGAAAATCAATAATTATTAGCATGGAATTGACACTAAATATACGCAAAATATGCACTTAACAAATTCCCCACACTTGGCTTTTGCTAGTCCTCGAGCAAACTATCTAAAATATAACAAATCCATGTCGGTGAGGATACGGTTAATTTTAGCATGAATAACAGGCATTTAAACCCCTAGGTGTCCCTAGTGGACGAGTTATAGTCTCGTGAGGGCTTACGGGAGATATATCCCCAAAATCTACTCCAACTTCAAAGCGTTCCAGCTTCCCAAGCATCCAAAGAGCTATGAGGACATAGAATTTCTGCATGCTAGTAATAAGAAGTTAGAAATACCAAAGAACATATTCATTCTTTAATCATGAGTGAGAAATAACCACACCATAATGAAAGAAACGCGTGTTTGAGAGCGATCAATAAGCATTTCGCCTCGACTTCTGCCTCACTTAAAAGGATTTTTATGATAATTGCACTTAATAAGACGACCTTTTTATGGGTCTCACATGTGTGCAGGTAGGAATAAAGAAAAAATCCTAAACACGTTGAATGATGGGAAGGAAACCTTCCGAATTATTTCTGGAGATTCCACAAAATCGTGGAAAATAAAGATATTTTTCTGTTGATATCTAAGAAAGGAAATCAACTACTATAGCAAGGGTGATAGTACTTACCACCTTCACATCCAACTGCAATGATGAAGGCACCACTCTCACATCATCCAATAGAAACGTCTTCCTTCGGCTCGTCTTCTTCATCTTGGTCTTCGGTCTTCAACTGTTAATGATAAACTCTTGAACTTGTAGAACTTCGACAATTTGTACTCTTTTCCTCAATTCCTTGTTGCTTGAAACTTCTTTATACATATTTTTCTTCCACATGGACTTATTGAACAAATAATAACCTAGATGCAAATCTCTTTGTATATATTTTTTTCTTTTCTTTTTCTTTTTCTTTTTCTATTTTCCTTTTCTTTTTGTATATATATATATTTATTTATTTATTTTATTTTTTTGAACAAAAAGATTGCAACTACCAAAATAATAACAAATATTAAAATAACATGACCATGAAAGAAGTACTTTACCACTTTAATCTTCACAACTTGTGATGTCTTTGTATCATAAACTTCAATAACTCTCATCTTTTGATTTTCTTCGCTCTTGTAATAAGTCTTCATACTTGGATATAAATTACGCTCCCTATTTGTAAGTCTTCAACATGTATATAAAAATATGCTCATGTATATGTTGTTGTACTTGAATTTAAAATTTCGTTCTTCCTTGTAATGTTGCTTGTAAACCTCAAACGTCTTCAACTTTCCTTGTAGATTTCTGATGTCGCTCCATTGTTGATGATGATGTGTGTTTCTATGGATCTGTTGTTGGCGAGAGAGAGAATGGTGCTAACTGCAAATCAAACTACAAGAATGTGGTTTTCATCTATATACGTCACCCTCATGATTGACAAAATTAGCACTCAAGAGATTAAAAATAGTATTGAAAATTTGGGTAGCTCACCATTCTACCCGGAATTAACGTACGGTGATACACACTCAAAAGAAAGCTCTTTAGTCATCTATAAATAAAATTTGGTCTGGTGCCTTAGTTGATATGAAAATGGGTAGTCTCCACTAATGATAACTACGGGAAAAACAATGATCAACTACCCCCGAAAAGAGTTGTCATATG
Organism: Papaver bracteatum; assembly: GCA_023529315.1. Lineage (NCBI taxonomy): Eukaryota > Viridiplantae > Streptophyta > Magnoliopsida > Ranunculales > Papaveraceae > Papaver > Papaver bracteatum. Next base: position 256,638 of record JAJJWX010002982.1, read on the forward strand.
TCATGGTTAAAGTTGCATTTTATTTATTTGAAAATTGTGGGAAGTGTTGTATGTTGCTTCTTTGACAACTATGGGGAGAGTTGTATGTCATTTCTGACAACTATAATTTATCGAAAAAAACAAAATAGGTTGCACAAAGTTGGGGTTTGCTGAAAATCCTCAAATCTTTACAACCCTTCAGTTATAGTCGTAAACATAGTTGTCGATCAGTTTTGTACAATGGTTGATTCAGTTGTGAATGTCTTTCAAAATTTCCCCTTAATGCCTAACACAACCCATATCTGGGTTGTGAATATAATGCTTGACTACACTTGTTGGGGTTGTATAAATTTCTTTAACAACCATGGTTAAAGTTGCATTTTATTTATTTGAAAATTGTGGGAAGAGTTGTATGTTGCTTCTTTGACAACTATGGGGAGAGTTGTATGTCATTTCTGACAACTATAATTCTGAGTTGTGGTACATATTGAATTTTGAAAGAAAAAAAAATTGAGAATTTAAATACAAAATTGAATCTGTAATACAAAATAGGCCACTAACACCTCCAAATTCAATCCACAGTCCACCTGCAATGTCTCAGACCACTGCCTTCACAACATAAGCATCCACCAAATTCACTTTCTCAACCTAGAAGACTCTCATCATTTCCAGTGTTCGTACTTCACAACCATTCTAGTTCTCATCTCAACCATCCCCAAATATGCATCTGCATCACTTGCACAATCCTGTGCAGTACCATCTTGACAAGAAACAACATCAACTCCACCTGCATCACATCATCTCCTTCATGACCTAACCATTCTCTGCAACACAGCCGTTGCACCTTGCTGCCATATAATCTCAGCACCTTTAATTGGCACCTGTCCTAACATACATCCAGCCATTATTGAGCCAACACACACAATCTAGTTCTATAAACTTCAGCATCACCTAATTGTAATCCATTCATTCACCATACACATAGAACCATATAGACCATAAAAAGAAATAAAATCATAAAGACAGTAAAGAGCATATAACCCACAACCGGGATAAAAGCATGTGATGACTCAATAATACACCTGTGAAGAAAAAGTCCTTCCAGTGAACTCATATTCAAGTCCTTCCAGTGAACTCATATTTGAAGGAAAAAAAATCCCAAATAAAATTGTTGTCACTTCTCAATTTTTTCTCTAAAAATGTTAGAGAAATTCCATGAGATCAACAAACTGTTAACTAGAAATGATCGTACATATATACCTTGTCCCAAGAGTAGTAATTTTTTTTCAGTAATCGCAGTGGTGATTTTTTTAGGGAATGAAATATCATCAACAAGTACCATCTTAGTAGCATACTCAACGTTCTTAATGTCACCCATTAAGAATCCCCAAATTCAAACAGACATAGAAAATAAAAAAACCAAAGTAATTAAATCATTTGAAGCATCAGTTCAAGAAGAATTATTGTACAAACAAAATACAAGTGAAAAAATTAAACCAAGTGATTTGATGATGAAAACTTACTAGATAAAACCTTTCGCAAAAAGGTCCAGTAGCCTTTCGCAATCTTTCCCTTTGTTCCTAGATAAAACCTTCTTTGAAGCATCAACTGCAAGCTCTACATCTTCAGTTGTTCCTGTTGGTATATCACCTGCAACAACAATAGAACACCCAAATTCCACACCTCAATTTTATTTACCAATAGAAACATTATATCATTCTAATTCGCAGTTTCTATCAATTAACATTCAACGAAATACAAATCATAGAGATAATCTAATGAATTAATATAAGAAGATTTGAAATCATGACCCATAATATTTTCAGTAGCGGGATTGACGAGAAGAATTTTTTGTGTGTGTAACAGTTGAGGACTAGGAATCGAAGAAGATGATGAAGATGAATAAATCGCCATTGATCAGATATATTTAGTACATAATCTGATTTTATCAAGAAAAGAGAGAAAGAGTTAGTTGTACAACATTGGATCAACCTTAAGAAGAAGTGCATAATTTCATACAAAAAAGTAAGGCTGAATATGTGCATAGAAGGCACAATCGAGAGGCTTTGGAGCGATTTTTCTTTTGAAATAAGAGTTGCATATGGGTGTCTAGATTTAACCCAGCCGCACTTGTAAGTACTTACTTAGTGACACCTTACCAACTCATCCAATTTGTTCTTGACCTTGTTATTCGTAACATTCTCCTACTGAATAAATTTTAAAAGTAATCAATCGACACGTAATAAGTCACTGGCTCTCTATGATGCTAAGTAAGGTACCTACACTGTTTTATCAAATAACAGAAAAATATAATGATAGCTAGGAAGTCTATATATGCTAACTAGTAACACAGAGCTTCACCATTCTCATAATTCTCACAATAACTTCCATGGTTAACTGCATAGCATCTAAAACTAAAAAGTAAACTGAAAATTCAAATACATTCTCTCCTAATCCCCGTTGTCAATCTATTCAATCAAAACCTTGACAGAATCCTATAATTCTTATAGAAGCAGGTAAACAAGCAATAAAGAAGACAGAAACACAAAATTCCCCAAAATTAGAAGAGAGAATCATTTAGTACCAGAAGAATTGATTAGGAATTTGATGAACCAAAACCCATGACATTAAAGGAAGTCAAAAGAGCAATAAAATTTTGAAAATCCTGAAAATCTAAAACCAAATCCACATAAACCACATTGAAACATTCAGAATACCAAGTAGTAACAAACCCTCTCGGTGGTCTCCTTGAGTCAAGCAGGGAATAAATTTTCAACAACACCCCGTTCGTACTTTTCCTACAAGAATTTCAAGAAACAAAAAAAAAATATATAAGTAAACTTTTTACTGTAATATCGGCAGGAAGATCTATTAGTATCCTAGATTCCTTCTATATGTTCTTGAATCTCTCGATCTTAGTCTCTTGATTTCAGCAACAACAAAAACCCATCAGCGTCATCAAATTCTCGATCTCAGACAACCTTCAATCATTCATATCACAGCACACAAACTCGAACCCATTTCAAATCGATTTCTTCTCATCCGTTTCGATTTAAACATCGCAGATCCCCTTTCCTCAATCTCCAAGAACACTAACACAAAACCGATTTTCTGAAATCTCAGATTCAAAAGAAAACCCCAATTTCTTCAAGCCCTAACTCTGAAATTATCAAATTCTCTCAAACTATTCATCAATTTCTTCTTCCCAGTTCTTAACAAACCATTATGTCGATCTTTTCCAGAAAATCCAACTTTCATTTATCTGTGTTCATCATCAATATCTCATCTCTCTAAACTTAACAAGCACATCCTAGATTTAGTATCGATTCACCACACCACTAGGTTTTTCTTCCTCTTTTCCGGCTAGAAGCTGTATTTTAGTTCTTAAAATTGAGATCCAGGATCGATGAGAGTTTCAGAACACGGTTTTGGGGTAATAATTTAGAGTGAATTGAGTAAGAAACTGGAGATTTAGGGTTATGAAATTGGAGTTTCTGAGACTGATTTAGCACTAGAAGATGAAGGTTTAGAGCGGGGAAAGGGTAGAAATTAGGGTTTGCAGAGAGACGGAGATAAGAGGTGGAAGAGAATGAGTTGAGGTTTTCTCTCTCTCATTTTGTGTAGTTAAGTTAAAAATACTCTGGACCGTAGATAAGGAGGTCATACGGATTGGATAAATTATGGGACGGTGTAGATTTACTATATGATGCACATACGGATTGGGAAATATGTGTGTTTCTGTTTGTGTTAATACGAACTTATGTTTTCGGTTTAATTATCAATCTTTGACATGAAAAAAAAATCCAAAAAAAATATTAATAAATTCAAGACATTGTTATTGACATTTTGATGTAAAAAAATCCAAAAAATGTATAAGAATGAATCGGGAAAATGAAAATGAATTGGATAATTGATGTGTTTCTTTGCGCTTTATCTTTGTATGTTTGTGCTTCCGGTTTGAATTTTAACTAGTCGCATAGGTCATGAAGTAATTTTGACAAGTCATATAGGTCAATAAATAGCTTTAGTTCACACTGGTAAACTCAGGTTATAAGATAACTAGAGATGGACCACGAAATTCAGGATGGTTCGGACTTTAAACTTAGCAAGTTTAAACTTAGAATGATACATCATCGAAATCGATAATATGAAGCTCAGTGTTGATTCGAACATCAATATGGTATAACGACATACAAATTATGAACTTAGAAGCTTCGGGAGCGTTCTGACTTCAAACTTAGCATGATACATCATCAAAATATATCAGAATTGAACATCACAGATTACTAGAGTTAGACCTGAGTTTGTCTTTCGGATGAACTCGAGACTAAATATATCAGAATTGAACATCACATGTTCAAATATTACTAGAGTTAGACATGAGTTTGTCTTTCGGATAAACTGAAGACTAAATATATCATAATTGAACATAACGGGTTCAAATATTACTAGAGTTAGATATGAGTTTGTCTTTAGGATGAACTCGAGACGAAATATATCAGAATTGAACATCACAGGTTCACAGATTACTAGAGTTAGACCTGAGTTTTTCTTTCGGATGAACTCGAGATGAAATATATCAAAATTGAACATCACAGGTTCAAAGATTACTAGAGTTAGACCTAAGTTGATCTTTCGGATGAACTGAAGACTAAATATATCAAAATTGAACATCACGGGTTGAAATATTACTAGAGTTAGACCTGAGTTTGTCTTTCGGATGAACTCGAGACGAAATATATCAGAATTGAACATCACAGGTTCATAGATTACTAGAGTTAGACCTAAGTTTGTCTTTCGGATGAACTCGAGATGAAATATATCAAAATTGAACATCACAGGTTCAAAGATTACTAGAGTTAGACCTAAGTTGATCTTTCGGATGAACTGAAGACTAAATATATCATAATTGAACATCACAGGTTCAAAGATTACTAGAGTTAGACCTGAGTTTATCTTTCGGATGAACTGGAGACTAAATATATCAGAATTGAACATCACGGGTTCAAAGATTACTAGAGTTAGACCTGAGTTTCTCTTTCGGATGAATTGAAGAATAAATATATCATAATTGAACATCACAGGTTTAAAATTATTAGAATTAGACCTGAATTTCTCTTTTGGATGAACTGGAGACGGAATATATCAGAATTGACCATCACAGGTTCAAAGATCACTAGAGTTAGACATGAGTTTTTTTTCGGATGAACTGGAGACGAAATATATCAGAATTGAACATCACGGGTTCAAAGATTACTAGAGTTAGACCTGAGTTTCTCTTTCGGATGAATTGAAGACTAAATATATCAGTATTGAACATCACAGGTTCACATATTACTAGAGTTAGACCTGAGTTTGTCTTTCGGATGAACTCGAGATGAAATATATCAAAATTGAACATCACGGGTTCAAAGATTACTAGAGTTAGACCTAAGTTGATCTTTCGGATGAACTGAAGACTAAATATATCAGAATTGAACATCACGGGTTCAAAGATTACTAGAGTTAGACCTTATTTTGTCTTTCAGATGAACTGGAGACGAAATATATCAGAACTGAACATCACGGGTTCAAATATTACTAGAGTTAGACCTGAGTTTGTCTTTCGCATGAACTGGAGAGGAAATATATCAGAATTGAACATCACGGGTTCAAAGATTACTAGAGTTAGACTTGAGTTTATCTTTCGGATGAATTGAAGACTAAATATATCAGAATTGAACATCACAGTTTCAAAAATTATTAGAATTGGACCTGAATTTCTCTTTTGGATGAACTGGAGACTGAATATATCAGAATTGACCATCACAGGTTCAAAGATCACTAGAGTTAGACATGAGTTTGTCTTTCGGATGAACTGGAGACGAAACATATCAGAATTGAACATCACGGGTTCAAAGATTACTAGAGTTACACCTGAGTTTCTCTTTCGGATGAATTGAAGACTAAATATATCAGAATTGAACATCACAGGTTCAAAAATTACTAGAATTAGACCTGAAGTTCTCTTACATACTGTGAAACCTAGCCGGGAGTGGACTACTATAAGTCAGAAACTTGGTAATAACGATGAATCCATCCATTTACAGGTAAGATTTCTTCGGAATATTCCCCAAAACCTTAAACAAACCCTATCCTGGCATATTGTATGCATACCATGGCTCCGAGATCGAAAACTGGCTGGGAGTGGACTAATAAAAGTCAGAAACTTGGTAAGAAAGATGAATCCATCCATTTATAGGTAAGATTCCTTCGAAATATTCCCCAAAACATTAAACAAATTAACCTTATTCTGTCATATTGTATGCATCCCATGGCTTTAAATGTAGTTCAAGGGCATACAAACCATGAAACCTCAGTGTCCGAAGTGGTTCTAGCTCCAAATTTATCAGGATATATCATAGAAACTCGTAAAGATAAACCATTTACAGGTAAGATTCCATCGGAATATTCTATGAAACCTTAAAAAAAACCCCTTTTAGATATTTCTACCCAATCTCAAAAGGCCTAATTTCTAGAATTTAGTGAGGGGTGTTAGAGAAAAAATAGTTTTTAGAAGAAGTGAGAATTTTTTTGCAAAAGTGAATAAAATCTAGCAGAAGTGAGAAAAATTTAGCAGAAGTGTTTAACCCTCTGCGACGACTCATAAAGGGGGTTGTAGAAGGTTTATTTATCATAAGTGAGAAAAATTTAGCAGAAGTGAAAAAAAAATAGCAGAAGTGAGATTTTTTTTTTGCAGAAGTGAATAAAATCTGGCAGAAGTGAGAAAAATTTAGCAGAAGTGTTTATACCTCTACAACGACTCTTAAGGGGGGGTTGTAGAAGGTTTATTTATATTTTTCTTCTTATTTATTTATTTTCCTTAACATTTTTTTTCTTATCATTGTTTTTATAAAAGTAGATTTAAAATATAATAAGACATGTAAATATGGAAGGATGGTTGGAATCCCAGACTTGGAAGGAAGAGGCTTAGGTTCGACTCACCTCACCCTCATTTTTTTTTCTTTTTCAAAATCATTTTTTTTACAACTCTTATAGAGGTTGTGATTATGCATGACAAAAAAAAACACGAAACTATACCAACATTGTGAATACGGAAGGATGGTTGATGACTTGTACTAACGCGTAGTAGGCTTGTGTTCGAATCTCTCCAACAGCTTTTGTCGAACCAATATTTTTTTTTATCTTTAACAACTCTTATGAATGTTGTTATCTAGTGATTCACTATCTTTAAGTAATAAGTAGTTAAAGTCTAAAGTTGGTCACTACTCTTTGCACACAAATGTTGTGGTTTTGATTCTCGTCACTATTCTTTGGTCCTCTGTGTCCTAAGAGTTGGACGTTTTTTCACTTTGACAACTATTATTTGGTAAAGGTAGTAAAACATGCCACCTTTCACAACTTTAAAAATATGAGTTGTAAAGTTACAGTTGTAGATAACTGTTTTTCCCGTAGTTGATCAGCAACTCTAATAATGCATTTCTCTCTGCTCCTAATTTGCATCAGCGGCATGATTAAATCCATTATTTAACACTCCAATTCATAAGAAATCCAAATGTAGTTCTCTAATACTTCCAAGTTCAGTTATGTCGGTCAGAATCTCTATGTAAACATACCTATAAGTATGCTAGTGACTCTAAAATCTCTACAAATTAAAGGTTTTATTATGCAAAATTTTGAAAAATCCATATGCAAAATACTCCCCCACACTTAAACTTTACATTTTCCTCAATGTAATTGACTCATCCTAAGTAAAATCAAGGTGGGAAATCAAAATATGATATGAAAAGCTAAGAAAAATAAAATACAAAGATAGAGATACAAAACTGATGGGTTGCCTCTCATTTAACGCTTAGTTTTACGTCCTCGGCCCGACTTAGCATTATCCTTACTACTCCTCCATAGGGAGCAAATCGCGAAATTCTTGCACATCCATATCCATACATGCAATTCTTTCGTAGTTTGGTTTCAATCTATGGCCGTTGACCTTTGAAGTTGTCCCATCTCGGAGACTAGTTATATCAACTGGACCATGAGGATAAACATTAGTAACAACATATGGTCCAATCCATCTGGACCTTAGCTTACCAAGAAATAGTTTAAGACGAGAATAAAATAAAAGAACTTTTTTCCCCACAACAAAATTCTTCCGAGAAATCATTTTGTCATGAAATAGATTAGTCTTCTCCTTGTAAATCCGGGAACTCTCGTAAGCATCATTACGTATCTCCTCTAACTCATTAAGTTGTAACTTTTTTTGTTTTCCCGCATTGTCATAATCCATGTTGCACACCTTTATCGCCCAATAAGACTTATGCTCAAGTTCAACTGGAAGATGACAAGATTTTCCATAAACCAACCAATATGGAGACATACCAATCGGTGTTTTGTATGCGGTTCTATACGCCCAAAGTGCACCGTTGAGTCTATAACTCCAATCTTTCTGTGTAGTGTTAACGGTTTTCTCCAAGATGGACTTGATCTCACGATTTGAAATTTCATCTTGCCCACTAGTTTGTGGGTGATATGGCGTACCGACCTTGTGATTTATGTTGTACTTCTTGAGAAGAGTATGGAAGGATTTCTTGAAGTGCAAGCCTCCATCACTAATAACCACTCTTGGTGTACCATGTCTAGAGAAAATATATTCCTTCATAAACTCACAAACAACTTGAGAATCATTAGTAGGGGTGGCTTTAGCTTCCACCCATTTTGAAACATAATCCACAACAAGAAGTATATAAAATTTTCCATTCGAATTAACAAAAAGGCCCATAAAATCAATTCCACACACATCGAAAATATCTACAGCAAGAATTGGTGTGAGTGGCATTTGATTTCTAGCACCTAGATTGCACGTTCGTTGACATCTTTCACAATATTTGCAAAATGTATATGCATCCTCAAATAAGATGGGCCAATAAAATACACTCTCAATGAATTTGAGAGTGGTACGTTTAGAACCAAAGTGACCACCACAAGCATAAGAATGACAAAAGGATAGAATTGACTGAAATTCAGAGTTTGGTACGCACTTGCGGATAATTTGATCATCACCATATTTCCACAAGTAGGGCTCATCCCACGCATACTGCTTGGCTATTTTCTTAATCTTTAGCTTTTGAAAATTATACATTGTACTAGGTACTTGCCTTGTAATCAAATAGTTCACTATATCATCATACCAAGGTGTCGATTCTTCAATCGAGAAAAGTTGTTCGTCTGGAATCGATCCTGTAAGGGAAGTTCTTCTTCGGAAACAACAAGTCTACTAAGATGATCAGCAACTGTATTCTCAACACCTTTATTATCTCTAATTTCTATATTGAATTCTTGTAGCAAAAGAATCCAACGTATGAGTCTTGGCTTAGCCTCCTTCTTTTTCAATGGGTACCGTAGTGCTGCATGATCAGAATATACAATCACATTGGCACCCACCAAATAAGCTCTAAATTTTTCTAATGAAAATAATATATCCAACAACTCCTTCTCAGTAGTAGAATAACTTATTTGATCATCGTTTAGGGTCCTTGATGCATAATAAATCACATGCGACCTCTTGTCTACTTTTTGACCCAAAACAGCTCCGACTGCATAATCACTTGCATCACACATTAACTCGAACGTCAAACTCCAGTCAGGTGATTTAATAATTGGTGCAGTAGTCAACAATTCCTTCAATTTATTAAAGGCATCCTTGCACTCCTGGTCGAAGTTAAAGGCAACCTCCTTTTGCAACAATTTTCACATCGGCATTAAGATTTTGGAGAAATCTTTGGCAAACCTCCTATAAAAACCTGCATGACCAAGAAACGAGCGAATTTCCCTCACCAAAGTGGGGTATTGTAAGTTCCTAATCAAGTCTATCTTTGCCTTGTCCACTTAGATCCCTTTAGAGGAAACGATGTGGCCAAGTACAATTCCATGGTCTACCATAAAGTGACATTTCTCCCAGTTTAAAACCAAATTAGTGTCTATGCATCTTTTAAGCACAAGTTCAAGATTATTTAAACAAATATCAAATGAATCGCCATAAACACTATATTTGTCCATAAATACCTCAATGATTTTCTCTACGTAATCAGAAAATATACTAACCATACATCTCTGAAAATTGGCAGGCGCATTGAAAAGACCAAATGGCATTCTTCTATATGAAAATGTACCGAAAGGACAAGTAAAAGTTGTCTTCTCTTGATCCTCCGGTGCAATAACAATTTGATTGTATCCCGAATAACCATCCAAAAAGAAATAATATAAATGTCCCGCTAACCTCTCTAGCATCTGATCAATGAAAGGCAAAGGAAAGTGATCCTTGCGGGTAGCCAAATTGAGTTTTCTGTAGTCTATGCACACTCACCATCCTGTTTGAACTCTTGTAGGAATGATTTCTTCATCTTGATTTCTAACAATAGTGACACCTGATTTCTTAAGCACCACTTGCACCGGAGTAACCCATTTGCTGTCAGAAATTGGGTAAATCACCCCTACACTTAGTAATTTGAGGATATCTTTCTTCACGACCTCCATCATTGTGGGGTTAAGCCTATGATGAGCATCACGTATTGGCTTTACATCATCTTACATAAGGATTCTATGCATGCACATTGATAGACTAATGCCTTTAATGTCATTAATAGTCCAACCAATGGCCGTTTTGTGTTCCTTCAGAACCCGAAGTAGACTTTCTTCTTGTATGGCAGTGAGGTTCTTTGAAATGATCACCGGAAGCTCCTCATTATCAACCAAATAAGCATACTTTAAGTGATCGGGAAGAGGCTTCAATTCTAATTTAGGTGCCTGCACAATAGAAGGTAAAGGAACCTCATTAATTACGGGTAAAGAAATATAAAAGATATTACCCGTTCGAGCTTCTTGTAATGTTGTTAAAGCACCACACATCTCCACTATCTCTTTGACCAAGTTGACGTCCAAATTCGGTTGCCCATAAACGTCCAAGTCAATGCTATTTCGTAACACAAATCCAAGTTCATCTTCATTGCTCAAATCAAATATTTAATGTGCTAACGAATCAATAACATCAATAGAGAAAGCGGAGTGCACATCACTAGGATAACGCATGGCCTCAAATATGTTAAAGCTAATGATTTCCTTATAAGATTCCATAGTGAGTGTACCATTTTCCACATCGATCTTCGTCTTTGCAGTTTTCATAAATGGTCTCCCACGAAGTATCGAAGTAGATGAACAATTATCTCCATTTTGCATATCCACAATGTAGAAATCAACCGAAAAGATTAAATGATTCACTTGAACTAACACGTCCTCCATGACTCCCTTAGGATATATATTGGACTTGTTTGCCAGTTGAATAGTAATCTTTGCTTCTTTTAAAGGTCCAAGATTCAAAGAATCATAAACGTCGACTGACATAACAATTATGGATGCTCCCAAATCAAGCAAAGCACGCTCAAATCGTCGGTTACCAATAGTAATTGGCACTGTTAAGCCACCAGGATCTTCACACTTTGTAGGAATCTTCATAAGCAACATAGTTGTAGCACTTTCGCCCACCTGAGTAATTTTATTAGCAATCAACCTATCCTTCCTTGTACACACATCCTTCAAAACCTTAGCATACCTGGGTATGGTTCTGATGGCCTCAATAAATGGGATGTTGATTTGTATCTTGCTGAAAATGTCCATGATATCCTTATCTTGATCTTGCTTCTTTGATTTGGAAAAATGACTAGGGAAAGGAGGTGGCGTGGTAAAGGTGGGAACCGTGTCCTTAGGCTGGCCAGTTGATGTTGGATTTTCCTTTGGGACGATTTCCTCATCTACTTCCTTTTCGATATCGTTATTAACCACTTCTTGTTGCTTTGGCTCTTCCGTTTGTTTCCCACTTCTTAAAGTTACTGCATTAGCGTGCTCTATTGGGTTTACAAAAGGTTGTGATGGAAATTTTGTTGATTTATGTGCCTTTAGTAAATTCACATCCGTAGCCAATTGCCCCATCTGCATCCTTAAGTCCTTAATGGCCATTTCATGTTGCTGGTGATTTTGTTGAACCGTTTCTTTTAGAATTTGGGTTGTAGATGCGACACCCTGCATGCTTTGCATTAGCAAGTTGAACTTATCATCGATAGAAGTCCCCTGCTCCTTAGCTTGTTGTGGTTGTTAAAAGTTTTGTTGAAAACTACCTTGTATTGCATAAGGATTAGGAGCTACAGCTTTCTTGTTAGCATAACTGAAATTAGGATGATCTTTCCAACCAGGGTTATAAGTATTTGAGTATGGATCATACTTTGGCCTCTGATTAGGGAATAAAGCATTTACCTTGGCCTCCTCTTCGTAAGGTGTATCAACTACTGAAGTTATACGATGAATTTCCTTTTCAATGGTGTTCAATCGGTGCTCTGTATTTGGAGATTCTCCCACCTCGCTAACTCTTATAACATTTGAGTCATGCCTTATATAAATTTGTTGTTCATTTGAGACCATACTCTCAATCATACTAGTTTCTTGTGAAATTGTCTTATCAGTGAGTGAACCACCGGCTGCAGCATCAATCAAATTCCTTTGTTCTAGAAGTAGTCATTCGTAGAAGTATTGAATGACAAGTGTTGAGGATATATTGTGGTGAGGGAAACTAGCCAACAACCTCTTGTATCTCTCCCAGTATTCATAAAGATATTCTCCAGTGATCTTTAGAATACCACTAATCTCTTTACGAGCAACAGCTGCCTTAGAAGCAGGAAAGTACTTCTCCAGAAATAGCCTTTTCATCTCAGTCCATGGAAGATAATACAACCATTTTTCTGTTAAGTCTTGTAAGGAGAATGGAAAATCTTGTAACAAATCCATATCCCTATCTTCATCGGTACTTTGCCTAATACTTGTCATCTTGTGTTTAAATACTTGAAGATGACGGTTCAGATCTTCACCAGGATGTCCCTTGAACTTTGGTAGATGATGAAGTAGACTCGACTTCAGCTCCACTGGGTTGGTGATTGTAATGCAAAGTGGTTGTGAATCTAAGCATGGAGATGTCAACTCTCCTAACTTCCTCTCCGGAGGTAGAGGTGGTGGTGGATTATTGTTACCGCCTACCATTGTTGATGTAGAAGGTTCTTCTTGCAACTTTGGACGTGCTTGTAGTACCGTTCCCTTGCGAGTTTGAATTCCGCACCTCTTGTAATTCCAATCCTTCGATGCCAGAGATTAAGTACCTGAAACCAGAAAAAAAAAATCTAGAAAAAAAATAATCAAAAACTTAAAAGAAAATCTAAAAAAACTTAAAGAAAACAACTAAAGCTACCGACTGCTCCCCGGCAGCGGCGCCAAAATTTGATGCGTGTCGTAGGTGCACAAATTAATTCACTTATATTATAATTTACTAATGATTAATATAGCAGTAAATAAGGTTCGTTCCCACGAAGAGCATGGAGTTTTAGTTGTTGAAAGGGTCACTAATGGGGGTTTTGTTTTTAGGTTTTGAAAACAAAATAAATAAGAAAGTAATTGAAATTTAGTTTTAAACAATAAAGAGAAATTATGATCAAGGAATCCTTCTTCGTTACTAAATATTCATTAAATTAATATTTTCATCTATTTTTCATTCATTACAGATTATTATCAACCGTAGGATAATATCTAGATCAGTGTTAACCCCAAAATTACTTAAATCACTAGACACGGAAGTTCTCGACTACCAGATTCTATTCAACGAACCACCAAGTAGTAGATCACTCAAGGTGTAATCCAATCGAACGCTTTAGGTGTTGTGAATTATAGGTTGATCCTAGTAGTTAGACTCTTAGATCAAGGTTTACTTTCTATGGTTTTTTTTACACGCAATCGCTCCACAGAATCCCTCTGCAAGGTCTCGCGATTTCTACTTGTGTATGAATTATTCGACGATTACTTATCTCCTAACCCAATACTAGAAATAGAAAGATTAATAGATCAATTTAGCGTGCAATCCAAATCAATCCAATAATCACTCATAAAGATCAAATATGGTAAAGACAAACGATAAGATGATTAAAATTCCGAACAAACTTGTATAATAATAGAGTTTCACGCTAGAACATTGAATTCATCCTCAATCAATGAAAATTAGTTACACATGAGTTTTGTCATAAACAAATCAGGGAGAAAGTAGAGTTCAAACTACAAACGAAAATAAGCTTGAGCTATGTCTCCCGAAGTCGCCACAAACTCGAGTTATTTGTGCATGAATTGAACTTCTTAAGCTTCTGGATATTCTGTCAGGAATTTTGTCGAACAGGTTACGGGCGTGAAAGTGAGGGTGAGGAGATGATGCCGTAGGTGTTTATGAGCTTCTATTTATAGACTTTTGCTCCTCCAAATTCGAATCGGATTAATACCCAACTCTCCTTAGCCGACTTGAACTCTAAAACGAGGCTTAATCTTCACCATTGATCACAAAAATCCAACGATAACATCACAACTTGGTAGCTATTTCAGCTTTGAAACTTTAACTTAAAACTGAATTTCAGCTGAAGTTTCAACTTCCGAAGATAACCCAATCTTCACTAACGCGTAGCGATGATTCCTTTTTTATTCAATCTTAAACTTTATCTTAATCATCTCCATCCATTTCTTCCATCAACGGCAGCACATCAGTTTTCGAGCTGATTTCTCTCACAAGTTCCGAGCAGCTACACCCTATGTTGTATTAGGCGCTAGACAAGGCTAGGCGCCAGACCTAGCGCCTAGGCGACCACTGTTACAATTTATCACCTAAATCATGGAGAAAGAGTACTAGATGATTCAGGTACTAAATGAAACTAATCTTACAGATGTGCGCATATTTTCTAAACAACTCAATCATGAAAAAATCATCAACCACCATAAAGTCTACAAATTCATCAATACTTAGATATATGCGCAACACACTCTTCCAACATATTTGTTCCCGTGGGCATGTTTGGAGAATGTTTCTTGTAACCTTCAAAGGAGGTACATTCTCTGCAATGAAACGATCCGATGGAGGTCTTTACAGGCTTGTACACATGCCAAGTTCCCGTGGTATGTCGTAATTTTGTCAAATAAGCTCCTGAATTATCTCAAATGCCAAGTTCTGTCAACATGTGTGCAGTGTATTCATCATGCCCTATGTTATTGTACTAAAAACAGCTGGTGACTTCGTCGTGATCAACAATATACTTCTTGGTATTAGGAAAATCACATCTTACACGAAACCGCACGTGTATTTAAGATATAGCACTCTAGTAGATATTATAAAGAAACTGACTGGGTGGTACTGTGGTTGTGGGTGCAGATGCAATTTCATGAACTTTGCCAGAAACATATTGTGTCTTAAGTGCAAAGAAGATGGTCCTAAGCTAGTTAGTCATAATAGCGTTGAGATAAAGAAAGGAGACTGGACATGTCGCCCTTCAGTGCAAATCTTGTCTACTGGATATCCTCTGTTCTCATCATGTTGCATGTGATATGACTCATATGAGCTATTCAACTAACAGTCTTTTATGGATCGGGAAATACTCATGGGAATTGTCGGCAGGTGTAGTTTCATGAACTTCTCTCGAAATAAAATCTGCTTTCGCTGCCAAGGCCTACGACCCAAAAGAGAGCTTCAACCAGGAGAGCGGGAGGGTCCCTCGTAAGTTTCTTCCTTGCTATGATATTCTTTCTGAATTCGTATTCAGTTAGATTTTGCTGCAACCTAGGTTGTGGTGCTAAGGTATCAAATGGTGATGCACCAAGACTCATCTCAGTCAAATCTAGCTTCTTAGGCTACATTAATGAATTTATCTCCCATGGTAGAAAAAAAAACAATGCATTAAGAAATTGATCCTTTTGTTGATCTTTTCTGTTTGTACAAAAGTCGATCTTTTACCTCTGAACTCTGAAAATGGGATCATTGTTACCATAATGGTATAACTGATATCATGAATAGAAACTCTCAAACCCATGTTAATGAGAGCGCTAGGCAAGGCGAGGCGCCAGACCGAGCGCCTAGCGCCCAGGCGCGCTTTAGGCGCCATAGGCGACCACTGTTACAATTTATCACCTAAATCATGGAGAAAGAGTACTAGATGATTCAGGTACTAAATGAAACTAATCTTACAGATGTGCGCATATTTTCTAAACAACTCAATCATGAAAAAACCATCAACCACCATAAAGTCTACAAATTCAACAATACTTAGATATATGCGCAACACACTCTTCCAACATATTTGTTCCCGTGGGCATGTTTGGAGAATGTTTCTTGTAACCTTCAAAGGAGGGACATTCTCTGCAATGAAACGATCCGAAGGAGGTCTTTACAGGCTTGTACACATAAGTATCTATTTCCCGTATTTTCTCGGGTACTCGAGCGATGAGGAGCAGTAGATGGAGGAATAGAATCTGCTAAGACTTTGTTTTCTTCTGTTATTTTTATTGCACCATCATCAGCTAATACTCTTTCTCTATTAAGTCTCATACACACGAAAGGCACAAGAAAGGCTAATTGGCTAAACATATACACACGTATGGCACAAGCTGTACTCTTTCTCTTTTAAGTCTCCTACACACGAAATGCACAAGGCTAACTTATACACACGCAGGACACAAGCTGTCACAACACACAAGAACGCTAGCTGTACTAACACACAAAAAATCAATCAGACCTTTTAGTATGGAGATATATCAAGAAAGTATGCTACTGCTTAGGAAACTTTTGGTCTATTTATGATTTAGATGTTGACACTATTCTTGTAAATAATTAGAGATAAAGTCCTTCCCTTGGGTAGTTTAATTTTCCTTTATTATTACTGTAAAATGTCGACATTATTCTTATTAATAATTAGAGATAAATTCCTTTCCTTGTGTAGTTTCGTTTTCCTCTATTGTCGCTGAAAAATGTCGACATTATTCTTGCAAATAATTAGAGATAAGTCTCCTTGTGTAGTTTCATTTTCCTTTATCATCTCTGTAATATGTCGACATTATTCTTGCAAATAATTAGAGGTAAATTCCTTTCCTTGTGTTGTGCATCTTTTATTATTTCCGTAAACAACTATATGTAAACGAATGTACAGGCATTAGCCAAACTATCCAGGTATTAACATTGTCATTACCATTTCTCCTTATTCTCTATTCATTGTTTATCAAATAATAGCTTCTTTCTATTCATTGTTTATCAAATAAGAGATCGTATTAGTACCTAAATGAAACCCGTGTGTTGATTGCTGATTTAGGGTTCCTTTTTATGGAAGAATATTGCCATTACCCTATCCTTGTAACCCCTAAATTCTAATAGGTTTACCATCTATCCATGGCGCCTTTGGCGCTTAGGCTAACGCCTACAGATTCCGCGAGGCGCTCAAAGCGCCAAACTCGCTCGCCTTAGGCGCCGAAATGGAATATGGGGTCGCCTTGAATTCCTCGGGCGTTGTGCTGCGCTTAGGCGCCAAAGGCGAACGCCTTTTATAACATAGGCTACACCTCCTCGCGCTCCCTGTTTTATTTCTTGGTAACTCTATCTGGCTATAACCACTCTTCCAATCAAACTAGGACTCTAGAGTTACAATCCCAGTCATTTGCTAACCACCAGAACCAATGGCAACAAGCTAAGCTAACTGGTTTCTCGGTCAATCTATCGGCTGGAATAGCAATCAACCCACTCGAGCTCCAACTGCAAGTACCCTTCATCATTACTGCCGATACTAGCAGCAACAGACTCGCCTCCATTCAACTCTTCTATCGTGACTGCCATCGAGCGCAGTAATCTTTCATTCCCAGACAACAATGTCTTCGTATCACCTCCCATCACAGCAAAGCTCTTTCATGTCTTCTCTATCAATCAACATCATTGAATACCGATGTATCTCTTGGCAGCAGCGCTGTCTCACTTCATCATTAACAGCAACCCCATCTGCATCAAACATTCACTACCGCCAAAGATTCAAACTCCGGCAGTCTTCGCCTCTGCAAACCCTTGAGCTACTCCATTGTCTCTGCCAATCTCTATCGAAATCATAACCATCGATATAGTAGCAGCAACATATTCACCAACGTTACTGCACCATCGACAAACTCCACTTTGTTATCTTCTGCCATCAATGGAAGCAACCAGCTCTCTTCTTTACCTCCCTCCAGCTGCCAATGACATCAAAACATCATCTTTTCTCGATTTCACTGCCAGTCACAGCAGTCTCGCTCTCCGGAAGTATTACAAAATCCATCCAACTCCATTCCATCCCTGCCTTCTTCTCACTGCCAAGCTCGATCTCAGAACTAGACGTAGTATATGTACAGCCATACCATTCTATCGAGCTAAACATTACCTTGCTGGTCTAACTTCTCGTTCTCCTCGAACTCAGTTTGCAACTCCATTGATCAACCAATGATGATAATCCGTGTCTCACCATCGATCCCCATTGTCGGAAGTCACCACAGTTCAACCTCTTTCCCTGTTCAATCATGCATGTTGTTGTTTACATGATTGGTAAAGAGGAAGCAGGTGGCATCCCCTAATCTGCATGGCTGGTGCCTTTATAAATATTTGAATTTAAGCTGCCCCTAGTAATTTTAGCATCTTCTTTTAGCACTTATAGTTGAACTGTCAGTTCCGGAGAACCGACAAGCTAAACCTCTTCTTTTGCTCTTATCTTCCTCATATGATGTTGGAATGACTCCATTCTTTCGCCGTTGGATTCGTCTTTTCGTCCTCTTCACGGTGATATCAAGAACTCCTAGATTTAAACGAGTTCCACTTGGTCTTTGGCCCCTCTCCGCTTTTAGCCAACTTCTTTTATTTGCACAATTAAGTTCATATTCACTTCTTTTGGATGATTCACCTAGTAAAAAATAAATAAGAGAAAATAAGCATAGTATACAATAATTTGCAAGAAAATCAACAATTATTAGCGTGGAATTGACACTAAATATACGCAAAATATGCACTTAACATCAGTACGCCAGAAGAAATTGCCCAGGTATTGTAGTTGGGTGAAGAAACTGTAGATCTTTCTTATAACCTAATTACCTTTTAGATTTTTGTCCTCTTTCTTCAATTTTTTTAATTGCATTCATAAATAAGCCGTCTCTAGCATATGGCTAGTCATTTTATTTGTTCTAATTACACTCTTCAGTGTCAGCAATTTGTGATGTTCTACTTTGTATTTTTCTGAATAGGTGGGTACCATCTCTGCAAATGGTGAAAGGGAGATTCGGGAGATGTTAGCAAGAGTAATGGAGAAAGGGAGATTTGGGAGATGTTAGCAAGAGCAATGGAGAAAGGTGGAAAGGAAGGAGTTATCAACATGGTTGTGTGTACCGATCTCAGCTTTTTATATAGTCTCTGTTAGATAGTGAACATCTCGGATGTGCAACTAAAGTTAACTATGATTTGTTGCAAAAAAATTTTGCAGGATGGTAATACTATGGAAAATGAATTGGAAATTTTGGAAGGAATGAAACTAGGGAGAGGATTTATCTCGCCTTATTTTTTACCGATGAGAAGACACAAAAATGTGTGAGTACCGCTTAGGATTGTGTTATAAATTTCTAATGTGTAATCGATATTTCTTGAGCTTTCTCCTTTAAGGTAACTTTTAGTGTTGCAACGCAGTTAGCTGTTTTAATGTAAATAAGCAGTTGTTGAAATACCCAGCCAAAAAAAAAAGAATAAATTTCAGTGAATTCCTAGCAAATTGTTTCCCTTTCGTATTTTCTGAAAACAGTTTTCCTTGCTGGGCCTATTTAAGGGACTATCATGTTGGTAATTTTGTGATTTATGTGTTGGCAGGAAATGGATCATCCTCTGATTCTTATTCATGACAAGAAGATATCTGACATGACCTCACTTGTCAAAATACTAGAGATGGTTGTTACGGTAATAATCTTTTTTGCTTTTTTCTTGTTTCACAACTTCTAGTTGTTCACTAATGTGTATTTGCTCAATCCTTTGAAATTATATCTAAATTCTCTTTGTTTTTATGGAGGCTTTGAATATGGTTATTTCCTTTGTATGTAAACTTAAATCTGAAATCAATGACTTGACTACGGTTATTTGAACTTAGATCAATGTTTAAGTTTACATACAAAGGAAAACAGTTCACATACAACAGTTCAATGTTTGAGAACTTGGTGATGGATTTATTTATTTTGGTTTGACTCGGTAAGATGCTAGATGAAATTCACATAATCATATTATTCTTTTCGGGATTGACCATCCTATAAGTTCTATGGATTCCATGATATGTTGTCCATTGGAGTATAACATGGTTCTAAATCTATTGGAGTATAACATGATTCCAAATCAGTTCTCTAGGTATACAATTCTCTAGTATAACATGATTCTAGTGCCACTCTTTACTATTCATTATGTAGCCCTTTACTATTCATATTTGGTTGTTATCTCGGTATACTCAATTAAGTTTTCACTTGTGTTTTACAGAGATTCTGCCATTGGAGTTGAAGCTTGCAGTCACAATCTCACCCACAATAGGATTCCAAGGGTTAAGAGATGATTTTTGAAGCTGAGAAAGAATTGCTAGAAGGGTTTTACTAAAACATAAGTTCTGTAAAACTGATCTTTTGTAATAACAAACAATAGTGATTATAAATTAATAATTGGAAATCTGATTTCTTCTTAAATACATGGTTTTTAAAGTATTACAGATTTAATTTTGTATTTAAATTCTCACAATTTAAAAAAAAAATCGATTCAAATATGTACCACAACTCAGAATTAGAGTTGTCAGAAGTGACATACAACTCAAACCAAAGTTGTCAAACAAATGACATACAACTCTTCCCATAGTTGTCAGGAAAAAAAATGACTTACAACTAAAGAAGAAGTTGTCAATGAGATGACATACAACTCAAACCATTGTTGTCAAAGAAATGACTTATAATTCAAATCAAAGTTGTCAAAGAATTTACATACAACACCAACCATTGTTGTCAAAGAGTTGACATACAACACTAACCATAGTTGTCAAAGAAATTTCTACAACCCCAACAAGTGTAGTCAAATTTATATTCACACCTCATATAAGAGTTATGTTAGGCATTAAGGCGTAATTTTGAAAGTCACTCACAACCCATATATATGAGTTGTCCAAAACTAAATGACAACTATATTTACGACTATTATTGACAAGTTGCAAATAATTGAATACCTTTTACAACTCCCCCCCCACTTGTGCAACCTATAGATAAACATCGTCGTATATTATACGATCACTGTTTTCCGGGGTAGTTGATTGCTATTTTTCCCATAGTATACCATTTCCACTTCCTTACTTCACCTTGCATCATCTGTATGATGCCAATGTCTTATGAAATCTTGCCCCAACTTGCACAACACTTAGCTTTCTTTGAAGGTTAGTCCCAATGCCGCAATTGACTCATATGTCTACTCCATGTAGCTTGATAAGCATCATGAACATCCATTCAATGTCATGCAAATCACCTTATCAAGTTTGTCCAAAATCATCTATAAGCCTATGCATATTCAACCAACTATGTCGTGCATAGTATCCACGTATGCACCTTAAACCAACTACCCCTCCCTATATGTGTCTTAAGGAAGTTCCAATATCTGAAAGTTGAGAAACACTTTGTAGTATGTTATCAGGTTATGGGTACGGAACGACGTCAAAATGGTTTAGTGAATATTAGTTATTGACATAAAATTTATGAAAACTTCTGCAATAACGCACGTAACCCAATAACTGCAATTCAAATGGGTTGTTTTGTTGATTCCAAACTATAAAAGAACAAGTGAAATATAATCTATATCTTTAGTTGGGGTTGTCAATCAATACCGACTTAGGGGTGAAACCAACACTTAAATTGTATTGAGAGCTCGAGAGGAATGAAGAAGATGAAAAAAATAATTTTTTTCTTATGAATTTTATTACTTTATCTTAAAATATTTTTCGATATCAAGTTTGGGTTATTTAAAAGTACACATACTAATCGAGCAACATATTGATGTAGTTGTTTTAAATTTTAATTAAATGAACATCTCAAACTTAGTTTTAATTTTGTCGCTGGATAAATTAGCACTGATTACATATAACAGTTATATAATTAAGTATATTAACTAATTATAACTTCATTTTAAAATATTAATAAACCGTAATTATAACTATTTGGCTTCTCTACAGCTTATGTCATACGTTCCCATTACAATAGACTCCCAAAATCCTTGATATGATCATGCAGCTTGAGAACATTCATCATCAGTTCCTTCACTTCGATTTCTGATCCACTGACACGATGCATCAGCTGGAGAGCTGTCGAAGCTTAATGATCTATTATAATATTGATAACTTTGGGGAGGTAGTTGACTGCATAACGATGTGAATATTTTTGCAGTGGACGAATTGGAGATTGTTGCACCGGAAGAATTATAGATTGTTGCACTGGAATATATAAAGATTGTGGCCCAAGAGGTACTTGCAATTTTAACATTACTTCATGGGAACGTGGAGTTGTTGAAGGTTGAGAAAAATATGGATTGAAGCTTATGCTCTCCCCTGTTATGTGTATTTGTTGTAAGTATATACATCTATTTTTAATATCTCTTAACTCAATTAGATTCAATTGTTATTGATTTTCCGACTTTCCTATATAATAATTAGGAAGACCAAGACCATGTGAGACAATGAGAAGCATTTGATGCTCTCTGGAAAGATTATAAGTCTTTAGCTCCCAAATCAAAACTGGAAAATCATATTTAGTTCGTCGTCTTGAAGGGGTCGATGAAGAAGAATCTCCTGCTGAAGGATAACTAGTTAAAGTTGGAATCGCTGGCGGTAAATGTGTTAGAACATCCAATTTGGATAATGCTTTACCTAATGAGACAAAATCCGGTCCATACATATTTAATACTTCTTCACCAATTATCAACCCTCTAACCAACTTGTATTATTGGTCGTATTGGTCTTCGTCATAAGGGGTGAATTTAGTCTCATACCTTATCCATCCTTTTCTCTTCAGTGATACGCATTTCGACCCATACACGGTAGCTAAACGTGGAGGGTTATGTGGCTATCCAATTCGACCAACTAACTATCGAGCACATCTCTACCCCAAAAAATAAACACCAATATCACTGACAAGACTGTACAACACCATGCACTGGAGTGATAATTCTTTGATCCTTCGGGACTTATCGGTGATGAAGTCCTCAAATCTACATACGACATCCAAATAAAATTATGTTTGTTTATATTCATGCATTAGTATGTCCACATATGAATGTTATCTCTCTCATTCTTGTTTTGTTTTGGATACCAGTTATCTCCTTCATACCTAACTATGATTGGGAAATATTTTTTCGTGTAGTTATAAAGTCTTGGTACAACAATGTTGAAATATTTATACCACCTAAGTTGAGGTAATAAAAACATACCAAGGAAAGTAAACAATATTTATTCTAACTTTCTAGATATTTGTAAAGTGATTTAAAGTCAAGTGAATGCATTATCGTATTTACCTCAAGGAGGCCGCATAGATCTTCGATGTTTAGCGAACCTAAGCATGCGATATCGAGACAAACGTACAATTTGGCTAATATAACATAACCCCGATCATAATCAAAATCCTAGCTATCCCGCTGGAGTACCTACGCTTGAATTTGGGAAAAAACATGAACAAAGTATCCATAAAATAAATACCTTGGTAATTTCTGTATCTTTAGCAAGGTCATAGACTTTCATATTAGGATCGTTACCACCATCCAATTCATTGAATATAAATTCCATTTAAACTGGAATTTGTGATTCTGCCACTTCTTGACTTCCTATGATTGTGTTGTGTTGTTACCTCAGAGTACAACGTAAGTGCATCCTTGCATTGGTCTTCTGCTACCAACTTTGTTAGTCAAATGAAACATCATCTCCCACCTCAGAAGGTATCCCAAGTAGGAAATTCAAATATAATGGTGTTATGCATGTAAACAAAATTAAAATTGTAAGTTTCATTTGTAATCCTCGTATTAATTGCATAAAAGTTATAAATCAAAATATATGACATACCTGATTTGAAGTCATGGAAATGAAACATGTGTGTAGTATTCACCAACATTCCATTAATATACCCACAAATTTGAGCGACTTTTTATGTGCTCGTATAAGTACAAAATAAACCAAGAAAATCGATGGACAATAGTTTTAGCACCATGAAGAAGTTTTGCATAAAATTTGTTAACTTCGTACCAACCACCTCTTGCATTTTGATGAGAACTATCCCGCTCTATTTTTGTAGACCAATGACCTTGACTTGGTGTTAATTATCGATCGGAATGTAGAGTGGAATTGTTATCTTCATCTGAATCTTCTTGTCACTTCATTAGAGGTTGATTATGTTTATTTCTAGCCTGGCAGAACCATAAATTAAGACTGAGGGGGGCTATAATAAAACTTTATGCAAAACACATGGAATTAGGTGGATAAATTTTAAATACTAGGTGGGCTAAATTTAGAATAAGAGGTAACTATAAGGGTAATTAAATGGATTTGATGATTTTAGGGGGGTGGAGGGCTAGAGCTAGGGTTAGTCAACCCTTGGCGTACTTTTCTATTTCTTTTCCACTAATATCTTGAGGTTCATAGTTAAATGAATGTTGAATTTGTGGAACAAATATGCCGACAGGATTGACTTTATGTTGAAAATATGTAGTGAAGATTGAATAATTTTTGTTGAAATTATGTAGAGAAAAATTAAGTTATTGTGAGTAGAAAAGATTGAATTCACGCTGGATTTATAAGGGTTGGGAAAATATAACCGTTACTTTGTTGTCTCAAAATGACCGTTGTCGCGTCAATTTGATACGCTGGGCTCAGTTTGATACGACACTCAGTTCAACTTGGTATGACCATACCAAGCTGCAACGATCGTTTGCTCTCCTGATTTCACCTTTGGTCGGACTTTTCTAAATGTTTTCTTTGTTTTTTCCTCTCAACGGTCATTTTCTGACGGATTGTTTGCCGGATATTCTCCTAACGTCCCCTTTTATTCTATACTGAGTTGTAATGGCTGCTCCAAATCACTATCAATCTTGTTCTCGTAAGTGCATCAATCACAGTAATTACAAAAAAATCATAGGACACGACAACAAGAAGAACTCACAATTTCCACAAATGGCACAATACAGAAACAAATCACTATTTACAAATGGAAAAATTAGGGCTTGGCATGGCCAAGGCGTCGTGAAAGAATTTGGGCTTGGCATGTCCAAAGCGTCATGAAAGTATTCTCTGTGGAAGAATTAGGGCTTGGCGTGGCCAAGGTGTCGTGGAGTCGGACCCACATGTGGCATGGAAATGTTGGCCCTGTTTCCATGCCAATCTCGTTGCTCTGGGAACGTTATTTGGCTTTGGTAGCAATTTTCTCAAATTATGGTTTGTCGAATACCCTAATTAGTGCACGTGGTGTGCGGATACGACATGGAACTACTTTTTTTCAAATGGCGCCATGTATATTCCAAAGGAACCATGGCAAGGCCATAGTGTGTAAATGCCCACATGAGTAGGAATTGACGTGTGGTGGCTATTTATGGAAGGTTTCCACGAAGTTGGCATGTTGTGAAGGTGCGTTTGGCCTTTAATGTATGGTGGAAAGTTTTAGAGTAACCTGATTGGCTGGACACAAAAGGGGGTCGGCCAAACATAAGGGGGGGCCACACTTCTGGTGAGACTGTGGCATCTTTAAGGCGACCTGATTGGTCAATGGGAAGTGGGGACGGAAAGCAACATGGGGTCGGCCTTGTTCGGAATATGAGTGGCGTATTTAGGGAGACCTGATTGGTCGATGGGAAGTGGGTCCGGAAAGCTAGGGCATGGCTACACTTCCAGCGCGTTGTGGAGGGTTTAATTACCTAATAGGATTAATTTTGACAAGCAAGGTCTGGTATATTGCGCGAGGCGCGAAACCCTAACTTATGCAAGTTAATCAGGTTGAATGAATTCTATGTGTCGACATAGAGTTCTTTTAAGTTCGTTGCCAGAAAGAAGCATGCTTTTCTGATTGAATACCTTATGCAAAGATCTTATTATTGATACTTGGAGATTCGTGCTACTCTGCTGAGAGTGAACACGAATCGTCATGCCATATCAACATTAAGAGTTCAGCCGGAGAACGTAGCATAGAAGGCATTCAGAGGAACTTTTATTAAGTGAATATGCTCGAGGCGCCGAAATTTACAGAACATCTGGGATTCGCCAGTCCGGATAAATTTCAGGTAAGTATATTGAGCGGCTCAATAAATTTTTCAATGGAGAGGTTAGCACAAGTGGCTCTGTTTTCTTGCAGAGTGACGTCACATCATATGCAAGGTTTTACGATTTTAACCCTAAGTTAAAAACCACCATCAACACCTGGCTAGAAGAAGGAAGATTAAACCTTTGTCTCTTCATAACTTTCCCAAGTCCATGAGGGATTTGATCATATAACTGCTCCAGCTTTACCGTTCGATTGTGGCGCAGATTATCCCAATGCCAGTTAAATTTACGAGTGTAGTTCACTGCCTCCCTACCATTTGGGAAAGCAATCCAAAATGGCATACTAGAAATGGGAATATGGGGATTGTACCAACCCAGAGTTCTTTCCATAAACATCTCTGGTGTCGCCTCCACTATACCTTCATCGCAATACAATACTCGAGGCATCTTTTGAGAATTTATCTAAGAATTGATTTTGATATCCTCTGCATCTATGATGTTAAGAAACTGAAAGGATCCTTCTCTCTTTCTCTTCTAATATGGTTGGGAAGAGCATTAGACTCTTCATCACAACCGTTGATCGCCTTAGTTATTATATTACTCATGAAATTAAGCGACATTAAATGTTATGATCAGACGCAACTGTTTCCGGTCAAGTCGATTGGCTCTATGATTAGGAACTACACCTACACTATATCACTATTGGAACATGTGGTGCGGTTCTACTTTCATCATATTGGATGTGGATTCAAGTATGGTTCACTATCCATGGCCAAATCCATATCTAGATGACAATCCAAGATGCACTGCAGAGGTTAGCATTACAAGCCTTATTCTACAAAAGTTATCCTTTGGGTGCTGGATTCATATCAACCTTGTGATAAAAAAATAAATGGTACATCATAAATAAATGACACACATTTGGAGGGAAGAGCCAACCTTGGTTAGAACCCTTTGTCCAACGAAAGCCACATACATTATTACAACAATAATCATCTGATTCAAGGTAAAAAGTATGAAATATCGTTTAGTCCTATTTTTTTGTCTTGTCACATGGTAATTATCCAAGTCTCATTAGTCATCAAGCCTCGACCACAGCACATGCCTACATGTACACAGGTGAAAGTGAAAGACCATCCAGGTGCATCAAGAAAGTGTACTGACCAACTCATCATAGTGATTCTTACACAACATCTCCATCACACAAACTACACAGGTGCTCTTAATCACTAGAAAGTGGATAACAACAATGAACAAAAATACAAACTCGTGATCTTGATTCAAATTAAAGCATGTATCTTTTCCCTCCACCTACATTCCATTCTTCATCACCTTAATACCCTCATAGAACATTACCCCCCATTTCCATATGCCTGCAAAATTGAGCAATTCACAATTATGGCTTCATCTTCAAACACAACCACTCCCAACATTGACAACCTTGTCACCAAGATGAACACAGACCTAACAATACATGAGGATCTTTTCCCTAAAGTCTTCATAAACCCCGAGAATGTTAAAAAAACAACCTCAAGACTGGAAATGGTCTTTTGTTGGTAAATTCTGCAGTAATGTTTGCTTCTAAAATTCTAGAGTAAGTAACTTCATCAACAACTATTGGGAACTCCAAAGTAGAATTGAGTTGGATATTTGGAACAAGAGAAGAAATTACTATATTCTTCGACTCACTCATGAGGAATAATACTCAACCCTGAGAAATAGAGGAACAATAGGAGTCTTTGACAAACTAATGGTGATAGTAGAAGTTCCTGCAGGAGGTCCTGACTTGATTCATGAAGAACATTTATCAAAGGTGGTTATCTGGTTACTCATTAAAAGAATTCCATCCCAATAATCCCTGACATTCAAAACATCCTCAGACCTATTGGTGTATACCAATCTGCAAAGAATGCTTATGTGAGAGATAAATTCAAAAAGAATCTGGAAATAAAACTCACAATTGATGTTACCAGACCCCTAAAGTTTGGAATAGAGGACTTTGAAACTCCAACAATCTCTCATTGTATGGAGTTTTCCTATGCTCTGAATGGAATAAAATTTTGCAAGGTTTGTAGAGTTCTGGATCATCCTAGCCATCTTTGACCTACACCACCAAACCCCCCTCAATCCTACTACAACAACCTCCCAACACCTCAACCAAATCCCCCTCCTAAAACCCATCAACAAAAAATTATTCAAGAAGGAAGAAATATTATTCACAAGAATTACTCTGATGTTGATGCTGCAGCTTAATTTGAGATCAAAATGAAGGTTGCAAAGAAGCTGGAACTTGAAAAAGCAATTGCTAACATTGCTTCCTACTCGCATGATCCTATCACTTTTGTATCCCAACCAACAACTTCTGTGAAAACTGATTCCCCCCATCCATATGTTCTAGCTCGTCAAATAAGAAACAGGAAACTGGATATTTCCAAGAAAATTGTTGGTAGTTACAAGAAACAGCTCCCAAAAATGAAAGCTGCTGCAAGAGCCAAACAAGTTGGTACTTCAACTAATGAACACTCAAGCTATTAATCCTGAGGGTATTTTCCCTACATCCCCCCCACCAAAACTATTCCCTTTCAACACTCTTCCAACCCTTGCTCAGATTAAGGAAAGAATGGAATCTGAAATAGCTAAGAAGAAGAAAGAATCATGGAAAGATAAGAATAAAGCTCATGTTTTTGAGCAATCTGACACCCCTAATAGTATGACAAATACTTTGGAATCTGAAAGGAAGAAACCCCTCTCAGCTGAGGAAAACACGGACCTCATCTCCAATGCCTCTGATTGCACTAAAAGACTCAAAGACCATGATGATCTCTCTGCTGAACATCTGGATTCAAGACCTCCCTTGATGACTAATGGTGACGCAGGCATCTCCTCCACCAATGCCCTGGTACAAATTTATACTCTTTTACTTATTATGAGCCTATTATTCCACCTAAACCTTTTCATATTCTATGATCATATTTTTAGAAGGCTTACCTCTAAGTATCTTAATGTATCATACTTCTGGAAATTCTTTACCACTTTAGCATGGAATTTCCAAGGATTGGGTACAAATGATGCTAAAAAGTACCTCAATGACATGTTAAATAAACTCAACCCTGATATCATTTTCATCTCTGAAACTAAACAAAAACAAGACAAGCTCAAGAAAATTATAAAAGGTGTTAATGCTCAGAACTAATGGTTTGTTAATCCAGGAGGGGATAGTGGCACTGCTGGTGGCTTAACATTAATATGGAAAAGAAATCTTGATCTTGAGATTATAGATTGCTCTCTTAATCATATTAATGTTATAGTCAATCCTGTCAATGGAACCCCTTGGTTGTTCACTGGATACTATGGCATCTCTTATGACACCACTAGTAAACTCAACTCTTGGAAAGTTTTGGAAAATACCGCATTAAACAATGTTTTGCCATGGTTAATAATTGGAGACTTCAATATCATTTTACATTCAATTTACATGATACTGAAAAGTTCAGCACTTAGCCTATTAATATTAATGAGGCTAATCTTTTTAGCAACAAAATTCTTGATCTGGATATAGTTGATCTGGGAACCACTGGTTTCCCTTTCACCTGGTATAATAAAAGAAGTGGCCTTGCTCTCACTGAACAAAGATTGGATAGAGGGCTAGAAACTTAAAGTTGGATCCTCTTATATCCTAACACTACCATTTCTAGTATGCTAGCTATTGTCTCTGATCACCATCCAATTCTTCTTAACTCCAATCCCTCCTGGAAATCTGGTAAAATTCCCTTTAAATTATTTAGTCCTTGGTTGGACCATAATGATTACAGAAATATAATTGTTGAGTGCTGGAGAAGAGATCTTAATGGATCCAATGCTTATCTTATAGCAAAAAAGCTGAAATATATCGAACTTCATCTTAGAATTTGGAATAAGGAAGTCTATGGTAATATCAAAACTAACATTGATGAATGCAATCAGCATCTTTCTTGGCTTCATAACAACTATTTTAGAGCTGATAGAAGTGAAGTTGTTAGTCTAGCCAGAAAAACTCTTAGAGATTGGCATGATATTGAAGAAATCTTTTGGAAGACTAAGAGTAGGGACCTATTCATCAAATTGGGGGATCAAAATACTAGCTAATTTCATAGAGCTACGAAATGCAGAACTAGAAGAAACAAGATTGATACTATCTAGGATATTAATGGTAACTGGATATTTGATTATCAAGAATTAAAGATCTGCTTCACCCCAACACTTCACTAAGACAAACACCCATCATCAACCCAGAAATCATTACCTCATACCAACTATCATTACCACCACATACAATACCACTCTTAATCAAACCCCAACCTATAATGAAGTTAAATCCATCTTGTTTAGCATGGCAAAAGACAAAGCCCCTGGACCTGATGGCTTTCCGCCAAATTTCTTTCAAGCCAATTGGGAGATGATAGGAGAAGATATAGTCAAAATGGTGTAACATTTCTTGAGTTCTAGCCATATGCTCAAATAAATGAACTCCACGTTTATCTCTCTTATACCCAAGATTGATAACCCAACCTCTCCGTCTCACTTTAGACCTAAAATCCTTTGCAATACTACCTACAAGATCATTTCCAAATTGCTATCCCAAAGAATGAAACCTTTTCTCAGCAAAATCATATCACCCTACCAATATTCCTTCATTCCTGAAAGACAAATTTCTGATAATATTGTTATTGCACATGAGACTAATACATTCTATGATTTATAAAAGAGGTGTCAAAGGTGAAAAAGGTAGTATGGGTATAAAGATAGACATGTCTAAGGCCTTTGACAGGGTTGATTGGGACTCTCATTACTATCATGACCAAGATGGGCTTCAATGATCAATGGTGCCAAAAAGTAATGCAATGCATCTCAACCACCTCTTATGCTGTTCTAATCAATGGCTCCCCTGATTCTTTTTTCTTCCCCTAAAGAGGCCTCAGACAGGGAAACCCTCTATCTCCCTATATGTTCCTCTTCTGTATGGAATCCCTTTCAAGAACTCTAACTCATGCTGAAAATATTGGCATCATCTCCAGAATAAAGATATGTAGAGAAGCTCCCTCGATTAATCATCTCATGTTTGCTGATGATTGTATGGTATTCTGCAAAGCTAACAAAATTGAAGCTCAAAATCTCATGTACATTCTCAATGTGTTTGGAAACACTTATGGCCAACTTATCAACTTCAACAAGTCTGGAGTGTTCTTCAGTAGAAACACTGATCCGTATCTCATCTCCATAATCAGTAACATTGAAAAGGCGAAGGTACCTAAATATACCTCAAGCTAAATATTTTCATACCTATAAGTCCTTTCTCCGAAAGTGGTTGTCTATAGACTGAGTCGAGACAATAAAACTAATCGGTTCACACTTCGTTTGATCGTCTATGGATACGAGATCGAGACAATACAACAACCAAGTATATTTACTTGATACAAAGGTTCGGACTTAACCAAACACAATAGGAATTAACGTTTGTGTGAATTACTTTAATTATAATAAAACAATTATAATGCGTAAATATAAAGTAAATGACACAGCAAGATTTTGTTAACGAGGAAACTGCAAATGCAGAAAAACCCTGGGACCTTGTCCAGAATTGAATACTCTCAGGATTAAGCTGATACACAAAATTACACCTAACTTTGTATAGTTGAGACCAAGCAACTAAACCTATATAGTTCACCAAGTTCTGTATGTATTCCCATGCCTCCAACTTATAAATAAGTCACGTACTTGGAACAATTCCTTTGGTTCGTATTCTAAATAGTAAAGGAACAACAAATTTATTTGGTATCAACTCTATTCAACCAAGTGATATGAGTCAGACAAAGTCTCTTCCATTTATCTTAACATAAACTCCTTCCTCATGTCATTATAGATCTATCTTATGTTCAGTTATCGAAGTAATCGTTTAAGATTAAGCCAACAACACTCTTAATCTAAAGAATTGTGTTGATGCTGATCTACTCAATTAATTAATCCAATCTACCACAAGGATAAACCGATTATTAATTGGATCCTCTTATACCGAAACAAGTATTGTGGACACCAAAGATTATAAACCCAAGTCAGATCTTCAATATATTCTTTGTCTTCAAATCTTCTTAAATCTTCAATAAAAACCTTCACACAATTAATTGAATCTCTTGTGATCAATCACGCACATAACGAAGTCTGTTAACAATGGATTATCATAAGATCGTCTTTAGAACTAACAACAGTCTAAAGATCCCTGTCGAAACTTTGAACTAGTTTGAGTGAATCTTATATCAGAAGAGAAGATTCTCAAGCATAAATAAACTAGGTGCAATCATATTTGAATCACCCTTAGTCAAACAAATCAATCAAAAACAAAAGATAAAACGCAATTATCTAGTTTCCTACCAACGGTACACGCTAGAGCTTCTCAATCCCAAAAAAGACTTTAAAATGAGCGTCCGTAAGAGATTTTTCCTAATTATGTTACTCTCCTCCCAAAATAGGCGGCTACACCAGTAACAACAACAAAAGAGGAAGTCTGTTGTTACGAAGGATTAGTTTGCTAGAAAGGCAAATTTCAATTATATATAGGCAAGGAAGTTTGGACACCAAGGAATTTCCAAAACCGAAAATATTCTCAAGATATTCATTAAATCATAAATTCGGTTTCTATAATTCCTGGAAATGTTCTGTCCAAAAATAATGATCAAAATCTCTCGGAAAATCTAATTAGTAAATGCACATTACTAATTCTTATATTTCCATACAAAATGAAATTAATAACCTTAATTAAAAGATTCTTAACTTACTTATGTTTCGATCCTGGGATTCTCTTCCCTTAGCTATTAAAGAATAACTTTGAACAATTAAAGAAATAAACATTCACAGCACGTGTTCAAAGTATGTCGACATCCTTACTTTATAAGTTCTCTTTCACACTTACAACCTTGAAACCGATTTTCCACACTTCCAAACAACTTTAGAATTGGTTCATCTGACTTTCAAGAACTATGTGATTGATCAAAAAATATTCAATCACAATCATGGGTTTAACGGTTCTACCAAAACAAGTTTCTGTTCTACCTTCCATGTGAGTACTGTGCATAGTCACGCTAGCTTTCCAAAATTCGGTTGACTAGGTACTAGGATCGGTTCCCCCACATATATATGGTATCTAACTTATATGTGTTGCACATATTTTCCATAGGATCGGTTCCCCTTAGACTAAAAACATGTTGCACAAGTCCATAGGATCGGTTCCCCTTTCTTCTATAAACCTTGTTGCACCCCATATAAGGATCGGTTCCCCTTTGTGATGTATTACACCTTTTACTATGATCGGTTCCCCTTTCCCATATTTGGTCAGACATAAAATCACAAACCCGATCATACCATCTCAGGTGATTACTTAAGATCGGTTTCACTAATAAAAGTCGTACCAATACATAATTCAGGCCTTTGTGAATAGTTCTACTAAGAACACAAACAAGTTGTGAGCGGTTATACTCAATCTCACATATTGGTTGTTCATAAGATATGTAATGAATAACAAAACCAATAGTACCTAGCAATTTCCTTTTCGGTTCAAAAACAATTTTATGAACTTACTTCCTTAGAACACATGTAAAACATTGTTCCCTAGGATGAAATCCTCACCTCATGCCCATACATAATCACAATAGCATTCAAATGATTATGGCGATTTCTTATCTACAAAGTTTAATGGTTAAGAAATAAACCTCGTATTGTATTCCTTAATACTATTTCTATCTAGAGTTCAAATATGCTTCGCAGTTTTGTTTTCAACATGCACGACTTGAAAGATATGTTAGGGAATGAAACAGTTCAAGTCAAATATCACTAACCTCAAGTGGAAGGATGATTGTTGTCGTTGTAGCTCCTTGCTTCTTCACATCTTTAAGACTTCGCAATACTTGTAATGTCTCATATCCTAATACTTTCAAGCTAACCTATACGAAGTTAACTCTAGTACATAATCAAACGACTCTTAACATGAGTTTTGATTCACTAAAATATGACAACCAAACTTGACATACCAACGCTTGGTGGGTTCAACCGATCCATTCTATAACAAACATTATGGGAGTCTAAGTTTTGAAACTTGATGACAAGTACTTAGGCTCTCCTCTATTTACCCACAGAAGCAAAATCAAATCTTTTAAACCAATAGTTGACAAGATGAAGGTGCGGCTATCTAGTTGGAAGAATACCCCCCCTAAATCCTGCTAGTAAGGAAATTCTCATTAAATATGTCACTTCCACAACCAGTATCTACCAAATGAACTGCTTTAAAATCCCTAAACAAACCTTCCAAGATCTTAACAAGCTTTAAAGAGACTTCTTTTGGGGAAAAAATCTAGAAAATCCCAAGGGATACTACCCAATGGCTTGGACAACTGTTTGCAAACCAAAGGAGCTAGGAGGTTTGGGCTTCATGAATATGGAATTATTCAACAGTTGTATGATCACAAAAATTGGTTGGAGACTGGAACAAGATAGAGATTCTCTATGGTATCAACTTATGGATACAAAATATATGTTGAGGAGGAATGTGTTAAACATAGATTCCAAAGCTAAAGATGGACTCCTGGATTTGGAAAGGCATTCAGAACATTCAACAACACTGATTTTGGAAAATTGGAAATGGTAATAGAATCAGAATTTGGAAGATAACTGGATCCCAAACTGCACTTTTAAACTCATAAAACCCACCAATTGTCCTCATCATATTGAGTTACTGATCCACCTTATGACACCCTCCGGGGACTGAAATATAAAATTTATTCAACATACCTTCAACCCCAACACTTCTCAAGAATTTATGTCTCTCAGCACCCACCATGGGAATGAGGATACAATTCAATGGAACTTAAATGATACTGGAAAGTTCTTTGTCAAGGCCATTTATAAGTCAAAGATTGACTATTTATATAGGAATGAAACCACCACAAGAAACTGGGAGGCCATTTGGAAAATGGATATTGCTCCAGTTATAAAGATTTTCATCTAGAAATGTTCTCATGAAATCCTTCCCACTAATGCAAAGACTGCAAGCATACTGCACCACATTGATCCAATCTTCCAAATTTGCAAAAGTGGGGAGGATACTAAGACACATATGTTCCTTAACTGCCCAGCTGCGACTGAGGTTTGGCTAGAAACACTTGGGGCTTTACATGGCAAGTTTGATAATACCACAAACTTCATGGATTGGTTCAAATCTTGGTTTGCTTCCTATGAACACCACAATACATATGCCACTACTGTTGGTTCATTTGGAAGGCTATATGTGATCTGGTTTTAAATCACATAAAGAATAATGCCAAACATACAACTCTCTGCATTAAGAAACACTTATGTGATTACAACAGAATTCACAAGTTACCCAATCATGCTCTAAATATAATTCCTTTGAATGGTGAAGAACCTGAAAACCAGGCAGACACTACAGTGCCTTATGATTTAAACCAATGTGCTCCACGGGAATTTGGTTATACAATCAAAATATGTACTATACATGACCCTATAAGCCTAAAATATTTCTCTTCACTAACTATTTTGGATGTTGCAGGATACAACATTGATAGCAGAGGAAACTCAGGTTACTTGGGAGAATGGGGAGAAACAGGAGACGCTGACCTAGCTTTCCACTGGGAAAAAGAGAGGCAGCACATGAATATTGAAGTACAAGCTGAATCCAAGGAAATTCTGTTAAGATTCCAGTATCTTTATAATCAAGCCATCAAAGGAAGATTCAACCTCAGTCACTATGAAGACCAGCAAAGCACTACTACTAGAGATAATCCATTAAAAATCATTCCAATTTCTTTTGTTTTAACTAGTATTACACATATTCATAGACTACAA
The DNA here is from genome assembly GCA_023529315.1 of Papaver bracteatum. Classification (NCBI taxonomy): domain Eukaryota; kingdom Viridiplantae; phylum Streptophyta; class Magnoliopsida; order Ranunculales; family Papaveraceae; genus Papaver; species Papaver bracteatum. Next base: position 292,685 of record JAJJWX010002982.1, read on the forward strand.
AACCTGCAATCTCTTAATATTGCTATTATGTGTAAGAACTATGAAAGAAGGATTGGCACAAGCTCTGCTACTACTTTGTTTGCCTCTTAGACTAAGTCTTATGGGCTAGATTGGAGGTGCTAGATTAGCACATAAGTGTTGCAATTTCCAAAAAAAGTGTAGCAAAAAATTTAACACTAGTTCTCTTTCCTACCAGTTGCTAGCATGTGAAGTAGCATGCTAGATTGATATGCAGAATGATTCAGCGCTAGAAAAAGTAACTTTCGCGGAACCAAACAGTGCTAGGGAGAATATTCCAAGCATCTACGCGGAATGGTCCAACGCAAACTTTGTGCGCGGAATGGAAACGTGTTGTATCAATAATCGACCATCTTGCTTATTATTCTGTCATCTCCAGAGAATATTGACACTTTTTCCCATTCTTTAATTATCAAATATTATTCTGTCACCTACAGGGATATAATGGAAGCCATCATTTACTTTATGATATAAAACAATATATTAATGTCAATCATCATTTCTGATTTCTGATATAAAACAATATTTTAATATCAATCACCATTTACTTTCTTCACCGCCTTGACTTTACTTCAAGGTTTTACTATTATCGCCTAAGTTGTTGCGGGAAATGATACAGCGCGACTGACTGTGTTGACTGGTCAAGCGCGGGACTGTTCCGCGAAAGGAAGTTGCGCGGAATGGTTCATCTCTCGCAGGGCCGGCTTATGATGTAGGCAGTATAGGCGGGTGCCTAGAGCCCCAAATTATTGAGGGCCCAATTTTTTTTTATTAGTCTTCTTATTATGGTCAATTTTAACACTTACAAGTGTTAATGAAGTGTCTTGCCACAGTTAATCACTATACAGAAAAATCCAACACTTATAATTGTTAGTAAATACCATGTAACACCTATAAGCACTACTATTTTTTTAATTTTGCGAAATTAGTAACCAATTTTGGGGGTATTTTTTGAAAAACAAATACAAGCTTATAACCACAAATCTAACCAAAATTCTGGAAAAAAAATTAGGCGGCCTTCGGCCGCATAGTCAGGTTTCGAATTATCGTTTAAATATACTGATTTATCTTTCCCTAAAATTTTTTTTAGTTATATCTCTAATTGGTGACTTGTATAAAAGGCCTCATATTTTTAGTTCGCCTAGGGTACCCAAATCCTATGAGACGGCCCTGAGCTCTCGACACTGTTTTGTTTCAGCGACTAGCATCCTAGACTAGCACTCCCATAAGACTTAGGCGATTTTACTTGCTGCTAATCTAGGTGCTAGAATAGCACCCCATAAGACTTAGTCTTAGGCTTGCCTAAGTTTTTCTATAAAAAAAAAAATTTATGTTTGGAAACACATTAAATTTGGGTACTATAGGAGCCGAGGGAAGATAGAAAATTGTACTGCCATGGAGCCACGGGCCTGAGACACGTGGAACCAAGAGGGGAAAATCAAACGATACGATACAGATACAATGTAGTCCGAGAATTTTGAAAGGCATTTTCATTTGTACATACCTTGGAAGTTAGGGTTACCCCACAGGCGGCAGGAAGAGAAGATCGCTTAGTTTGTTTTTAGGATTTTGTTACGAGGATGTCAACAAGTTCAATGAGTGAAGGATTTGCCAATCCAAACCCTAATAACTCGCTTGAGGTAAAATTTATTCGTTCCCCAAAAATGAGTCAAGCACGAGAAATAATGAGTTCCTGATCCTATGTGTTTGATTTTTCTTGTTGTAGGTTCTTCATCCGCCTGAGGATTATATATCTAGTCTTTGTTTTAGTCCTAAACGCAAGTCTCTTGCTGCAACTTCTTGGGATAAAACGGTTCGCTTTGATTCCGATTTCCACCTATAAAATCTAATTTTGTTTGTGTCTGTGGTTTCCTGAATGAATACTCAAATTTGGAGTGTGTTGATTAAAATTATACAGGTCAAGTGTTGGAAAATAGGATTGGCAAGGGAAGAATCAGGACTTGAAGCAGTAAGTCAGTTGGTGAAAACAATAAATAATGACCAGCCGGTAACAACAACATCTCCACTCTGCTTGTTTTTAGGTTTAAAATGTTGTTTCAGTGCATCGAATTTGATACGTATGTTTCGCTTAGGTTTTATGTTCCGCTTGGAATGATGATGGAGATACTATTTTCCGGGGAGGGTGTGATAAACAGGTGAAGATGTGGTCATACAAGTCTAATGAATCTTCCACTGTTGGTAAGCACGATGAACCTGTTAAAGAAATCGCTTGGATACCAAATAGGAAACTTTTGGCTACAGGAAGCTGGGATAAGACTCTCAGGTAATGATTAATCTCACCAATCCCTTTAAATTTCAGCACATGTTTATCAGACTATCTGTCTACTGCCTAGTTGGAATTTTGTAGTTTCCATATCAATGATAAGATTAGGATGACTTCTAATCAAATACATTATGCATTCTAATTCTTTGTACTTGTGAGTCCTAGAATCAAGTTCACTAGCTCACCCTTTTTTACTTGAATTATGTGTCTTAAGATTTTTGCTTAATTGGTTCAGGTACTGGGATCTTAGGCAGCCGACTGCGGTCCTAACACAACAGCTCCCAGAGCGTTGTTACGCCCTATCTGTAAATTATCCTTTCATGGTTGTTGGAACAGCCGATGAAAATTTGATTGTTTTTGACCTGACTAAACCTCAGGTAAAGTTATCTAATGATTCTAAAAGTTTATTTTTTAGCCCAATATTGATGCTTTCTTATTTAGTACTTTAGATACTTAACTGTAATATTATATTAACAGCAGGAGTATAAGAGAATCCAGTCGCCCTTGAAGTGTCAAACTAGATGTGTTGCTTTGTTTCCAGATAACAAAGGTTTTCTGGTGAGTATTGGGCTTTTGTTTTAGTTAGTTTTCTTCACTGTCACTGGATCTCGTTGACGTAGTAAGTCAAATAGTAACTTTCGAATATGTTCATAGTTTTACTTCGTGCATTCTTTGATTCGGTTCCGATTATCTGTTGCATGAGTTATACCTTCACTGCCTGAAGCTTAATTCGATTCGGTTCCAATTATAAGTTGCATGAGTTATACCATCACTGCCTGAAGCTTATTACATATGAAAAGGAAAAAAAAAGTCATTTCCCCTTCTTGTTATCTTCCACATTCCTTAATTTCTGAGCTTGGTGAAGATGATTTTGATTTTTTTTCTACTTTCTTATCCTCCATTTGTCTTTGATGAAGTTCTTTTATGTTTCCTGACTAAAAATATTTATATGGTATATAGGTTGGCTCGATTGAGGGCAGAGTTGGTGTCTATCATCTGGATGATTCTGAGCAAGCGAAAAACTTCACCTTCGATTGCCACCGAGAGGGGAAGGAGGTGTACTCAGTCGACTCATTGAATTTTCATCCTGTAACATACTTGGGGTGCCATCTTTTAGCACTTAGCAATTTTGTTGGTATAGTTTCTTAAGTTTCCATGTTTATTGTGGTTTGTGAGATACAATTAATTACTATACTAGGCTATAGCAGGATGGGTTTCACTTTTCACGTTTTTCCTGATAAAGTTAAGTGGTTGTTGCAGGTTTATCACACTTTCGCATCAGCTGGATCAGATGGTGCCATTAATTTTTGGGACAAGGATAGCAAACGGAAACTTAAGGTGTCTCTTAACTGTCTTTATGTTTTCATTACTCTGATCTTATGTTGTCAACCTCAACCAATTTTCTTAAAAGATGGCCTGTTCATATTGGAAGTTTGCGCACGTAACATCTAGTATTATTTAGCTCTTTGCTGGTTCCATATGTTTTCGTTCTATCAACCTGAACGCTTCAAAGTTAAAAGTAGTTTGTTACTGCTACAGTTAAGAGAGTTTTAGGAAAAATTATATGCTATAAAAGGAAGGTGTCTTCTTATTGGTGGAGAGTTAAAATGGGTGTAATCAACCTAGGTGTATGCAGAAAACTGAACAATATCATGTAGACAGCTACCTCTTAAAAAGTCATGCAGCCGTTCATTATCACTGTCTGCTTTGAAATTGTATCTGCATCCATTAAGAGGTGCAACTAAGTGGTGCCCAAAGTCGATTGATCCTCTTATCTACAATATTGACGCGTTAATATTTTGTTGGATCAAATCTTCCATAAGATTGGCTATAGTTTTCTTAGGGAGCTCGGTTCAAGCAGCAAGGGAAAGTGTTGACAAATATATCCTGTGGAGTTTTCATCCATCTAAGTTATTTGTCTTGTGAGGGTGTTTAGGAGTGAGTTTTTGTGTTTCTGAATGTTATTGCGTATGTTTAGCTGATTACATCCTATCTACTTCTCCAGGCCATGTCTAGGTGCAACAATCCTATTCCTTGCAGCGCATTCACCAGTGACGGCCTTATATATGCTTATGCGGTAAGCGACTTAAAGCATTACTTCATAAAGTTTTGGATTTTCGTTTAGTTTAATTCTACATGTCCCGTCTTTGGAGTAGGTTATGGACACTGTTTTAGTTATCTATTATTCGCCATATTGATATTGTTGATATGTATGGTCATGGCGGATTTTTCTGAAGCAGCTACCAGCTAAGTTTCACTTTTTATTTTATGTGTATGATATAGGTGTGCTATGACTGGAGCAAGGATGCGAAAAATCGTTATTCATCAACTTCAAAGCCGAGAATTTTCCTCCACCTACCACAGGTACTTTTCTTCTTCCTCTTTCAGTTCCAAGTTGTCATCAAAAGGTTTATTTACATAGATATTACTACTTTTATTTTTGAGGCTAAAATATCTATGATGGTCAGGAATTTGAGGTGAAAGGAAAACCACCACGTGCTGGGATAGAAAGAAAATGAAGCTCCTGCTTGCTCAATTGTGGCTGGTATATTGGTAGTGGTCATGAATATCAATTGTGTGAAAAAAAAAAAACTGTCTTGTAAATGGTAGCATTTTCTTTGACATTTGTTCAACAAAAATTGGAAAGCCTGGTCTTGGTTAGCAAAAATCGGTCAGCAGTTTTTTTTTTTTTTTTTTTTGCTCATCTTTCTGAACCAGATGGCATTCTTCTGGTTTACTTCTAAAGTTTAGTGTCTGGCAGCAGTTTCTTTCTTTATTTCCTGCTGGTGAATACCTTAACCAGAATCCTTGTAATACTACTACATCTAGTTATTAAAAAAATTCAACTTGTAATATTACCAGTAGTTATGCTCTCCACAGGGTCAATTTTTAAGGTATAACTTGTAAGATTGCAAACAGAAAACTTGATTGGTAAAGAATTTAGTCCACAATCCGACAACTTGTGGAGCTGTTTTTTCACAGTGCTCCGTGAATTGGATATTGTGAGATAGCTGGTAGGGATTTTTTCTTTCAGGATTCCTGTTTATCAGATTTTAGTGTAAAAGTAGGGCTGTAAATAAAACCATAAATTACTCAACCTTTTATTAAATAAAGGAAAAGTTATTTTTCTTTGATAAGAAACTTTTATTTATGGAAAAATATGGTTTTTTTTTTTTTTAGGTGGGCTCATATTTGTTTTGGTGCTTTAGGAAAATGCCTTTATTTTGTTCCATAATTATTTAAAAATATTGAGAGCATTGTTGTCCCGCGCAGCTGCGCGGGACGTCAATATTAGGGCTGTCAACAGGTTCGGGTCCTCCCGGGTAGTACATGGCCCAAAACCGGACCCGGCATATCAGCATCGGTTCCGGGGCCGGTTCCATAATGTGTTGGCCCAGAACCGGACTCGTTTAAAGTCTTGGGTACCCGTTGGGTATTAAAAAAACTATTAAAAATCTTAAAATCTTAATTTCTTTCTCTTTTTAACTTGAATATAAATTATTTTTATAAAAATTTATTATTATTTCTTTATTAATGTACTAAATAAAGATTAAATGTAAGAAAAGAATCAAAAATCAAAGCCGAAACTTGCAAAATACCTATAATTTTGCTAAAAAGATGATTAAAAGGTTAAATAAACGGGTACCCGTTACTGGTATTGAAGGTATTACCCGTTTGGACCCGTTAACATTCGGGTCCAATCGGGTCCTAAGTTGCTAATGGGTCCAACTTTAGGACCCAGAACCGGACCCAATTAGGCGGGTCCGGTTCCGGGTAGCGGGTAACGGGTACCCATTGACAACCCTAGTCAATATAAGCAAGCAGCATGTTGATCGTTAGATCTAATTATGTACGGCTAGATTAATTTCATGTTATCTTTCTTAGTAAACTAAAGCTGTCAAACTCTTGATATTAGAAACAAAAGTACACCTTCCTTATTAAAATATTAAACTGGCAAAAGTACACCTTCCTTGTTCATTTTTACTTATTTGTAGCAGTTCATTCCAGAAATGAAGTTCATATAAAAACCTAAAAAACCAGACTTCATTTCAGAAATGAAGTCTATATAAAAACCTAAAAAAACATACTTCATTCCAGAAATGAACTCCATATAAAAACCTAAAAAAAACAGACTTCATTCCAGAAATGAAGTCCATATGAAAACCTAAAAAAATAGACTTCATTCCATAAATGAAGTCCATATAAAAACCTAAAAAAACAGACTTAATTCCAAAAATGAAGTTCATTTCAGTAATGAAGTTCATCTTAAGCAGCAGAAACAACAACAACAAAACGCATAAATCTTCATCATCTTCATTGACTTCTCCAGCAGCAACAACATCAAATCTTCATTAACAACACCAAAAAAATCAAGATCCAAGATGAAGATTGAAGGTTATATTAGTTTTCTTCTTCTTCGTCATACATAGCAGCATAAAAAAATCTTCAAAACTCCATCATCTTCATCTTCATCTTCTTCAATAGCAGTAACAACAAAACGTGGCGAAGAAACACAAAAATCTATGTCGTTTTCATCATCTCCATCATCTTCATCATCATATTCAATAGCAGCAGTAACAAATAGTGACGAATAAACCTAAAAATTTCGTCGTTCTTCATCGTCTTCATGAACAACAACATAAAAAAAAATGGGGAGGAGAGAAACTAGATCTGAAATAGAGAGGAGGGAGAAAGTAAATCTGAGAATGAGATATTTTCTATTAAATTTTTGTATATATATGGCCACCTTAGGACCAAACCATTATTTTCTAGGACCAAACAATAATATAAGGGTATTTCTGCCACTACAAGATGACATTTACATCATCCATGACATCACCCTAGGACCAAACTATAATTTATATTACCAAATAAGACCAAACAGAAAATTGACTAGGTCAATTAGACTAGACTCTCTCTAATATATTATTTGTAGGACCAATTGGTATTTCCTACTTTATTTATTTCATAAAAGGAAGTTTACATTACATAATAATAATATGAGATTAACCCTTTCTAGGAAGTTCATTCTTTCACAACTGCTCATATTCTCCGTATAAAAGTAGATAATTTCCTAGATCTTACTTCATTAGCAAGTCTATATTCAAAGTCTACAAACTTTCTAGCTTTATACATAAAAGAATCCTAATTACAAGTAATGAAAGAAAATTTGCATTTGTTGATGCTGGTTTGAGATCTCCAAGGCTGGTCTTCAGGGCTTAATTCTCCATTTATGGTCTTCACAAAAATTTGGCAATCATTGATATAACAACAATTGCTGAGATTTAATTCCTTCGTCCATCTAAGAGCCTTAATTCATGCTTTTGCTTCTGCTTCTAAGGGGCAGGAAGCCCAATTGCTGCCTGCTCTGCAGTATTTCCCGTTTCTTGTTTTATCCAGTATTGATATTGCATAGCCCATAGAGTAAGCTTCCAAATAAGATGCATCAAAACAAATAAACCAATCAAAAAATATGCTACCCTCAAAATAGTTAGCCTTGCACATACTTTTGTTATTCTTAGTAGTGCTTCTAACAGGAGATTACTTAGTGATATCATAATTCTGGTGGGAAGTATTAATGGACTCAATCATTTTTTGAGGCACTGGCAAAACATTGTCATAGTTAACGATATTTCTGAATTTCCAAATCGATCAAATAATGGAAGATATTTTATGATGACTATTTTTAAAATCTTGATGTTCATCTAGAATTTAAACCAAGTCAAGATATCCTTATAAAATGTAGTGTTGTAAATATTGCTAAAACCAAAATAATCCCAGACTTTTTTTGTAAACTGACAGTTAACAAATAAATGTATTTCCCCCTCAAGCGTAAGACTGTCACAAAGAAAACAGAAAGAGTTTGAGTCATTAACATAATTCAACATCTTTCGACCTAAAGAAATAGCACCTGATATAATTTTCCAACAAAACATATTGACTTTAGGCATAGTGTTTAACTTCCAAATCTGTTTCCAAAAGGTGGCTTCATTCTTATTAATGTTAAGTTTGGTGATAAAGTTGTAAGCAGATTTAATAGTGAGTTCGGGCCAATGCCCAAAAGTATCATCCACATAAAGTTATTTACTAAAAATGTCTAGTTTTTAAGAAATTCCAAAAAAGGTTTAATGTGCACACATTATAGGTGTGGATTCATGATATTTTGTACACAATATGAATCAATGGGTACACATTCCATGTTATTCAAACATTTTTGTAATTTACAACATTTTTGGGAATAACTAATTAAAACTAAACACCTTTGGAAATTTTCTCTCTAGTAGAGTTCCACCTAATTCTGTCTGGTTTTTCAATGTTGATAGTAATAGAGTTGAGAGCATTATGAAAGGAGGTATTTATATTTATAGTAATAATATTCATATTCAAGTTCCCATTATTATTAATCAGATTTCTAACTGTGATAGGAATATTGTTATCTATTGTAACAGGAATTAGAGGGGAATATTGATTAGGAAGCCAAAGATCAGACCAAATTTTTATATCTATTCCGTTATTCACCTTCCAGACACTATTTGTTTTAATAATTTCCAAGCCTTTCCTAATACTAGACCAAATCCACGAGATTCTATACTTTCTGGTTCTTCTTAAAGGATTATCATTTCTGAAGTATTTATGCTTAAGGATTTTATCCCAAAGCTGATCTTGGTTTTGAATCACTCTCCAAACCAGCTTAGTGATTAAGTCAGGATTATGTTTATGAGGGATTTTAATTCCTAACCCCCTTCTCTAATGTCTTTCGTAATGCTGGGCCAAGCTTTAGGATAGTAGCATTTCTTTTTGTTTTTATTTTGCCACCAGGAATCTCTCTGAATTTTGTCCAAGTTATCAAAAGTTTGTTTAGGAAAAGCAAGACACTGCATTAATGATTAGGGTAAGCAATAAAACAGTCTTAATTAAAATTGTACATCCAGCATAATTAAACATCTTCCCAATCCATCCTTGAAGAGAAGCATAGTATTTATTAAGTAAGGGTTCAAAATTATTTACTTTATTTCTATCAAAGAAAAGAGGACTTCCTAGATATTTATCGTTCTTAGTGATTTTTATAGCTTTAAGAATTTTGGAAATGGTTTTACAATGTTTATTATGAATTTTTGGAGTAAAAATAGATTCCAGATTTCTGAAAGTTGACGGCTTGGCTAGTCATTTCACCAAAGAGATTGAGAATGTTAACTATATTTTTAGCTTCAGAAAAAGAGGAGGGGGTGGGGGATCTGCCGAAATGGCTCCTTTGATGTGATGAGAAAATTGTTACTGAATCCACACTGCCTCTGAAGTCCACCGAATTAGAGAAGAATTACTCCATGAGGAGGGAAAAGAGAGAGGAGAGGAGAAGGAAAATAAAGTTTCGCAGTTTCATTTTTCCCTGGAATAGGTGAAATTGAAAAAGTGAAAGTACTATTTTTCATGAAACAGGCGAATGTGTCATTTTTTCTGAAACGAAACGACAATATCACTTTTCTTGAAACGGAGCAAAATATCTATTTTTTTTGAAACGGAGCGAAATCACTTTTTCTGAAATGGGGGTGAAAAATATCATTTTCTCTGAAACAGAAAATATCACTTTTCCCGAAATGGGGCGAAAGTATCACTTTTTCAGAAACGGGGCGAAAGTATCACTTTTTCTGAAACGGGGCGAAAATATCACTTTTCCTGAAATGGAGGCGAAAGTATCACATTTTCTGAAACGGGGCGAAAATATCACTTTTCCTGAAACAGGGCGAAAGTATCACTTTTTCTGAAACGGGGGTGAAGATATTAATTTTCCAGAAACGAGGCGAAAGTATCACTAAAACAGGGCATAAATATCACTTTACCTGAAACGAAGCGAAAATATCATTTTTTTCTGAAACGGTGAAAGTATCACTTTTTCTGAAATAGAGGCGAAAGTATCACTTTTCTAAACTGGGCGAAAGTATCACTTTTCTAAACTGGGTGAAAGTACCACGTTTTCTGAAATGGAGGAGAAAGTATCACTTTTCTAAACTGGATGAAAGTATCACTTTTTCTGAAATGGAGGAGAAAGTATCACTTTTCTAAACTGGGCGAAAGTATCACTTTTTCTGAAACGGGACGAAAGTATCACTTTTCCTGAAACGAGGTAAAAGTATCAATTTTCATGACACGACGTGAAAGTATCAATTTTCCTGACACAAGTGAAAGTATTACTTTTTTTCTGAAAAAAAAATGATATATATAATGAATTATACTCATTTCGTTGGTACCAATTCATTAAAAAAATTGAGTAATTGGATTAAAAGGGGGAAAATTTTGTCAAAAGTTCGGAGAGAATTAGAAATGCGGAGGGGTGTTTTAGTTTTATATATAATTATCCTATTAGAAAAAAAAATCGTTGGTACTTGATAAAGTAATATAATTTCGAAATTCATTAGAAATGGGAGTATTTGGATTAAAAGGGGGACAATTTTGTCAAAAGTTTGGAGAGTTAGAATTGCGGAGGGGCGTTTTAGTTTTACCAGGTACCAACGAAATTCGGCACAATAATCTCTACTAAACGTGAGCGAAATAGAAAACACGGGAGGGTAAAATAAAAACATGGAGGGGCAAGTTAGTTTTTATTGTTGATTGGATTTTTTTTTGGTTGCAAACGCCAAATCCAATCTTTTTATATCAAATTGGAAAAAAAAGTCATACTTCATATTAATACACTTCATATTAATACAAAATCACCGTATATAGGTTTTCCCTCGCTTCGCTCTCCCAGCCCAAGTATGCGTAGGAAGATTTTTTTATGTGTAGGAACATGGCGCTCCTTCACAAGCAAGGACAAAGGGTAATAAATAATACAAACTTCGTGTTTTTTTTTTTTTGATGGAAAGGCAACTCCGTGTTAGTAAAAGTAAAATTAATGCAAATCACGAATCAGTTTCTTGATAAACAATTCGCATAAATCTTTAACCAAATTCATTATCGTATGCAGATCTCTTTTTAAAATGAAATATAATTAGCTAGTACTCCTAAACAACATATATAACATGGAGCAAATACATTATAAGATTAAGATATATTCTAATTCTTATATTTAATTTGATTACGTGGTCGGAAGAAGGTAAAATAAGTTGGAACTTTTCCATATAGATTCATTGCGCAATTCAAGACCCTGTCATCTACAGGAGAGTCAGGAGTCCATGGCATCCTAGGCTTTGTTTGGTGTTTCATTGTAATCTCCCCTCTCTCATGTATTTCTGACATCTCTTCTTCCTTTGGAATCACCAGCATTGGATGTTTCTTGAATTCCTTCTGCTCCTCTTTATTACACTGTAGAATCAATCAACAACATATCAAACCCAAAATCAAACTCCGAGAAAAAAGAATTATGGGTAGGGCCTTGCAAAGCCAATACTATCTTACATGATACAACTCAAATTCCTTGGCAATAGTTAGGTCTTGGAAGCTAGGCTCTCCCTCAACAAAGTCCACCATACGTCGTTCTGTGGGCGACTCTCCATCAGTCTCATGTTTCGGGAATTCATCGGGCTTCATTTCAACATGGACGCAAGTCAGATTCATGGAGGGCTGAAATTCTGCAAGCCATAAAATTAAATCATCTAAAGAATTAAAATCAGGCACTAACCCCGTGTGATAAACCAGTCATTGGTATGAACGGGTTGAAGAAACCAGGAACTTTAACTTCTTTCCACAGGCGCATGAAAATTGTATCATGCATGCAAATTCTGCGCTTAAACTTGCACTCCACAGTCCCTACTCTAAGTACACCATCCTTTCTTCTCCGTACTTTTTCTGCAACCTACACAAACAAACCATGGGAATGCAGGGTATCAAGATACAACAAAAGAGTCGAGCACAAGACTGTATACAGTACTAACAACCGAAGTTTCAAGACTTATAATGCTAACCTTTTCAACCTTCCCCTGAATTCCGCCCTCGGTCCAAAGTTTTGCATCTTTGAACTTATCAATTTCATCATCTGATTTAAACAAGTTCTTAATAAGAGCAGTCTTGCCAGATATCTTCCAAGGTATTCTAGACCGCTTACATTTCTTTAATATCTTCGCAGCATGGTTAAAATCAATAACAATGCCAGTTGCTAAAATACGGAACGCTGCCTGAGGATTCAGAGAAAGTGGACCACACACTTAGCACAGGAACCAAATAATTATTTATTCACTTTGACTATGGTTTTTTAATTTATATTTATAATAGAACAAATTATATACCCTTTTGTCTGGTAGATCCTGTACAACAACAACTCCAGTATTGGGTGATGCAAGGGGGCCCCAAAACATTGCAAGGCACTGCGTATCTACGGGGGTGTGATTGAGCATTCGAAGCCGGTCACCGCTATCATCCGTGGCATATACAGGGCTCGTCTGGTACCGCCTCCAACCAATGGAAACAATAATAGGGTCTCTTGTCTTCAACAATTTCCTGTTCCAAGTATGTCGCTTAAGTGTTGCCTGGAGGGACAACAGACAGGCAAAAAATTTAACAGTAAATACTCATGAGATGCAAAAAAACAATTGAGTTATACTTGTGTAGTGAAATTTTTTAAAAGTAAAATTACAACATACTTTACGCTAGTAAAATGAAAAGGCATATCAACCTGCATATATCCAATATTTTCTTCTCTGGGACTGATACCTCCAACGAGAATTGGATGACCAGGATTAATATTTCCAACCATCTCGAAAGGAATGTCTCGGACCTCCAATCTTAGATAAGTCCCTGGTCTGAAACCCGAACACACATCCTGCTCCTTTCCTAATATACGCAATATTAAGGAATTTCAAAAAAAGATTAAAACATAATGACTGGGAAAAGAGCACAACGATTACTGCAAAGATCCATAAAGTAATCTGATGTTTCTTCAAAGATAATCATTTTACAAATACTGTGTAACAAAGAAACACAGCTTAATAAGACTTGAGAAAACGGAGTATAGATATTGCTTTTTAGGGTAGACAAAGTTTGTTACACCAAATAAAGTTAGAAATATGTATTTTGTAAGAAAGTGATGTTTCTTCTCTCAGATAGTCAGTCAATATTGTGCGACAAAAATACACAGCCTGTTGAGATTTGAGAATAACGGAGACAAGATATCACCTTTCAGAGATCTCTTCCTTTTGAGGGCAGACTTTAAAGGGCAAGGATCAACAAAGCTTGTTATGCCAAATAGAGGGAAATCACCAACACCAGCAATGTGCACCTGACGTAATAAACCCCAGTCAGTTTGCATATTGGTGTAACAATATTCAAGTAAAACTCAACGTAGAGAAATGAAAAAAATATTCTGCACAAAAGAATATGAACAAGCCTCTATATAATTGTAATTGTGTTTACAGGAATAAAAAGCGGTCATCTCTAGCTCCAAAGAGTGGCAGAATAAAAAGCAAGATTGACATCAGTTAGCAACTCTAAGATAAGTACCTTAGCTCCTTTCTTGATATCACAACCTCGGAGATAACCATACAAAACAATGTCCCTAGTGCATCTGTAATCGATGAGCAACCTGCCTGACGGAGTAACATCTTCAAAACGGTCTACCAACACATAAGGTTGTGCAGCTCGCCATGACAAAGGGTGAAATTCCATAATCGATATGAAGCTTGCAAGATCCAGAATTTCATGCTTAGGGTACCTGTTAGAATAGATAAGAAAGCATAATAGACTATAAGCACTCTATTTTACATTAATTCAGACCCTACAAATTTAAAAAATTGTATAAGAAACGCGAATGAAACATGCAAAGCTACTTTGGCATATTCAAGCATAAGAAACCTACATCCCAGTTCCAAGTCCAGATAAGCAGAATAGTCTTGCTCCTTCATATATTTCAGTAGAGAAATGATTCATAAGGCATTCTTTGGTTCTTAATAGTTTTTCAAGATCTGCGCACATACCACCAGATATCAGCACCCCCATGACCTTCGGCATGCCATGAACTCGTAAAATATTCACAAACTCGAATGTTTCCTGAAATCAGCAAAAGCATCTTATGATCAAAATACCATATTAACTTACCGTGACCTAGTTATCGAGTATGAACAAAGTGAAAATGGCAGCAACGTTAACTCAAAATTGTTGTTAATGGTAAGGCTTCTAAAGATATATTTGACCTTTCAAATGTTACGTACCATTTCAAAACCAGTATCTGTATCAACGAGCAACATGACAGCGTCAGCATATTTTGCAGCATCAAGCATACCATTAATGTTATTCGGACACTCCACAAACTGTATTCGTCTTTGCTTCCCTAACAAAACACCAGAACACATAATGAGACCATGAAACCGAACCAATCCGTCCAAGAAGTAAGAAACAATCAAAATAAATATACCTGATACGATCGTAACTGGGCCTTGCATGTATAAATTATTAATATTTTTCTTGGTATAACGCTTTACTAGTGATCTAATCAACCGAGACTTCCCAACCTAGAACAGAATACAATAATTACAAGCACACTAAACATAGAAAATTAATGTCTATCATGAACTTTAATAAGTAAAATTACCTTGGGAGGTCCATGGACAACAATAACGTATGGAGGTTCTTCTTCTTTCACGGTAAGATCAACAGAAGCTGTATCTTTCTGCTCGTATGTAGTACGAAAATAAACAATACACCATCTTTATTAAGTTACTCGAATTCAATGGACGCAATAAATTGTACAACAAACTTTACGATAGTAAAACGAAAAGGAATATTAACCTGCATATATCCAATAATATTCTCTTCCCCAGGACTGATACCTCCAAGAAAAATAGGATGATAAGGAACATAATTCTCAACAATCTCAAAAGGAATGTCTCGGACCTCCAACCTTAGATAAATCCCTGGTCTGAAACCCTCGCCCTCATCAAGCTTTTTTTCTGAAATTAAAAAAATAAACAGAAGAAGGATTGTAAAAATAGCACAAAGATCACTGTAAATATCCATAGAAACCTGTTTAGCAAGAAATCAATGTCTCTACACTCGGAAATCATACTACAAACACTGTGTCGAAAAGAAACGCATCCCGTTATTAAAATGAGAAAAAAGAGCTGAGGTATCACCTTCCCGAGATCTCTTCTTTTTGGAACCAGACAATAAAGGGCAAGGATCGGCTAAGCTTGTTACACTAAATAGAGGGAAATTACCAACACCAGCAATGTGCACCTGATGTAATAAACCCCAAGTCAGTTTGCATACGGATGAAACGATATTCAAGTAATACTCATGGTGGGAGAAGTGAAAATAACAGTTACTCATCAACACAGAAGAAAATGGGACAAGCCTTTATAGAGCAAACCCAGCTAATTGTGTTTACAAGAAACAATTACTGTTCAGGACTCTGAGAACATCTCCTTGCTTTTCCACATAGAGGAAGACACGGATAATTTTCATTGGAACTAAGCTTGAAGTTCAGACACATGATATGATAGTAATACTTGTAGCAAAAAAAAGAAGGAAAAAAAAACACCAATGCGGTCACCGAGAATTTATTGCGCATCCAAATGTTAGAGAATCAACACAATATACTCAAAACTTTTGCACAGGAGAAAATATTAAGGCCTCTAAAAGCCAACTTACACCAAGACTGTTGAGTTACATCTTGCATATATACAGAACTATGAGAAAAGAAGAAAACAGATAATATGGATACACCGCAGGAATTTTGACTTTTAACAATAACGAACAGAGAAAATAGACCCAGGCCACTTAGCATCAAATTTCACGAGTCTTCGTAAATGTTAGTGAGCTCTAAGAGTTAACAAAATTTCTAGAATAGTCCTTACTTTTTCCTATTTTTAACATATCTGCACAAGGTTATAAATATGAAGAGCGGTAGACTAAATATAAGATGGTTTTGAACCATTTTAAATCATGCAAAATTACGAGCAATATGTGATTTCAGAGTACGTGATAACAAGTGGATATGCTCTTATATTAACAAAAGAAAGGATGTATTTACAAAGGTAGTCTCTAGTTCCAAAAGGCATCAATTAGCATCCCTAAGAGAAGTACCTTAGCTCCTTTCTTGATATCACAACCTCGAAGATAACCACGCAAAACAATGTCTCTATTGCATCTGTTATCCGTGTGCACTCTTTCCGGCCGAGTTACATCTTCAAAGTGTTCTGCCAACACATATGGTTGTGCAGATTGCCATGACAATGGATGAAAATCCATAGCCGATATGAAGCTTGCTAGCTGGCGAATTTCATGCTCCGGATACCTGTTAGAATAGATAAGAAACCGTGACGGACTATATTTTTACTAGTTTACTTTGAGTGAGTCCTTTGAATTTCACAAACTGGTAAAAGAGACGAGCATGAAACACAATGAGCTATTTTTGGCATATTCAATCTTAACAAACTTACATCCCATGATCGAGCCCAGACAAACAGAATACTCTTGCTCCTTCACATATTTCAATACTGAAATGATTAATGAGGTGTTCTTTGGTTTCAAATAGGTCGCATTTATCAAGAGATGTCAGCACCCCCATAACCTTCGGCATGCCGTGAATTCGTAAGACGTTAACAAACTCAAAAGTCTCCTGAAATCAGCAAAACCCTCTTGCAATAAGAAATTAAAATTATATATTTTAACTTGCTGCTTTTAAATGTAATTACTCACCATTTCAAACCCAACAAATGCATTTATGAGCAATATAACAGCATCAGCATACTTTGCAGCATCACGCATACCATTAACATTATTGGGACACTCCACAAACTGTATTCGCCTTCTCTTCCCTGACACACACAAAAAAAAAAACAAAAAAAGTTAAACCATGACACCAATTTGTCTAAGAAAAATATATCAATGTACCTGTTATGATGGTAATGGGGCCTCGCAAGTCCAGTAAATCACGATCCTCGGTATAATGGTCTACTAGTGACCTAATCAACAGGTGCTTCTGCTTCCCAACCTAGTAGAAGAGAATACAACAATTTGAAGCAGTAAAGAAGCAGTAAACATGTCAAATTAATTTGAATCATGAATACAATTACCTTGGGAGGTCCATGGACAACAATAACATAAGGAGGTCGTTCTTCTTCTTTTAACACAAAATCAGGTCTATCAACTTCCATCTGCTCATCGGTGGTTGCTGCTTCTGTACTGTTGTCGGCGGTGGTGGTGTTTTTATATACTCTGACATAATTCGGACCACATAGAACAATTTGCTGCTTGCTCGAAGAAGAAGAAGCAGCAGCAGCAGCAAACGCCATTTTTCAATTGAAAACCTAGATAGAAACACACAATTCGGAATTACATCAGATATATCGACCTTGGGCGGCCCGACGGGTTCCTAACCCGGATCCTTTCTATCCATTTAACCCGCAAAATGAGGGATGGTGAGCATTTGGCAATGACAAACTTAGGCGCAAGCCCCAAAAAATAAAATTCTCATTGTCAGACCCACAATTAATTTTTAGTTCCGTGACACCCATAATTATATAAAAATATTTGCATGACGGATTATGCATCCGCATGACGGGTTATGTATCAGGGGTATAATTGACAATGCAACTTGAATAACATATCTAAAAATCCGCTCCTTGGAATTTTACAAAATTTATATCGTTGGAAATATTTTTAAGAGAGCTACGCAACGAGTACAAACAAGAATATCAAATTACTGTTTTTCACAAAAAAATCGGAGGTGATCATCATTTTAGGCAAAATTTTCAAAAACTTGATACATAACCATTATGCAGCCACCAAAAAAGATGCATAACACATTCTGCAGATGCATAACGAATTATGCAACCATTTTCTCAACTGCATAACAAGTTATGCATCTATAACAGATTATGTAGCCATTGTTTTGACTGATTTTAGTGTGTACAGATAAAATCGATGCATAATGCATTATGCAGCCATATTTTCGGATGCATAATAGGTTATGCATCCATTTTCATGATTGCATAACATGTTATGCATATATTATTGTAGGTGCATGACAAGTTATGCAGTCTTTGTTTTTGTTGGTTTCAACAATAACAAAAACGTTGATGCATAATGTGTTATGCAAACATTTTCTGGACTGCATAAAAAGTTATGCAACAACTTTTCATGATGCATAACAGGTTATGCATCAGCAGATTTCACACCCACACCACTTGCTGGTAACAAATGAGCATCGACAACTAACTCTTCGTCGTATTGGCTAAAACCATTCCAATTCCACCATCTTGTTTCACCACCAAAACTCCTTTGGCAACTCTTGCATTAATTCTCACAAAAGACAATTTTTCCTTCTACTTTTTCTGGTATTAAAGTACCGGTCATACATAAATTATCATTAGAAGGAGTACTAGCATTGCCGGCATAAACGAATTCCACCATTTTATCAGGTAATGGTTTGTCGTAATTAAGTGAGACACCAGAATAATTTTTACCATTACCAGGACTAACATAAGAAGGGAAATCACGATCTAGAGTTCCAGCACCAACAGTAGTAATCCATGGAGCAACATTAGAAAAACCATCAGGACTAGGACCAGCATTACCAGCTGAACAAGAAACAAGAATACCTTTCTCCGTGGCTATGAAAGCACCAATTGCAACAGAATCTCTGTAATATTCACCAATTGCAGCAACTGTCACACCCACAGTACAAAGAGAAAGTGAAGAAAAATGACCCAAATCAGGCTAAGATGTTGATGGAAGTTCGTGACTGTGAATCATTCAGATGTGATTTCTCCGATGTAATTTTTTCTACCATCGCTGGCAGTAGATATGCAACAACAAATCGTTGAAGTGATTAATCAATATGAAGACGAGCTAATTCATATCGTATGAAACATGAAGGATACGTAGATGTTCGTTCAATTTCATCCACAGAGGATAACCCAAATTAGGCTAAAACCACCATGTTTCTGTTTTCCATAGAAAATCCTTAAATGGGTTTGTAAAACAAGGTTTGATAATCATAGATCTACAGCTAAAACTTATTTCCAATGAATAAATTTTGGATATTTATGAAATCAGATCGAATCTGGAGATGAACATATAAAATCTCATGATAAAATTTAATTTCAATAATTTTGGGTATGAGAATAATTTTTCCCCAAAAAATGGGTGCGCACCTTCAGATTTATGGGCATGGGTTTCACAATGGAAAAAATCTAAAAAATGGGTCTCCCTGTAGTTTTCACTTTGGCAATTCGCGGTTCGATCTAGCCCATCCATTTATTTTGCAAGCGAGATTCTGGCCCATGCAGTGGTTGCAATTTATGGAATCCAATTTGTCAAGAGCACTTCCTATGGACTCAACAAAAAAAGGATTTGTTGATTTTGATCCCACTATGGACTCAACAAACAAGAAAAACGGATGGACAAATCAACAAATTTGTTGGTTTGTTGAGTGAGATGGAAGAACAAGCGCGCACGTAGAGGAAGGCCATGCGATCATGCCACAATAGCTGGTGTTTTATCCAACAACACTGGCATTTTAGCTAGAAAACTGGTGTTTGTCTCACAAACGCCAGTTGTTCCATCGAACGCCAACGTCTTTGCTTAAAGTGCCGCGTTTTTCTCAAAACCGTCAACGGCTACTTTCTTCCAACGGCTATTTCTCCTTTTTGTTTCCTTATAAATTCAGTTCATCTCCAAACTTAAAACTCACACCTTCTTCATCTCTACATCAAAATTTCACAATTTCATACCATCTCTAATTTTTCTTCTATTTCAAACAAAACTATTCATATCAACTCAATCTTCTAGAAAAAATATCATCTCTATAAATTTCATTTCTAAAAAATATGGCATCTTCATCGCGCCGATCACAATAACGATCACAACAAAAAATCCCACAACAAACACAACAACAATCACAACAAGAAACACAACAAAATACACAACAAATACACCACAATCACAACCAAGAAACACAAGAATTCGTGGTGTCAAGTATACGATGGATGAAAACGATTCACTTTGTAGAAATTAGGTATTATATACATTAGCTGAAATCAATGTTATTTATCAAAAAAAAAAAATTATGATAAGATTTTACAAAAAAAATTGTGAAGAAGACGGTAACATCAATAGATGTGATGCTGATGGGTTATGTCATCGTTTCAAACAATTTCAGCATCCGTTAGTGAATATGTATCTTTCGTCACCCAAATGTGGCGCAACAGAAGAAGTGGTGATGGTGAAACGGATGTGGAACGAAGATGTCGGAAAGAGTGGCAAAGATCCCACAAATCGGGTTTCCAACATGAAACTTGTTTCACCATTTTGAGGGTGCTTAACAAGTTTAATCCGTACTTGCTGGAAGGTAATCAAGTGCCTGCAAGATCACTAGATGGTCCAATCTCACAGGATTTTCATAATGGTGGGCCTGCTTCCTCACCTGAAGGAACTGGATCTCCATATACCAGGTCTCCAAGTAGTCAAGAACAACACAACACTAATCTAGACGTTAACACCAACGTCAAGAGAAGAAGAAGATGGGGTCAGAAAGCTGCAAAAGCAGCGAGAGACGCAGCCCAATGAGTAAAGAGGTTCAAACGAGTTCAACTATGCTGATCATAAGGAATTAGAGTTGAATATAGAAGCAGATAGAGCTATGGATAGTGGCATTGCTATAAATAATTAACAAAAAAGTCGTCTTTTGTGAGAACAATACTACAGGGATTGTAAGATAAACAAGTTACTCTCCTTGAACACTTCAACAATGAATGAACGAAAACTTGGTGCATGGACTAAGGAAAGGGATGCGGCCGAACAATAACAAGTCCCACAACAAACTGGCCAGTATGAGAATGTGGAGAAGACGAAGATGATGCCTCATAATAAAACGAAGATGAATACAATCTTGATAACTTATTTTAATTCTTGATTGTTAAGTTTAATTTAATTGTACTCGTTTATTTAAAATTACTTTTAATATAATTTCCTTAATTTTAATTTTAATTGTATAAGTGTAGTCGTTTAAACAAACAACTTTAAATTAAAAAATATTTTAATTAAAACAATCAACACTAAATTGAAAATAACATCTATCATCCTCTCCCTATGCTTATGCCACTCCCTAAACCTCGCGCATCGTCTCATGCTACTTTTAAAGCCCAAAGGTTATTAGTTAGATCTTGTCTTAGTTGTCCATAGATTCCCCGATTTTAGAGTATATCAGTGGAAATTCTATATTCTCTTGTCGGACGCCCATGCTCCACCACAAGATTAGGCCTCAAATCTTTATTTGGAAAACTAGTCCAGGTTGGGCCACATTTGGTTTCTTCAATGACCATGTTATGTAGAATGATACAAGTCAGCATAATTTTGTTCATTTCTTGAAGATCAAAAAGGCGTGTCGACCCAGCTATGATGGCAAACTTCCTTTTCAGTATGCCAAAAGCGCGTTCAACATCCTTTTTGCATTTCATTTGTTGGGTGTTAAAGTATTTCATATCTTTCGAAGTCGTCGGTCCAAAACCTACCTGACTATAAGCTTGAACCATAGTTGACCATTCTGGATAGATTCCGTCTGCTAGATAATAACCCTGAGAGTACTGGTGACCGTTGATGGTGTGAATAACAACTTTTCAGAGGTGTTTTAACACATTTCTGGGGGTACCCTTATCCCAAGTTTAGGTTCCTTTAGTAAATTTTTGAACCGATTTTTCAAAAATGTTTCTTTCCCAAAAATACCTGCACACACATAAAACACCATAATAAATACAAAACTGAGCACTAACAATATATAAAATTGAGACAAATCAGACACATAAATGTGTCTATCAAAAAGGTCGAATGTGAAAGATGAATGCAATTCTCTACAATCTTTCATGTACAATACTAGCGATATATGACAATAAATATCTAGTACAGGATTAGCAGCCTTAAACAACATGTTTTCAGAAAAAATCTTCAAACGATTATTTCAACAACAACAAAATTCACCTTGTTGTAGGTGATTTTGGAGGTAGCATATTAAATTCACTATTCACTCGTTCGGCTAGTAATGGTCTCTCAAAGAAGCTAGGTGATTGGATTTGAGGGTTAATAGAAAATAAATATGATTAAATCGGTGGTAAAAAAATGGTGAACGAAAAATCCAATAATGCCTGGGTCATATATGAAACATTGTAAAAAGCAATCAAAGTTGTATTTAGTGAATTACATATTTAACCCTGGCGAGATTGGGGTATACCCAGTTTTATGTGGACATAGTGCCCTTACTAAGGGGAGGCCAAATATGGGTGAAGTTAAAATACTACCCTTGACCTTTATAATTCTAATAATTACCCTAAATCAGTTTTTTTATTTTTCTTTCATCTTCCTTCTTCTTCTCCTCCACCACCATACCGACCTCCCCCACCACCACCATCAAAACTCCTCGATTAAATCTAGTGGATCGTCGATTCAAAAATTCTAATTCATCTTCAAACATGGAACCACCACAGCGGAAGGGAACTCGTATGAAAGATGCTAATAGAAAACCCAATGAGTATAACCCTGGCATTGCAAGTTTGGTTCAAAAATAAGTGAAGAAAAAAACGGTTGAAGAAGAAGAAATTGAAGTCGCTCAAATGGAAGAAATGGTGCGATTAAAAAAGTAAGGGCCTACTTAAACTCACTCCAGTACTTCAATTTCATGTTTGCATGTCAAATTAGGTCAGAAAAATCGAATGTTTGAATTTGCAGTTATTTTCCCGGTAAGGTTTAAGTTTCACGACCTTGCCGGCATTTCATATTTAGTGTTCTTCCGGGATGCTCTTAGGTTGAATATTTTTCCGGCTGTTTAGTTTTTGTAACTGCTTTTACAGGGTCGGGAAGTTATTCAACGTATAAGCTTGCCGGCGTAATTTTTTTTTAAAACCGGGTCGGTTATAAACTTTAAACTTGCCGGCTGTATTTCAGTTTTTTAGTATCTCCTGATGCCTTGAATTATGAAAGTTGGAATGGTATGTAAATACTACCCCGCCGGATTTCTGTTAGACGGTGTTGTTTTTATTATAGATGTTGCCGACTTTTGTAGTTGAAAACCCTGTGTCATAGTTGTTAAAAACCGGCATGTTATTGGAATAAAAACATGACGGCCATTGTTAATCTGGCATGTTGTTTAGATATCCACCCTTCCGACCTTGGTCCGCCGGATTGGTTGTATATGTTTACCTTGCCGACCTATAATCCATTTCTTAATTGTTCTTATTCAGTTGCAAAAGGCAAACAAGAAATCTCTGAAAGCTCTTAGTCCTCCTTCAAGACCTCCTCGGGTTGGTGATAAACTCTTGACTTCAACACATCGAGGGACATACGTTGTGTCGGGAACGCTCAAGATCCGTGTACCAAATGATTCTGAACCACCATTGGAACCCAGTGATTCAGACGAGACTCCATATGAAGACCAATCAATTTCATCTGGTAGAAAAGGTGATGATGATGATGTTGACGAAAGAACTCTGGATGCTGTAATAGGTAACAATGATGATGATGATGATGATGATGATGATGATGATGATGATGATGATGATGGTGATCAAGCTAATGATGATGTCTTAAAATAAACATAAGGGGAGGTAATGATGATGGTGATGATAATGATGGTAATGGAGATAAAGGTAAAAATATCCAAGATAAAATTGTTGAAGAGGTAGAGTAACAATAAGAAGAAGTTGGGGAACAAACCCAAGCTGCAAGTACTAGTGCAACCGGAAAGAAGAAAAAGGTTATCACTAAACCAGATAATTCCCACATGCCGGATAAACAATTGAAGGTTAAGCTGAAACTGGGAGAGGCTCTAAAGGGGACCCTAGAAGATGATGGAAATGTTCTTTTTTGGATACAAAGACTCATGGGCATGTGAAATCCAAAATACTACCGTAAGTAATCTCAATGCGTCTTTGTTTTTTTATTTAAGTGTATCTTATCTATCTTAAATTTGGGTCAAGTGTTTGTGATTCTTTTCATTTTGTTTTTTTGGTATTTAGGATCACAAGCATTCCATCCGTCTCTTGAGTTACCAATCTTCATATTCAGTGACTAAGAACTAGGACCTTGACAAGGAATGTGACGAGGTGCAGCGAGTGTCAAGAGCTATGGGTTGTGGCCTGCGATGGAGAGTTCAAATGTTAAGTATGATAGAGCTATCGTATCTACATTCTGTGGGAGGTTCTACGAAGACAGATACAATGTTATTCCCATTCGGTGAGATGGCGATAACTCCTGGTGATGCTCATCAAATTTTAGGCTTCGAGGTTGACGGAAAAGAAATCAGTGAGGGCTTCGATAATGGCATCGAATGGGAGAATATCTTCAAATTGACCAAAACTTTGTTCGGTTGGAATCAGGTTGATACGGAGTCTATGCTTGTGATGAAGGATGATCATCTAACCAAAAAGTTTAATCTGAAGAAGCTGAGGGATACATTATTTGGGACCAAGGAAATCTATGATAAGGAAGGAAGGGTGGACTTGGGGCGAATCAATACTACCACGTCATCTTATCTTCTCTACGTCCTGGGAAAATGTATCTTCCCCGACGGTTCCGGAAGCTTGGTCGACGCCAGGTATATGCAACTATTGGATCCCTTAGATAAGATGGATGAGTATTCTTGGGGTACTGCGGTGGTCGCCTTCTTGAACAATGAGTTGAAAAAGGCTTCAAGGGAACTAACAGCGTAAGTTAACGGAAATATACGTCTCTTCCAGGTAATTTTATTGTGTAAATCATTTATATTTGCAAAATGCTTGTAATGTTTGATTCTTGCTAAACTTTGTGTTTGCATAGGTTCGGATATATGAATACTTCCCTACTTTGGTGAAAACCAACTCCTACATCAAAGTGAATGAACAGCTTGCGATTGATAAGCCAAGAGCACACAAATACAATTTTAAGGGTGCTCAGGAAAAGGATATGCCGCAGCAGCTTATCAACGTGCGAATCACCTTGGAAAAATTGACTGCGGATGAGGTAATATTTGACCCTTATCGAGATGCTAGAAATCAAGGTTTAATCCAAATGAGAGATGATGTTACATTATACTACGGACCTTTGTTGTTCTCCCATGGATTTTCAATGTATGATCCACATCTGGTAATACGACAATTAGGTTACGTCCAAGAAGAACCCAATTTCGATGCTGAGCCATTCTTTAAAGTGTTAAGGGAGGACTACAACACGTCACAAAAAACTATTAACGTCGCTTACGCTCCACCGCCAGCTCTAGAACATTGGAACGGAAAACTTAGCCTTAAAGTCGATACGAGTCTTTTGGACGAGGTGACCGAAGGTAATGAAGCTCATGAGAGATACATGTCGTGATACTTGGGTTGGGCTTGTCCTATTGTGATTAGGGAAATGACTGCTGAACAATTGGATCGTAAGAGGAAGATGGCAGCGAATGACTCAGCAACAATTCCTAAGTTCCTTGTAAGTATTTTAGAGTTTCTCTTATTGTTTGAAGATTACATTATCGAATTATTCTATTAATTGTTTGTTGTTTAACTGAAAATAGAAGGAGCATTTAAAGACCTTTGTGAAGCTGTTGTGTTGCGTGAGAGAAAGAGGAGGGCCTTTGTCGATTGAAGAGCAAACCAAGCACATTCACTATGCTAGCAATCTTGACAATGAGGATGCCTATGAAATGTTCAAGAAAGCTTATGTTGAAGTAAAGAGGGAAGAAAAAGTCAGGAGGGAAGCACAAGCCAAGATGAATGCTGACAAAAAGAGGGCTCGTTCCCGTGGTGATGGTAGTGGTAGTGGTAGTGGTTGTGGTGGTCGTGATAATGCTAAATGTGGTCGTGGTGGTGAATGAATATTTTCCTACTTTATTTCTTTATGTTGTGGTACACAAATGTTAAGGTTAACAGTTGGATTTTTTTTTTTAAGGTTTATGGGACATGTTTTCGTATTTTGGACAAAAATGTGTTGGATTTCCAGTTGTTGAATGAATGATTTGTTTAGCTATGTAAAGTTTCAAAACTTACGCCAACATGTATTTTTTAATTTATATTTTCCGACTATACACGAGCCGGCAAGGTTTTGAACTGTCAAACCGCCGGCCCTGACAGCAGAAATTATTTGCATACCAGGGTCGACAAGGTAACCAGACCAAAACCTAGCCGGTTGTTATTTAGCCGGCAAGCTATTATGTTATATACCCTGGCGGCTATTTGTTGCAGAAAATACCTTCTCCTGATGCCTAAAAGAATCATAAGGTCGGCATGGTTATAAATTATGATCTTTCCTACGGCATCATAGCCAGCACGTTCGTGACCAAATACCATTCCGACGCATTAACAGAAGAAAATCAACTCCTGATGCCTAAAATAATCATAACACCGGCATGGTTGTAAAATATGACCTTGCCGACTATATAATATCCGGAATGCTATAGACCAAATACCTTTCCGGCTATTGCACAGAAAAAAATGAACTGATGCCTAAAATCAGCATAATGTCGGCATGGTAACAAAATTTCGAGCCTGCCGGCAACAAGTACTCGGCATACTTTGGAAACAAAAACATCGACGGGGAATTCAAAATTCAAAATTTTTCAAGTACAATTGCATTGATTGACTTGTACTTAGGCACTATAACGACCAAATTTGGGCACAATCCTATAAATACACTACTTCTCTCTACAAAAACACACACAGTTATTTGCATATACTCTCCAAAGCTCATATCATCATACACTCCATCTAACTCACCCAATATATTTACATACAACAATGGCATCATTTGATTCAAATGTAGATTTGACAATCACCAAAGCATGGGATGCGTAAAATCGACTTAGACGTCAATCCTCCGAAAGGGAGGATTCTACAACCTTTTGGGCTAGGCTACACAACAAATTTATCCAAGAGTTTGGGAATCCTAATGCAAGAAGTGTTCAACAAATCCAAGCTAGGCACCTAGTCATCGAAAAAGAGATACTTGCTTTTTTGGATCTCCAACCTCGTATTTTTAACACTCGCCCCTTCACCTTGTCCATTGCACAATTTGTAAGTAATTTTGTGATTTTTTTTACGTAACGTACCCATGTTGTTTTATCTTCCAATGAAACACAACTAACAAATGTAAGTTTGTTTTTGTGTTTTTGTAGCATGAAGTCGTGAAAGAGCACTACTTGGAGGAAAAGGGGGAAGCATTCGCGCTCGATGCAAGCTATCACTTCTTGGCAGAAAGAATCCCGGAGGATAACCCGGACTACTTGGATGCGGTATTGTCTTTGGAGGAGGAAGATTGATGGATTTAGAAGTTTTTGTATAGGTTTTATGGGTAGACCTCTATGTAAACCCTCACGATAGTATAACTCATCCACTAGGGTCGCCTATGGGTTCAAAGGCTTGATGCACATGCTAAGTGCATTCATTTTTCCGTCGACAAGGAGTTAGGTTTTATGTTTCAATCAATATAGTAACCAAAATTGCATGAATAAATTGAATTACATCTTCCCATATTCTATTTTCTGTTTGGTATAAGTACAAGTCGGCAAGGTTAGAAATCCTTAACATGCCGGCTACGCGTCAGCCGGCAGTGTTATAAATAATTTGCATGCCAAAAATATTATAGACAGCATGTTAGGAAATATTTACATGTCGATCGTTAGATTGATGACCCAAGATAGTCGGTATATTATTCATTAAAATTCCATTCCGTCCTACAAATAGTCGGCGTTTACTGCATCCAAGGACCGTGCCAGCTACACTTGTTTGGCACCTTATTCAAACGTATACCTTGCCGACCATTCACATTTTCTAAACCATATTTTTTGATCGAAATCGAACTCATAAGACGGATTAAAGGTTTAATCTACTGAATTCATAATTTCAAAATTTTAATCTAAACTCAATCAATTAACCTAATCATAATTTTTAGTGTTAATTAAATAAGGGCATACTAGCCATTTATAAAAAACATGGTTAAGGGGTGGCTTCTTTTTACTTCTAAATGACCCTATTTTGTCTCATTTGGTATGCCCCAATTAATCTGGGTATACCCCAATCTCGTTATGATATTTAATGGGGTTGTATTTAGTCAGGATTACAAACCATATAGAGATTATATTTAGTCATTGCTATTTATGTTCTTTTTTCTTTAAGTTTATTGAAAATTTCACCGCTAGGAATCGATGAATTCCCAGGTGTAACAACCTTATGCAATGTAATTTTTACTATTTTAATTTAACCGGTAAAAGATATGGTGTTAACGAGTTTCGAACTAAGGTCACTAATATTATCATACAATGGTTTTATGACAGTACTATAATAACATCTATATATGTTTTTCTAATTGTGGATATGGTGTTGATGATTTTCAAACTAAGGTTACTAGTATCATCATATATTGGTTTTATCACTAGACTAAAGTAACATCTATGCTTTCTATCCATAAATGATTGTAATATTTTTTTTTAAAAATTTCTCTCGTTGCAAATTTATTGGACATTTGGTATCATATTGTAGATCAGTTATGAAAGATGTGTCGAATGAGTGTGTGGACACTAGTTCCTCTAATGAGATCATTAAGAAGAAAAAAATCTAATAAATCCAAGGAAACTCTATCAGTTAAGGAGAGTCTTGAACGCTTTAATATGGATTTGGTAAAGAATGATCATCCGTATATGGAAGGTGCAAGCACCACCTCAAATGATGTTTTTATTCCTCCTGGATTTGAAACCCGAAAAAGATTTCAAGAATTGAAAGAAAAGGAAGTAGTTGCTACAAGCAAGTCAGAAATGGAAGATTCAAAAATTAGCTTCACAAATCTGTCTTCAACAGTTCAACTGAGCCTACTTTAGGATCGACTAGAAAATTTAGTTCAAAAGCTAAAGCTATTAGATTCTTCCCTAACGGTATTTTTGGTATTTAAAGGCAAAAATGCTGAATCGTCAAAAAACATTTAGTGATCCTAATAAAATCTCAGTTGTTGGTCTTAATGAAATGGGTTCTATTATGGGGATAGAATTTCCTTCTTCGAAGAAAGTTTGCAAAGGAATGTATGATAACCTTGTGAAAAATCATGTTGGTTTAATCATCCTAGCATATTTAGGGGCCACCCAAAAATATTTAGGGGCCAACAATAAAACAAAATAGGGTCACCCAAATATAAAACGAAGCCACCCCTTATCTCCCGTAAATCGTAATGGCAAAACTAACCTATAATAATCGGTTGATAAACAAGGATCGTTATCTACCGAATGATTCGGTAGAAAAAAAAATCACAAACGTCCGATTGTGGACGCTTTAGTGTTAGTAAGTAATGTGTTTCATTTTTATTTTTTTGAGGAGACTGTTTCATTTTTTTTCATTTGTTGTCTGTTATAGTTCTAGAAAAGAAGAAGAATGGTAATATTGAAAAACCAATTTTTTTAGAAATAGGCAACAAAAATGGATGGATTTGAAGAATTTGTTGAGAATGATCGTGAAGAACTTAATGTTGAAGGATCACGACCGTTTAGAGAAGACGATTTGGGGTATATGTTGAATGATTTAAACTTTTGTGGAGAGGAAACCCTAGACGACGCTTTCATGGAGGAAACCGTAGAATCAACCGAGATCGAAGATAACGATGCATCTAACACACAGGTATTGTGTTAAGAAACTCATAACCCACTTTGTATGCGTTTGTATGAGTTTTGAAATGATAAAACTCGATAAATGCATGCATTTAACGCCATGAACTACCCAGAATCGGTAGCTAATGTATTCACATCTCTACCGAATACAACCTCCTGAGTACCAAATATTTACAATCGTTAGTTTAAATAATGTATATTACTACCAAATAGTTAAAAAAAAACCAAATTGATTTTTCAAAATAGCTACATTCGGTAATTATTAAAGTGCATTTAATACCGAATGTCCCAAAAATTGAAATCCTCAAAATTATGAAACTCACTAATTCTTATCTTTTACATTCGGTAGTATTAAAATTTTATATAACTACCGAATATATCTTTGGCCCCCAATTCAAATTCTCGCAATCTCGTAAAAATAGTTATTGTTCTGTGAAATTCGTCTGATTATTTATAACGTTATCTTCCGATTGTACATATTCGGAAGTATTACCAGATATATGTCTTCCGATTATGATTGTTTTTGTACTCAGGAGACTGTCTAAATCTTTCTATTAAAATCGGTAGTTTTGTTGACACAAGATTCATCCGATTATATTAAAATCGGTTGTAAAATGTACATACTGTCTTCCGATTGTGAATGTAAACCATGTTGCTTCATTTTTGCAGGGCGTTGTAGCGGTTTTTGATGATTTATATTTGAGGCCCGATACTTCGTTACAATATGCAAACGATTTGGTATACGCATTACTATTATTATTATTCAAATACGTATGTTAAATGGTTATACTTATGATATTAGTTTTGTTTTATTCGTGTTTAGTCATTTGCAAGTAAGAAGGAGGCGAAGGAATGGCTCATGAACAAGGAAAAAGATAACATGTGCGTTGTAGTTCAAAACAATCATGTGGGTGAAACTCGATTTGAAATGATTTGGAGACGTTGAGGGCCATTTATAATGGTGATAATTTTCCCAGGGTTATTGTAATGGATAACGATCAAGCCCTAATGCATGCAATAGCGGTAGTGTTTCCGGAAGCCCGAAACTTGCAATGTACCTGGCACATTCAACAAAACCTCAAATCCAATTGCCATCATCATTTCCAATCTAAAAAACCAAGGAAGGGTACGAAGAGATCGAAGGAAGAGGATGAGCGCATTAGTAAATTAACCGTGGAAGAACGAGAAGAAGAGAAACGGTTATTTGATGTAAAATGGATGGAGGATGGAATGATTTGGAGAATGTTTTTGAAAGCATGGGACAAGATTGTTTGGTCAATGACCGAGGAAATTTACGAAGCAAACTTGAAGAAATTTGAGGATGAATATGGCACGAACTATCCAAAACCGGTTGAGTATTGTAAAACACAGTGGTTACCGATTAAGAAGAGGTTTGTCTTTGCATGGACATATGAAGTTCATAACTTCAAGAACGAAGCGACAAGCATTGCGGAGGGGGCTCATGGCCGATTAAAGACTATACTACTTGGCAGTCAAAATGGAGTTGTGTCGATTCAAGAATCAATCCATGAATACACCAAACGTGATCTCGTAAAGATTAGAACCAGTATGCAATTTAGTGTACACCAATTCCCAACAGAACATGCTAAGGAAAGATTGCTTCTAAGGGGCATAGTTCATAAAGTTTCGAGATGGGCAATAAATCACATGATGAAACAACTCCATTTTTATAAAGCTTACGATGATGAGAATACGGTTTGTGTTTGCAAGGATATGATGGGTATTGGACTCCCGTGTCGTCATAAGTTGGGTAGGTATGTTGAAGTGATTGACATCAATGATATTCATCCATTTTGGAAGCAATTAAATTTTACTCCAAGCACCCCGGTAGTTGATGGTCCGTCTTTCTTTGAGTCTGAATTGTGTGCGCGAATAGCACAGCGTTATGCTACATCAAATGGCACCAAAAAGAAAATATTGATGCACAATTTGGAGGAAACCCTTCACCCTTGTTTACGGGAAGTTGATGAACCTATTAAACAAAAGGGGGCCGGTAGACCCAACATCGAAGTGTCGAGGACCATCCAAAGAAAAGAGTTGAAGGAGTATTTGTCTAATAAAAGAATATTGTGTAGGGCCGAGCGTTTGGAAGCCGAATATGAAGATGAGCCGGAACCTAAGAAAAGAGGTCGTCCAAGAAAGGATCAAAGTGGACCCACCGCACGAAAAGTGAAATCAAAGGTCTCTACCGAGCCTTCTCAAGCAAGTCAATCCGAGGTGGTGGAAGAAGTTGTGTTAGTGGAGAGCCAAGCTAGCTGTACTGTTGTTGATCTACTGAGCGAGTCTCAACAAACACTAATAACAGAAATGGTGACTATAAAAGAGAAGTATGGTAGTCTTCGTTGCCCTAGGGATCTTTATGGAAAACCAAATCGAAGCACGTATACAATTATCGAGGAGTATTTGGAACAACTCCCTCCACTCATTGCTCCATTTGTTATATCCACGGACGAGGTTGATGGGGATGGAAATTGTGGATTTCATGTCGCTACGGAACAAATGGGTTACTTTAAAGAGGCCGTAATCGAAGATGTCACCCAATGCCAATATTTAATAAATAAGATGGTGGTACAACTAATGAAGGATAAGGATTTTTATATGGAAATGATGAGGCGAGGAGATAGATACAACAAATAGAGTGAGTTCAAAGATTTAGTTGCGCGTATAAAGTGTCGAAAGGGATTGAAGACAGTCGGATACAAGTATTGGATGACAATGCCTAAATGTGGATATCTCCTAGTGGCGGTTTTGAATTGCGTGGTACATTTTTTTGTTCCTCTGAAGTATGTACCCAGTATGACGTTTGCACCCACAAGAACGGTTTGCGATGAGTTGGTTAAAGATAGAAGAATTGTTATGGCGTTTGTGAATGAAATGCATTTTATAGGATTGCGGGTAAAGAAAGATTGTCCCTTACCACCGTTGAGTAAGTGGCATGATTACTTTCCAATGAACCATTGAAAGGATTGGGTGAAACAATATGAGTCCAACATGGTTGATTGGGATCGTGTTGTGAATAACAACTTTCCCGCTGGGTTACTCGAACTGATTGAAGATGATGACGACGATTAGTCTTTCCATTATGTGTAGAAGAGGTATTTTGAACCGTATTTTTTTTACAAGTTTTTTTTTAAAATTTCATTGGAGATATGTGATATAATCGGGAGATAATATTACACATAGTATGACCGAATGTAATATTCGGTTGGTTTTTTATTTCACCACATTACCGATTTTAATCATTTTCAATTCAGAACTTGAAGAAATTGGAACCCTCAAGTATTCGTTTGATTATAAAATATAAAAACTTACGATTGTAACTCTGACTTTGGAACTTTCAGAATATTACAGAATCGGTAGATTAAACAACACAATAACTACCGATTATGACATCATCGGTAGATTAAACAACTTACTAGCTACCGAATATAACATATTTCAGACAATAATTTAGGGAAATAGGGCCAAACTCTATACCGTGACCACGGACTTCAAGAATTCGTAACTTCCATCATATGTGAATTCTTCACCTTTTTCCTCTAAGTAGTGCATTTTTGGAGTGTCTCCTACATAAACCAAAACAAACTATAATAGAATGCGTAGTTTGTATAAACTATAAATACGATTTGCTCAGTTCGTATTGTTTCGTATGCAAATACTTACAAATTGTTGGATCGACAAGGTTAAGTGGCTAATGTTAAAGATTCGCTTTTGTATCGTTATGTAATCGTTCACCCCTTTTTGAATAAGTCGGAACCGATCATGAACTTGTTGGAGGGATCTTTGCTTTGGATTTCCATATTCTCGGACAAATTGGATGTACACTCTCCCCCAAAAGATTTCGGGGGTTAACCTCCCGGCAATGACATCTTCACGTCTGGTTTCTTGGTACCATGTTTTCACAATGGCCAAATCTTCGGCTGCGTCAAAGTTCGACATGATTGTAATATGAAATATTGTGGTTCAACAAAATACTTGACAATGGAATATGGATGTGTGTGGTTTGGTTCCTAAATGAGCAGAGGTTACCCACCTTATATAGGTTAAAGTTCGAACGACTCTTTTGTTGATAATATGGCCGTTAGGTTAGGCACCAAAACAGTAAACAGGTACAACGTACCAACAATAATACACGACAATCGGAAGTAAATGTGTCACGTTTTACCACCGAATATAATAATCGGTCGTTATTGTAAATTTCTTACCACCGAATATTCTTTTTGAATTCATAAACCTGTTTTTCTTATTTTACTGAATATTCGGTAGGAAACTTCTATTTAGTGTTACCGATTGTGTGTGCATTTCGAGGCACGGTTATTTTTATTAAAAATAAGTATCCGTTGTAGTACAAACGGTATATTATAAAACATAATAGTTTCCGATTCAAACACATTCGGCAGGTTAAATAACTTCCTAACTACCGATTACACAAAATATTTTGAATATCATAATATGATGTAAGGATTACACTTCGACAATTCCATTACAATGACTTGCGCTTAGCTTCGTGGACGTGTTTCACGTGCCCTAAACGGATTAAATATGGCCATCGCCATAAGGATTCTAAAATGAGCTTCGAAACGGAAGTTTGATCTTTTCCATCGCCGCCATTCCTCGAGAGATCGTTCTATCACCTCATCATTAGTTTCACCCCTCAATCGATATTCATTCACAAGATAAGTTAAATGGACGAATTGTTGGACGTGTGCGTTTATTGAACCAATTCGGCATAAAAGATCAGCCGACTGACGGTTATTTGGGTTTCCGGTGTCGATGAAAAATCTTTCGTGAATTCTAAACAAATAACTCATACTCATTACACCTCCTTGCCTGCGTTCTTCACCCCTTCTCGGATAGAATTGGACATAGCGCCTACATAAAGATAAATCTTCTTCCATCGTGAACTCGGTAGAATTAATGAATGGTTGGGCCTTTATGTTAAAGATGGTTTATTTGATGTTGGAGAGAGAAAAATGTATTCTTGGTGCATATATGGTGAGAGATACCCTCCTTATATAGGATATGTAACCCAACGGATATTTTTTTGTTTGAACTATACAAATTCGGAGGATAATTCAGCGTCTTTATCTACCGAATATAACATGGCCTAAAATTCCGAACCAAAGAAAAATGAAGATTTTCTTGGTTTTGAACTTCAAATAATCGGGCGAAGAAAAATATACAAAACCTCCGAATTTTATGGCTAACCCTCTGTTATGCCTGTGGAAACCACCCAGAGCCATGGCGGGGCTGGTTTTGAACTATACAAATTCGGAGGATAATTCAGTGTCTTTATCTACAGAATATAACATGGCCTAAAATTCCGAACCATGGAAAAATGAAGATTTTCTTGGTTTTGAACTTCAAATAATCGGGCGAAGAAAAATATACAAAACCTCCGAATTTTATGGATAACCCTCTGTTATGCCTGTGGAACCACCCAGAGCCATGGCGGGGCTGGTTTTGAACTATTCAAATTCGGAGGATAATTCAGCGTCTTTATCTACCGAATATAACATGGCCTAAAATTCCGAAGCTACGAAAAATGAAGATTTTATTGGTTTTGAACTTCAAATAATCGGGCGAAGAAAAATATACAAAACCTCCGAATTTTATGGCTAACCCTCTGTTATGCCTGTGGAAACCACCCAGAGCCATGGCGGGGCTGGTTTTGAACTATACAAATTCGGAGGATAATTCAGCGTCTTTATCTACCGAATATAACATGGCCTAAAATTCCGAACCATGGAAAAATGAAGATTTTCTTGGTTTTGAACTTCAAATAATCGGGCGAAGAAAAATATACAAAACCTCCGAATTTTATGGCTAACCCTGTTATGCTGTGGAAACCACCCAGAGCCATGGCGGGGCTGGTTTTGAACTATTCAAATTCGGAGGATAATTCAGCGTCTTTATCTACCGAATATAACATGGCCTAAAATTCGAAGCTACGAAAAATGAAGATTTTCTTGGTTTTGAACTTCAAATAATCGGGCGAACAAAAATATACAAAACCTCCGAATGGCTCATCATTCCAAAGCTACAAAACAATGAAGATTATCTACAATGGCTCATCATTCCAAAGCTACAAAAAAACTAACCATTCATAAACCATCAAACAAACCATCCACATACCATAACGTGTTTTAAGAAGTTCAAATCCGATCCTAACCTTAAAAACAAAACCAATTTAAGAAGCATTCCATAAATAAAACGGAAGATTGTCATTCATTGTTTCTTTGATTTTACTTTACGACCGAGACTACCTCCAAGTACACCACGACCACGAGTTTGAGGTCCTTCTACTTCAACACCTTCCGTTCGATTGCTCGTAGAAGCTCGAGTTCTTTTACCCGACTTTGATACTGCCATCTTATATAACTGCCTCTTCGTGGATTTTTCCTCAAATTCTGATGCATATTCTTCATTGTCTATATTGTCAATTAGGTCTCTAGCCTTTTGTATCTTCTCAACTGGCACGGGATCTCTGTTCTTAATGCAAGCAGTTAACATTTTGGAAACACAACTAAACCTATTCACCTATTTTTAAACATAATGACATACCATCAAACGGTTATTACATAAGATTTTTAGCAATAATATCAAGAAAGTTAGAAGAATACGCACCAGTCTATCGTAACCACTTGGTTTAGCACTCCTTTCTCTCCTAGCACTAGCTGACACTTTCTTACTCCCTGCTCGATGAGTCCTTAAGTCGCCTGTTTTTGGGGCTTGCTTAGCTCGACTTGGTCTAAAAAACAACAAAAGAATCAATGTTTACAAACCACACAATCGGAGGCCTTTGTATACGAACTAAACCCGAATGTAAACATTCGGAACAAACAATACAATTTTTCAAACCGAATATGCATCAATTGGAGTTCAGAAACTCTAAATTTTTCAGCATGTAAAATCGGAGGTATAAAACATTATGTTATCTTCCGAATACATCTTGGCCCAAAAATGGGATTTTTCATAAATCAATTTTTTTTAATTATATTTCATCAGATTGAGAAATTTGGTAGTAAGTGTACTACCGATTATTGTATGTCTACTTGAACAGATTCGGAAGACCAAAAATTAATTAACTACCGATTTTAACAATATTCGTACGCAGGAACATAGGCCCAAACACATTCGGAAGAAAAACAAAACATATAACTTCCGAATTCTATCAATGTTCTTCAGGAATGAAGAACACGACTACATTCGGTAGTAAATTAACAGGTTTGACTACCGAATCTGGGTAAATTGCAGAAAACCCTAGATTTTGTTTTTCTCAATTCTGCGAATTAAAGCGAAATATACCCTAAAATTGATAGAGTCTTACCTAATTGGTGCCATTTGAAGTTGCCGGAGTGTTACACTATCAGAAACGCCACCGCCAACTAAATTCGCGGATTCGTCTTCGTCGCGTTCTTCGTCATTTTCACCAACAATCTCTTTGTTTCTTGCTAAATTCCCTATATTTGGAACGAAACCCCGAGGAACGTTTTTGGTTTTAGGTCTGTGGGATGCATTACCCGTCTCCATTGTTATATAAAAAAAAAACCTCCACAATCGGGAGAGAATAGGAAGAGAGGAAGAAGAAGGGTTGAAATGGAGAGAGGGAGAAAAAATTTCGGACGAATACTGCTACATTCGGGAGAGAATATGAACAAGACTATATTTGGGTTTTTATATTTTTTTACTACAAGGACATTTACGGAAATTCACTATAAAAAAGGTAACCCCGTAACCAAAGCCTTTGGATGAGTATAACATGTTGGCCCCTAAATCTTTTTGGATGTCCCCTAAATATGCCAGGTTAATCATTGAGGTTGTGGAGGTGGCTCCTAACTGACCTTTTTTGGTTGCATTATGGTTTGTAGGTTGTAGCTAAAGAAATGTTCTTAGGCTTGACAAGTTGATTCTTTTCCTGTTAATCTTCTTATATTTTTAGTTTGGCTATTTCTCTAGTTTCTCCTTTGTTCTTTTGCACTTTGTTTTGGGCTCTTAGCCTCCTCTAGTTGTAGGCGCTTTCAAATGGCTTGTATGCTTCTTAATATATTCTATTTGAATTAATAAATCTTATTATTTTTATTATTTAATATTATTACATAAAACTAGTTGGAAGCCTAACAAGCTAGGCTCCAACGACATACTACTACATTAATTGAACAGGTTCCTGTGCTAGCCTACCAAAAAAAAAAATAGAAAAAATTATCACGAAATTTCTGGTCGTACTAGGATTTTCCCATCCGTAAACTATATAGTGAAAAGAAAATGAAATTTTTTGCCAAAAAATTTCTAGCCGACACGAGTTATCCCTAGCCGCTGGAGTTTGCCGTTTAATTACGGCCTTATTTAAACCTCTATAGGCCACTAGCAGGTGACTCTGAAATCTACTTACGACCTCGTCAATATTCCCTGGGAATATGTTAAAGCTAAGACTGTGTTTGATAGTAGGGAATTAATTCCATGTAATAAGTAATTTCCATGGAATTAGATTCCATGAAAACTCATTCCACGGAATTGTGAATTCCTCTATTTGTTGTCATATAGATAATTCATGGAAAAGATTGCACAAATTTGTTGATGCTTTTTAACAAACACTAAACAAGCATGTATACAGAGAGGAAATATCCATACGAACTTGAATCATATATTTTTCATCTAACTATGAAACTAACACAGTGAAATCATATTTGAATCAATAAAGAAAAAAAAGGATCAAGTTAAACAGGGAATCATGGGGACTAGAAAAATAATAATAATAATAATAATCTCTGTTTTTAAAAGGATTGGTTTTGCAATTCAGAAAGATCTTGCGGCGCAGCTTGTTGCTCGCTTGCCTGCTATGTGAGTTTTTATTTTCTTATTATGAATATTATAAAAAAATAATCCATGTTTACTTCTTTTTGTTGTTCGTATGAGAGCTATAAACCTAAGGCTTACATTTTTTTTCTTTTTGTTATTTTCTCTGGTCTCATCATGGCAAAACAATGATGAGTTACAACACCACGAAGAAGAGAAAATATGCACTCATATCACACCTTGCAAAAAAAAAAAAAAATCCATTTATTTTCTTTCCCTGTAATCTTTTCCGAGGGGGGGTGGAGGAATAAAAATGGGGATCTTTCGATGGAAAGGGGTCACGTGAGGAATTAAGTCAGTGAATTGGTTTTCATACCTAACGGCGGAATATGGGCTAATTCCGCGGAAACTAGGCTAATTCCGTGGAATTTCCCGCTATCAAACACAACCTAAGAGTTCTATACTTCCCAGGCATTTAATGTGATGTACGACTAGCACATCATAATTCTCAGCCATGAAACAAGTCACTGTTGCAAATCTAGGTACAAAAAAAATGCGAAGAAGTGCCTTTTTTTAATGGAAAATGTCCATATTTGATTTTCAAACACTAAATACAACTCATACTCACTAATATAATTTATCCACCAAAAAAAATAATATATATATATAAATTATGGAAATTGTTCAGTTTCGATCAATTCTACTACCAAAATCACGAGTTGTTTGTTTTACTCGAGCTTTGGTAGGTGTTAGAGCACTGCTCAGTCGAACTCTCAAGTGTTGCTATCTCAAGCTTGGTTGTCAATGTTAGTGATCAAAACTATAAGTATTTATTTCTAGTCCTCTTATAGTGATGTCTCGGACTAGGATGGATTGTGTAGTTGAGCATTAGACTTCACGACGTTCATCAATTGAAGACGAAGAACTACTAAGGAGATCTTGTGTAACTTCATCAACAAAAGGTATGTGGAGACTAAAACTCATCTATCACTTGGAAAGTCTATTTCTATTCAATCTCCTGTATTGAGACAAAAGTCATATTACTATGTAGTATTCTTTTATACACATTTGAGATTTCGAGCAGATTTTAAATCGCTTAAATATTTCTCGAAATATGTGTTGGTAATCTTTCGATTCAACCAAGTTCATCTTATATTATTGATGAAAGTCAAAAGATAATCATGTGAAAATCGCCGAGTAACATCTTACATGGTTTGTGTGATACAATCATTCGGTGTAGACTTGGAATGTTTCATTATGATTATTTCAATAACTTGAAAATTGCTTTGATGTTAATAGTGTGTGAAAAAGGATATTGTCATGATCTAAGAAAGTTTCAATGATTGAAATAGAGTTTAGAATACTTAGCCATCATTGGATTATGAACATAGTATGCATTCTTGCATTTAGGTGATCCATGACCGGAACTATAGTATGCATACCCGTATGGGTACATGTTAGTTGTGAAATTCCGGGTACCTAAGTACACATAACCGTACGTATACTGGCGAAGGTTTTGGGTCCGGAAATTTCTGCTGTGTTTTGGATGTTTGAAAGTATGCGTACCCGTTTGCATACTTGAGTGGTTAAAGTTCTAAAATTGGTTTGTTCATGAACTAATACATTTATATATTAAGGAATGCATTCTTTGCGAACCTGGCTATAATGTTCATGAATTTATTCGAGTGAATCAAACCAATTTTGCTTCAATTGTGTTCTTGTATACTTCTATGAGAATATAGCAATTGAAAAACTCTTTAACTAGTTTCATTTGACTCATTTGAACTAGTTGTGGTTAAGATGAATAAGGTTGATATGAGAGTGTTCATATAGCTAACCTCAGTTAACTACTGTTGAGCCAACATAATGTAGACGTTTAGGTACAGTTACTCAAACCTAAATGAGGGTACATTTCATTTGTGTATAACAAGCTAAGTTCGATCTAACGGTTGAAAGATACTAGCTTGGGTTTAATCTGGTTTTTATGTAACGGTGAATATTGAATTCTTTGTTACTAAGGTAACTTTGATTGCAAAACCTTATTTGAAAGCTATATAAAGGAGAACACTACAACAAAACACACGTTTAGTGACAAAATTTTATACGACCAATAAAATTTTGTCTGCAAATCCAGTGTTTAGGGAGGAATTTTTTTTTGGTCACCATATATATTTTTTCCGCGACAAAAGGTAAATTTAGTCTTTAAAGTTGTCGTTATAAATTTTTGTGACCAAATATAGTGACCAAACTTGTCTCCGTCTCAGAATATTTTTTTTGTGACCAAATATAGTGACCAATTCTGTCTCCGTCTCTAAATATTTCTTTGTGACCAATTATTTCGGTCACGGAATTGGTTTATAGCGACAAAGGAAAATTATAGTCTCCAAACATATTATTGCCAACGATCAAAGACTTTTTCCCCTGAATGCATCTTAGGCCGACAAAATTAGTTTGTCGCCGAAATGAATGCCCGTCAATTAAGGATTTTGCCGTTAGAACTATTAGTACCCAAACAAATTGTTGTCGCAAATGGACTGTTTTCTACCGACGGAAAAAAAGTTGGTCTCTGAAAAAACTATTGCTGACAACGTGTAACTTTTGTCCTTATATCTATTTACGCAGACGAAATTAGTTTGTTGCCGAAATGAATGCCCGTCAAATAAGGATTTTGTCGTTAGAACTATTAGTATCCAAAAAAACATTTGACGCAAATGGATTGTTTTCTACTAACAAAAAAAATATTGGTCTCAGAAACAACTATTGCTGACAACGTGTAACTTTTGTCCCTTTATCTATTTATGCAGAAAAAAATTAATTCGTTCAGAAAAACTATTGCGGACAACGTGTGACTTTTGTCCTTATGTCTATTTATGCAGACAAAAATTAATTCGTCATCCAAATGAATACAAAGAAAATCGGAAATTCTGTCGTTAAAATTTTGTTAGCGGCAAGACAAATTGTGGTCTGTAAATTGAGACGAACAACTAAGTTTCGTATGAGATTTGACTAGCTAGGGTGACAATGATTAGAGAGGAACGGAGTATAAAACTATAAATTTGTGTTTTTGAGACAATTTTATTGGTCTTAAATAGTTATCATTATAGACAAATTAGTTTGCCCTTAAATTTACATTTTTGCGACAAAAAACTTGCCCGCAAAAAAGTGCCTTTTGGTGGCTAATTTTTTGGTCATTAAAATAACTTTCGCAGACAATTTTATTTCGTTGGTGAAAGAGACTTTTGTTAATAATGAATTTTTAGTTGTTAATTAATTTTTCTCGTGACCATTCATAATTTTGTCCCGAAATACTTTCCCAGACGAGGTATTTGAGACAACTTCATGACAAAAAAAAATGCATCTCAGAAAATACTTCGAGACAAAAACAAAGCATTTCGTGACAAATATTTTTGACACTAAATCCCCATTTTCTTGTAGTGACTCTAGCAACTGGGAAACTTAATCCCCACACCTTTTGTGTGATACTAGTTGTGACTAGAGTCGATTCTCCTTTAACCTTAGTGAAAAAGCGGGAGTCTAACCCAATATTTCGTTTGGTAGTCTGAATAGACAAACTCCAATATACTTTTAAGAGAATCAACTAGACAT
The DNA here is from genome assembly GCA_023529315.1 of Papaver bracteatum. Classification (NCBI taxonomy): domain Eukaryota; kingdom Viridiplantae; phylum Streptophyta; class Magnoliopsida; order Ranunculales; family Papaveraceae; genus Papaver; species Papaver bracteatum. The sequence goes on from JAJJWX010002982.1 coordinate 334,942, forward strand.
TCAGACTCAAACTAGAGAGATCATATCAAGGAGTTTTATATCTCTATCTCTCAATTCAATATGCAATCAGCAAATAGGAATTTGCGAGCCCGATTGAATATAAGAGAAATAACTTGAACGGTACCAAAGACCAATGTTCAAGGATCAATTAATTTCAATCAACAACTAAAGGTTGGACTTCCCAATTGATCGATTCAACGCACAACCTATTATATTTCAATTATATAAAAAAATATAATGCGGAAAAAAAATAACACATACACCAGAAGTTTTGTTAACGAGGAAACCGTAAATGAAGAAAAACCCTAGTCCATATTTGAACACCACATTGTATTAAGTCGCTATATAGACCATCCTACTCCTAATGAACTTCAGACTGGACTGTAGTTGAACCCTAATCAATCTCACACTGATTCAGGGTATAGTTGCACTCCTTACATCTATGATCCCAGAAGGATACTACGCACTTGATTCCCTTAGCTGATCTCACGCACAACCAAGAGTTGCTACGACCCAAATTCCGAGACTTGATAAACAAATATGTCTCACACAGAAAAGTCTACATGAATATATAAATTTGTCTCCCACAGAAATAACTACGAGTTTTGTTCCGTCTTTTGATAAATCAAGGTGAACAAGAACCAATTGATATACTGGACTTATATTCCCCAAGAACATCCTAGAAATATCAATCACCTCACAATATTCTTAATCGTATGGTAGCGAAACAAGATATTGTGGAATCACAAACAATAAGATTGAAGATGTTTGTGACTACTTTTTATCTTGCTTATCGGAGATTAAACCTCGAGCCAATCTTAAAGAAGATAGTACTCAAACATCATAGAAACAACAAGATCAGGTCACACAACTACAGAGAACATAGTTGGGTATGGCTTCATAATCCCAATGAAGTCTTTAAGTTGTTAACCTACATGGTTTCGTGAAAAACCTAAGGTTAAAGGAGAATCGACTCTGTCTTATACAATTAATATCACACATGAGGTGTGGGGATTAGTTTTCCCAGTTGCTAGAGCTCTCCTTTATATAGTTTTCAAATAAGGGTTTGCAATCTAAGTTACATTGGTAACAAAGCATTCAATATTCACTGTTAGATGAAAATCTGATTAGATTCAAGTTAATATCTTTCATAGAAGTATACAAGAACACAATTGAAGCAAAATCAATTTGATTCACTCGAATCTATTCATGAACATTATAGCCACAGTTTGCAAATAATGCATTCCTTAATATATAAATGTATTAGTTCATGAGCCAACCAATTTTAGAACTTTAACCACTCAAGTAAGCAAACAGGTATGCATACTTAAGTAACCTGTCTGAGTTTGGGTTCTCCAGTATGCAACCGGATACGCATACTTAGTTCACTTCCAAATCCCAGCATAAATTCCCGGACCTATACCTTACGCAAGTATGCATACCAGTATGTGTACTTGGTATGCGGAATTTCATAACTACAAGTACACATACGAGTATGCATACTTTAGTTTCGGTCATGGGTCACATACATGCAAGAATGCACACTATGTTTATAATCCAATGATGGTTAAGTATTCTAAACTCTTATTTCAATCATTGAGACTTTCTTAGATGACAATAGCCGTTTTCACACACTATTAGCATCAAAGCAATTTTTAAGTTATTGAAATAATCATAACGAAACATTCCAATTCTACACCAAATGATGGTATCACACAAACCATGTAAGATTTTACTTGGCGATTTTCACATGATCATCTTTTGACTTTCGTCAAGAATATAAGATGAACTTGGTTGAAGCGAAAGCTTACCAACACATATTCCGAGAAATATATAAGCGACTTAAACTCAGCTCGAAATCTCAAATGTGTATAAACGACAACTATATAGTAATGCGACTTTTGTCACAATATAGGAGATAGATTAGAAATATACTTTCCAAGTGATAGATGAGTTTTAGTCTCTACCAATCTTGAGATATAAATGCTTGCGAGTTCGACCGACCAGTGCTCTACCAATCTCCCCCTTTGTCAATTTTAGTGACAAAACTATCAATACATATGGATTACAAAATAAATAAACTTTATAGCTTCTCATCCAAATGCTTGATCTCCTTGGTTCTTCAAAATTACTCGAAATGTGCATCACTTCCAAGTACACCAAAGATTCCAAATGCGTTCAACTCCGCATCATTGTTGTTGAAGATCCGTAGCTATAACAATGAGAAAATAGTTGCTCTCAATCATTATTATACAATGTCATTGTATCATTATACAGTATCAAAGTCCAATTGTATCACAACTTTGACAACAATACTATGGTGATATGTATCACTCCCCCTTAGTTAATACTTCATCTCAACATGAAAACCTGTGACGGACCGGAAAATTATGCCTTTGGAACGTTGCCCCGCAGGCCGTAACTTCCCCGATGCGCCATGATGAAGGTATCTATCCAAGCCTCAAATCTAGGCAAATGCACGTTCATTTTCCCTCGCACGCATGCTCGTGATGCATGATGCAGCTATTTAAGATTCCACACCATTCCAACTTACCCTTTGCCACAAAGGGTTTATTAAGAAAACCAAAAACTTTCTTAAAACGTCCTTTTAAGGCTTTAAACGATGGAATTTGGCTAAATTCCTGTGATCATATGGATTTATAGACCGACATGTCTTGATCTTTGGGTCATTTCACATCAAAATGGACTCCTCTTGAGCTAAATTACGACAGTCGGTTTTTTAGACTATGTCAAACGCCTTGATAGGAAGTATGAGAATCCAAGGAATGGAATGCAACTAGCCTCATCAAGTATGGCCACAATCATCTCTTGTGTCGAGCTACCGATCCAGATGATATGAGAGGCCAAAGTGTCGCAATCATCTCTAAATTAGATGATATGAGCGACAACGTGATGGACCGGCAATGCTACAACTCATTGCGAATGCCTACTTAACCTTCCCTACTCTAAAGGGATCAAGCACGGAACGTAGTTCATCCACGAAGGGATAGAAAACTTAACCAACTTGTTTGCGAGGCCGTAGGAAAGCTAGGCAAGCAATAATGGTAATGGCATAGTCCGTATATGATGTTTCGTCGAAATGCATCCAAGTGATGCATGTTTGGTCCGCAATATGGCATAACAATGCCTAAGCATCAAATTCCCTCTTAGCGAGGCTACGCAACGATAAATGAGCCTTAGGCATCATTTATACTCTTTAGGTTAAGCTATGAGGCTGACTTGGTGCATAGTCTGCATATGCACCATCAACTAAATTCCCCTCCTTATATATGTAAAAATGACATTTTTATAACTTAAATTGGGGAACCAAAAATCATTCATCAACTCCCCGGGCCATGATGGCCTCACCTTACCACCCTGGCCAACAGCCATGTTGCCCGTCCGCTGGCAACTCGATGTCCAACAATGTTGGACGTCCGCCGCCAACCTGATGTCCAGCCATGTTGGCCGAACATTGTCAACGCATTTGCCAAGGGCCAATGTTCCTTTTCCTTCGCAACATAATTTTTAGAGAAGCTTCATCTCGGGCTATGGTGCACCTTTTTGCATGCGCCGTGATAAAAACACGGGGTGTTATAATATTTACCCCCTTAAATAATTTCGTCCCCGAGATTCAAAACAAAAACTATTGTGGGCAATCTCTTCGGTTTGGATTCCTGAGAAAAAATCTCATACCATATGCTCAGAAATCACGATTTTCTTCAAGTTTGTCATGGAACATCATTTAGGACCTTCTGAGCACACGTCCCATACCGCATACTCAAGAATCCAAAAAGAGCCCACAACGTTACCAAGAATCTCAATTGGCTAGTACCAAGAGGATATCTTGACCAGGTATCCCAAATGTACATCACATACTACACACTCAGGAGTCCCTAAAGTTCACAAGGTTGATTCCAACAACATTTAGTATTGTGTGGAACAACTTCAAGTTTCCCACCGTTTCTGATGGTCATTTAGGTTGCCACTCGTAAGTGGGATGCTAGCCGGGCCTGACAACGCACACCGCTGGCCAGTTTCCAACATGTGGGGATTATCAGTCTCATTGTCTACCCACCATCCCAAACGGTCTTCCGGATATCCACTCGTAAGTGGGGTGCCACTTAGGCCAGGAAAACTCACAGCACATGAACAAGCTCATCTCGATTCGCAAAAGTAACTGGCATTGCAGTTACAAACTCTTTTCACGCAAAAGTTGGCCTACTCTCCAACTTTATTTCCCTTTGAAGTAAAAATACTCATTTGACGAGTCCACTCCGCATGGTCCCTAGTATTTTCTCGGAACTTTCTCTGATACCAACTATGACGGTCCGGAAAATAACTTTTTTGGCGCGTTGCCCCGTAGGACATAACTTCCCCGATGCGCCATGATGAAGCTATTTATCCGAGACTTAAAGCTAGGCAAATGCACATTTATTTTTCCTCGAAAGCATGCTCATGGAGAATGATGCATATATTTAAGCTTCCAAACCGTTCCAACTTACCCTTGTGTCGCAAAGGGTTTATTAAAAAAACCAAAAACTTTCTTAAAACGGACTTTTGAGGCTCTAAACGATGGAATTTGGATAAATTCCGGTGACCATGTGGATCTATAGATCGACATATGTTGATCTTTGGGTCGTTTCATATCAAAATGGACTCCTCTTGAGATAAATTACGACACTCGGGTTTTCAGCCTATGTCGAATGCCTTGATAGGAAGTATGAGCATCCAAGGAATGGAATGCAACTATCCTCATCAAGGACGGCCATAATCATCTCTTGCGTCGAGCTACCGAGCCAGATGATATGAGAGGATAAAGTGTTGCAATCATCTCTAAATTAGATGATATGAGCGACAACGTGCTAGACCGACAATATTGTCACTCATTGCGACTGCCTACGTACCCTTACCTACTTTAAAGGGATCAATCAGAGACCGTAGTTCATCCAAGAAGGGACATAAAACTTAAACCAACTTGTTTGCAAGGGCGTGGCCAAGCAATAATGGTAATGGCCTATTCTGTATATGTTTTTTTGTCGAAATGCATCCAAGTGATGCATGTTTGGTCCGCAATATGGCATAACGATGCCTAAGCATCAAATTCCCTCTTCGCGAGGCTACGCAACTATAAATAAGCCTTAGGCATCATTTATACTCTTCCTGCTAAGCTATGAAGCTTACTTGGTGCATAGTCCGCATATGCACCATCAACCAACTACCCCTCCCTATATATATGTAAAAATGACATTTTTACAACTTAAATTGGGGTACCAAAAATCATTCATCAACTCCCCAGGACTTGATGGCTGCACTTTACCACCATGGCCAACATCGATGTACAACCATGTAGGCCGTCCACGGCCAACCCGATGTCCAACCATGTTGGACGAACATTGTCAACGCATTGGCCAAGGGACAATGTTCCTTTTCCTACGCAACGGAAGCTTTGGATGAAGCTTCATCTCGGGCCATGGCGCACCTTTTGGCATGCGCCATGCTAAAAACACAGGGTGTTACAAAACCACTCCCCCTTACATAATGCTTCGTAAGCCATATGTATTTGTAGTGTGAACTACACATTAATTCTCCCCCTTTTTGTCAATTTAAATTGGCAAAGGTAACGAATACTAGTGGGATCCTCATGAAATTTTCATAGAGATACTTCATGACCAAAAGAGAACAACATACCAACTTGTTTAGATGCCATCAAATAGTTGAAACTGAATGCATTCATCAAGGATTTTGTAAAGATACAAGATAACCCCTACAATATTCCACATCCGCACTCCCCATAAATATTTGGCTATTAATCACAAGTTCAATTAACAAACTCTCCCCCATGTCATTCCTGAAAGAACAACAAGAGCGACCTTACTTTTACAACAAAAGAAGGATTTATTTGGACATTAACAAATCACATAAGAATATAAATTTGTATCCGAAAATCTCAATTGAATTAACCACAAGGAAAATGATAAATTTAATTGGTCATGCTCAACATAAGAGAACTTACAGAGCAACACAATATATGCACAAAGATGTGGATCAGGGAAATACCAATGTTGAGGAATAATCAAAGATTCGTTCTATTTTTCATCACTATTTGCACAATAACATATAATAGACTTAATCTTTTTAAACAAAAGTTCATCCTTTCTTCCATCAATATTTGCATAATTTCATAAAAGGCTTAACTTTTGTAGTCAAAAGGTCATTCTATCTTTTATCAATACTTTCATAGGCCAGTCAAGGTTCACGGACGTAAATAACATATCTCATAACAAATTGCAATATATAAAACAATAAAGATTAATACTGCAAAAATCATCTTCCACATAAACTTTAGAATTCAAACAAATAAATCTAGCTAAAAACATTGAAAGATGAAAACGTTGGAAATAACTTTGTGTACTCACAATAATGGCTATTCCAAACCCTAGTTATCCTACTTAAAAACACAAGAATAAATTCTCATAAAAAGTTTACTAGACATTGAGACCTCTGAAAAATTCTTTATCGTCCCCAAACTCCTTGTTTTCAACATCCAAGGGATCATAAGGTTCATGAACAAAGGATTTAATTCCAACAAACCTTTTGAACTGATGCCGAACCAGGGCCTTCTGAATTTCAAGAGTTCTCAAATCAATAGCCTATATTTACTGAATATCATTCCTTTTTTTGTTCAACTCTTCAAGAACACCAGAAAACTTCTGAGAATTTGAAGGAACGACTCTTGGATTCCTCACAATATTCCTTCTTTTTCTTTTCAAAGTTGGAGGTAACAGAGATTTATCTTTTTCCTTCATGATTCATGGCTTAGCAATCATATTAACATATTTTTCCGTCAGACAACTTAATGCTTGTAGTATCCATGTGAATGTAATTATGAGAGGAAATCGCAAGATAATATCAACAAGCAGTCTTATGATAAAAAGAGTTTCAAGTGAAGGAAAAAGGAATGTAGGGTTACAGAACTTTTAAATACATAAGTTCATGCAAGCACAACTCTCAACCCTAAAGAGGGTAGGATTGTTGAGAATAACCCTCTTTTATTGATTAAACAGGGAAGTCCTTTCCAATATCAATTAGATATGAAAATAGGCACGAATTCCAGACTTGAAATGCTCACAGAGCAAAGACAAGAAAAAAAAGAAAATCAAAACAATCAAAAATAATTTTATTTTCCTAAAGCCTGAGGTGTTCATAATCTTGTGTCTTTTGATCAGGCACACGAGACAAGATGCACTAACCAACACAATTTAAGTTGTGCTGAGGTGAACAATAATCTGTCCACTATATCCTTTTCTAAAGTAATTCATTGAGCCATGTTTCTCATAGTGTTTAGACCATAACTTTCTCTCTAATGATCTAGTATTTTCTTTGGAAACTAACTTCTTTGAAGAAGAGATGCGTTTACATACCTTTGATGATTTTTAAAAAAGTCTGAGCTTGTTTGCTAATCGATTCGCTCTTCGTTGAATTTCGTTGACATATGTCATTTGGTGTTTGTACTTGAAACACTTTAAAAGTTCATAACCTTTGAGAGAACAATAAGAGCATGTCAACCTGGAAGATGATTCAGACGCCCGAGATGTGTACGCGGCTAGACACATAGTGTAACCTAAAAAATCAGAAAAAGAGTTTCGATCCAGTAGAAACAGGTAGATCCATTTTTTCTTCCAGACCAGTTGAGATTTCTTCTGAAAGAATATCAAGATTAATGTATGTATTGCTACAATTATCAAAATCAATATTTTCACAAATAAGTGCAACACTTGACTTTTCATCTTCATTAGAATCATAGTTGTCAGACAATTCATCAAGAGTTGCAGCTAGACCTTTGTTCCCAGTGTATTTTTACGATTTGGACACTCATTTGCAAAATAGACAAAACCTTTACACTTAAAACACTGAGGCATATCCACGTCATCAATTTCATCATTATCCCTATTTTTAGGAGGAACACGATTATGACGTATAACTGATGACCTAGGTTTATCTCTGGAGAACCATTCACTTATTTTCAAAAAAATATCTCTAAACTGTCTTGTGATCAAGGATACTAACTTGTGATCAAGGATACTAACTTGTCAAGATATTCAATGATGAATCAACCTCGATTTGGAAAGATCTATCTTTAACTTCCCAATCGAGTGTTTCTAGAGATGCAGGTTATTACCTTCGCGATGGCATGCTTCTTGAATCTTAATTTATCATCACAATGTCCTTTTACGAATGTTTTCCCAATCAAAATTTAGTTTTTTCAACCTAACTTCCTTTTTACAGGCATTCCCTTCAAATACGGTTTCTAAGATATTCCAAGCATCTTTAGACCGAGTACACGTAGTCACATGGTGCTGACAATCTGGGGTACTGGCATGAATGATGGCATTTAACCCGTAAGAAATTTTCTTTACAGCGAAAATCTCGGCAGTTTCGTATGCACCAACATCCTTTGGAACAGTTGCATCGCCTTCTGAAACAACCGGAGGATTATATCCATTAAATACATAAACCCATGATTGAAAATCACGCGCTTGAAGAAAGGCACGCATAACAATTTTCCACCACAAGTAATTTGAGCCATCGAATACTGGTGGTACTTTTATGAATATAACACTTCTATCCATATTCAGATCACTATAAACACATACTTATAAGGTCTAATAACCACACCCAATATTTCATTTGGCAATCTGAATAGACAAACTCTAATATACTTTCAATAGAATCAACTAGACAGTTATACTCAATCTAGAGAGAAGTATATAAAAGAGTTTTATATCTATATCTTTAAATTCAATTTGCAATCAGCAAATATGAATTTGCGAGGCCGATTGAATATAAGAGAAATATCTTGAACGGTACCAAATACCAATGTTCAAGGATCAATCAATTTCAATCAACAACCAAAGGTTGGATTTCCCAATTGATCGATTCAACGCACAACCTGTGATATTTTAATTATATAATAAAATATAATGCAAAAAAGAAATAACACAGACACCAGAATTTTTGTTAACGAGGAAACCGCAAATACATTAAAACCTTGTGACCTAGTCTAGATTTGAACACCACACTGTATTAAGCCGCTACAGGTACTAGCCTACTATCAATGAACTTCAGACTGGACTGTAGTTGAACCCTAATCAATATCACACTGATTCAAGGTACATTTGCGCTCCTTATATCTCTGATTCCAACAAGATACTACGCACTTAATTCCCTTAGCTGATCTCACCCACAACCAAGAGTTTCTACGACCCAAATTCGAAGACTTGATAAACAAATCTATCTCACACAGATAAGTTTATATAGGAATAGATAAATCGTTTCCCACAGAAATACCTATGAGTTTTGTTCCATATTGTGATAAATCAAGGTGAACATGAACCAATTGATAACCCAGACTTATATTCTCGAAGAACAACTTAGTATTATCAATAACATCTTAATAATCTTAATCGTATGGTAGCGAAACAAGATATTATGAAATCAGAAACGATGAGACAAAGATGTTTGTGACTACTTTTTATCTTGCCTATCGGAGATTAAATCTCGAGCCCATCTTAAAGAAAATAGTACTCAAACACGATAGAAACATCAAAATCAGATCACACAACTACCAATAAAATAGTTGGGTCTGGCTTCACAATCCCAATGAAGTCTTTAAGTCGTTAATCAACATGGTTTCATGAAAAACCTAAGGTTAAAGGAAAATCGACTATAGCTTATACAACTAGTATCACACGGGACATGTGGGGATTAGGTTTCCCAGTTGCTAGAGTTCTCCTTTATATAGTTTTCAAATAAGGGTTTGCAATTTAAGTTACCTTGGTAACAAAGCATTCAATATTCACTGTTAGATGAAAACCTAACTAAATTCAAGCTAATATATTTCAAGCTAAGTTTCGATCTAATATAATTCAAGCTAAGTTTCGATCTAACGATTGAAAGATATTAGCTTCGTTGAATCAGGTTTTTCAAGTAACAATGAATATTGAATGCTTTGTTACTAAGCTAACATTGATTGCAAACCCTGATTTGAAAACTATATAAAGGAGAATTCTAGCAACCGGAAAAACTAATCCCCACACCTCATATGTGATACTAGTTGGTTTAGCTAGAGTCGATTCTCCTTTAACCTTAGGTTTCTTCTCGAGACCCTGTAGGTTAATGACTTAAAGACTTCATTGGGATTGTGAAGCCAAACGAAACTACTTCTCTTGTAGTTGAGCGATAATATATTGCCATTTTCTATCATACAATTTCAATTGAAAGATTGGCTTGAGATTATATCTCCGATAGGGAAAGATAAAAGAAATCACAAACATCTTCGTCTCATCATTTGTGATTCCACAATATATTATTTTCCTACCATACGATTAAGATTATTGTAAGTTGATTGATAATTCTAGGCTGTTCTTCGGGAATATAAGTCCGGGTTGTTGATTAGTTCCCGTTCACCTTGAATTCGACATATTTATCTATTATCGTAGACTTTTCTGTGTGATGCAGATTTATTTATTCAAGTCTTCGAATTTGGGTCGTAGCAACTCTTGGTTGTGGGTAAGATCATCTAAGGGAATCAAGTGCGTAGTATCCTGCTGGGATTAGAGGCGTAGAAGCATAATTGTACCTTGGATCAATGTGAGATTGATTATTCAACTACAGTCCACACCTAAGTTAGTTTATAGTAAGCTAGTTTATGTGGCGGCTTAATACAATGTGGTGTTCAATCTGGACTAGGTCCCGAGGTTTTTCTGCATTTGCGGTTTCCTCGTTGAAAAAACTTATGGTGTCTGTGTTATTTCTATTCCGCATTATATTTTGTTATATAATTGAAATATCATAGGTTGTACGTTGTATCGATCAATTGTGAAATCCAACCTTTGGTTGTTGATTGGAAATTGATTGATCCTTGGATATTGGCCTTTGGTACCATCCAAGTTTATATCTCTTGTATTTGATAAAGACTCACAGATTTATATTTGTTAGAGTATAGATCAAATCGAGAGATAGAGATATTAACTCCTTGTTATACTTTTTATTAAGATTGAGTCTGACTGTCTAGTTGATTCTCTTAAAAGTATATTCAAGTTAGTCCATACAGATTGCTAATCGAAATATTGGGTGAGGTTGTAAGACCCCCGCTTTTTCAATTGGTATTAGAGCAGGAAAACACGTTTAAATACCTTATCAGTATGTGTTTGTAGCGATCTGACTCTATGGACAGAGGTGATATATCTATTAACGTACCACCAGTCTTCGATGGCTCAAACTACTTATGGTGAAAAATTTCTATGAGTGCTTTTCTTTAATTGCGTGATTTTCAATCATGGGTATATGTTGTTAATAGATATGATGCTCCCATTTTGGCAATAGGTAACGCTACTGTTCCAAAGAATATTGGCGAACACGATGTTGCTGAGATACTTGTTACAAAGAAAAACTCCAACGGTTTGAATGTCATCATACATGCCATTACCCCAAATCTTCAGCACCATGTGTCAAATTACACTAGGTCTAAAGATGCGTGGGTGTAGATGGGGAAAAACGATCTGCTAGTTTTTGCGGAATTGAGGACGACCGTGCGGAGGAAATTCCTTGAACCGAGCGAAGTGTTTAACCTCACACAGATGAACCGCTATGAAGGGGGTGCTTTAAGTTCGAGAGACCAATCTGTAGTACTCCGTCCTAAACCAAGACAATGGTCGTTCCAGAGTAAATTCGGTCACAAGAGAGGATGGGTTGATCTGTAGGAGGGAAGCTGAGAAATGTGTGAGATCAATGGTGATCTGAGATTGTAGGTGTGTTATGATTTCAGCATGAAATGCTCTGAATGGTTGAATCTTTCCTGATTTAGAGTAATTTCTGTGAGTTCATGTAGACAAAGGAGCGTCTGTATGAACTTTGGTGAGAAATTGCTCGTTCAGACGATTGTGTTCGAATGTTTGATAACTCTTCGAATGTTGTCCTTTCAATCAGGATTCAGAGACATTATATAATGCCGGAGTTGAAAAAACCATGATCCCATGAAGTGTGACAGTTAATGGAGTAAAGGAGTGGTGAGATAGAAATAATGCTTGAAACCAGTTGCGCTCATCGTGCATAGACTTGGTTGATTTTCCACCCACTACTTCGCTAAATCCCTCAACTGATTTCACGACTTGCTCACATTTCATCGTGTGTTTGAACACACGTGACGTAGACCGCCAAACCAAAACCCTAATTGATATCCCCCCAAGTGACACAATTGATGTCTCGTGGTTAATTAAGTCAGTTGCTGATTTCATGACTTCGTGGGACTATGAGTCCACGTATTTGCTGAGTTAAACATGATTTTGTAGAATGTTCTGCAACTCATGAATCAAATGTGTCTGCTGAGATAGTGATAGGATCCTCACGTCGAGGAGAGCAAGTGTTGCTCGCTAATTTATTTAATATTGATAGTTCCAATATTCGTTAATTTGAGTAAATATTGCTCATTTGAGCAAGTGTTGCTCGTTTGATGAATTATTGGTAGCGTGACCAAAATAAAATATTAATTAAAGCGCTGGTAGTTGAACCGAGCATAATTAATAAGAATACTGATCAGGAGATCAGTGTAAAATTATTAGTGTTTGAATCTGGAATCATGATCCTTGGATTCAGAAACCCTAATTTGATCAATTGATGACCAATTGATGGTTTATTTGAAATTAACCATAGAATGAAGGAGAACCGGCTTCATGAGACCATGGATCGACCATGAAATTCTCATATGCTCACGTGAGCAAAATCCAAGACCTCTTTGAAGAGTTGGTGAGTTGTTGAAAGGATGATTAAATACTGGTTTAATCATTTACTGAATTACTGCTGGGTTCAGCATTAGGTGATAGAACCTAATTAATTATTAAAATATAAGGGAATGACCAAGGGGTTGTGAAACCAACCTTGGGTGGTCACAGAATCAAATGATGATCGCTCCGTCAAATTCTGAAATTGTTCGGAGAGTTTTTGGACCTAATACATGCAATTAGGTCAGATTGTGAGAAACACGTGGGACTGGCTCATTGCGAGCCAAAAATCCAACCCTGGTCGGTCAAGGTAACATGCTTTCATCATTGAGACATTTGTGTCTCAATTATGAGAATTTTGATATTTTGTGGTGCACGTTTGAGCGACCAGTTGAGAAAATATGACAAAATTAGGGTTTTCTGATAAAACCGTCAAAGCTTCATCGGATGAAGGAAAATAATGAAAAGTGAAGGAATTATGAATAGGTGGGGGACCGACCAAGGGGTCATGAAACCGTCCCTGGATGGTCACGGGATCTAATGTTGATCGTTTGAGCATTCCATAGATTGGTTGAAACCCTAATTAGCTTCCTTTGGTAGAATCAACATAGATTTCTCATACGGACTCCGATTTTGTTGGTCCGCCCCTCCATTCCGTACGGAAAAGAATTTACTATCTCCTAACATGTGAATATTTAGGTTTTAAGCTCTTTCAGGAGGTGAAAACAGCCAGAGAGTAAAACTCAGGAAAAATTCAAGGGGCCGGTCCCATAACATTTTCCTAATATGATAAAACGAAGGAGTTTTGTTGAAATCAAGGAGTTTCCATGAGATGAGGGAAACATCAAAAATCTTAAATAATAAAATAAGGGACATGTGAGCGTGTGGGACCGGCTTGGAGCATGACTGGATGACCAAGGCCCGGTCCCGTGCGTTTTCCTTATTTTATGCATTATTTCATGATTTGAAGGAATTTTCATAATTTGAAGGAAATATCATGAAATTACGGAATTTTCATGGGATTATGAAAACATGAAAAATATGCTAATAAAAGAGTGGGACGTGTGAGCCATCTAGGGTTTGGCCGACCGGCCATGGCTCGTGCACACGGGTTTCCTAATTTTTATTATTTTTCATGGGACGAAGGAAATATCATGAGATTAAGGAGTTTTCATGAAATTAGGGCAATAATAATAAAATAATGAGGAAATATGAGGTGTGGGGTTGGCTGGGACCAAGGCATGGCCGGTTGGCCAATGGTCACGCCCCCTCATGCTCTCCTTAATTTTATATTATTTCCTCCGCGCGAAGGAGGCACCATGAAGTTGAGGAGTTTCCTCAAAACAAAGAATATTTGTTCAAGCGAAAGGTTTTTCATGAACTCAAGGAAAATAACAAAAATATGATAAAAATATGAGACTGGTGTGGGATTGACCACGACACGGTCGGCCGGTCAGTGAGTCCATGCTCCCAACGCCTTGGTCAATTTTTATTTATTTGTTATTTTTCGTCCTATTTTGCATAGATTCATCGTTTCGTCGTATTTTGAAATACTCGTTCGTGCGGTGGTTGTTAATGTATCAATGTTGAATACACTTGCACCATTGGAAACATGTCTTACTCAGAGGTAAATATGATGCCCATGCGTCCAATATTTATTACTAATCCATGGACTTCTGCTGGGAAGAACCATGGTTTGCGTAATGAAATATCTACGAAAATATTTGAATCTTTTCAGAAATTCTGCGGATGAATCCAAGAATTTAGGTTTGAGACATGGCTCGCTCAGGCGGTAGCTCTGATGCCCGTGCATCCAATATTTATTGCTAATCCATGGACTTCTGCTGGGAAGAACCATGGTTTGCGTAATAAGATATCTGCGAAAATATTTGAATATTTTCAGAAATTCTGCGGATGAATCCAAGAATTTAGGTTTGAGACAGGGCTTGCACAGGCGATAGCCCTGATTCCCGTGCGTCCAATATTTATTACTAATCCATGGAATTCTACTGGGAAGAACCATGGTTTGCGTAATGAAATATCTGCGAAAATATTTGAATACTTTCAGCAATTCTGCGGATGAATCCAAGAATTGAGGAATAATTAATTTATGAATTTATACTAGCAGAGCAAGCTGTTTGGGAGTTGTTCATCCCGTGATAGAAATAATTACTGAAGTGCTCAGTACTCATGAGATATGCCGTTGTCCAGCTGTGAGACTACATATCTATACGCACTCTGAGAGAAAGTATTCTCTATCAGAGGATTCGATGAGAGGTGCCCCAATATTCACGTCTGATTGTTGAATCAGAGGTTCGTATAATTATGGGTTTACGATTTTAGCCTTTGTTGAAAATCCACCATCTACATTAATTCCCCTTCTTAGTGAGGAAGGCCGTGTTCCTCACTCAGCATTGAATGGTGATTTTCCGGTCATAAACAATATAAATAATTGAACTTAGTCGTAAGTTAAGATGTTACCAGATTTCGATCGTACGAGCATACCATAACTTGAATGAAGATTCCAGCGGCATGCTAGAGCGTCATTTGATGAGCATAAATTGGTGTTGAACCGCTGATTTGGACGACGGGTCCTTGGTCATTTAGGATTCGCGGACCGAGACCTCTCCATCACCTTCACGCCAGCATTAAGAGGAGGAAACGTTGCCGGACCACCAGCGCCACCACCGTCCGACCGTTTGCTGGCGGCACCGACAGGTATGCGTCCGAACTTTTTTATTTTTTTTATTTTGCTGATGTTTATTAATGTTCATGAGTTCTATGGGTTGTTCATATTTTTCATGATGAAATTATATACCCGTGTATATATGAGTGTGGGTTTCATCGAAAACCCTCGTTTTTGAAAACGTATGTTCGTTTGATCGTTAGTTTATTGAAAACTAGTAATAATTCCTGACTTAGGAGAGGTTTTCCTTCATATGTGAATATGTAGGTTCAATGATGAAACTATGTTGATGAGCTTTCACGTGAGCCAAAGTTTTATCACAAAAGTGAATTTTTCACAAAACCGTAATAAAATATTCGTTTAAAAGAATAACGATGACGTGGAGAAACGAGTTCTCCTCTTCATGTATATATGAACTTGTGTCCAGTGATAAAATTTTGTGTATAAGCTTTCATGTAAAACTTTATCATGTAATGCGTGAGTTTTCACAAAATTGAAATAAACCTTCGTTTCAAATACGTATGACGGCATGAAGGAAAAGAGTTTCTTGTAAAAACATGGTCGGTTCATGGAAAAAAAAAAAAATTCTTTGAAACCGTGGAGTATCCACGATTTATTTTTGTGAGCCTGGATCACGTTGAAAAATATTCATTTATTTACGTGAGTAAATAAACGTTCTGTTTATGCAGATATATATTGTTTCTCTAAAATCAAAACTTGAGTATTGTGTGATGTTGCTTAGAGATAAAATTATTTATGATGAAATAATGTTTTGGTTTCCATAATTCTATGGTGAATGTTCACACAATAGAAATATTCATGATTTTATGGAAAAATCTGAGTTTTTGAACGTCTTTTGTAGGTCTTGAAGAAGCAGACGATTTTGGAGCATTAACTCTAGCATTACTCTCACTACTGTTAGTAGAAGCGTAACAAGGTAAGAGTTAAGAATTACCATTTTTGTAGATGCTGATGTGAGCATCCTGATCATTTCTGTTGTGCTTTAATTCCACTGCTTTAATGAAATATGCATCTACGGATGATATAATGAAGTAGGAATGTTGTATGGACGTCATAGAAACTTTGCAAGAATGACCGGTTCTCATGACGATGTTCCCAAAGATGATATTTCCATAGATGATATCTCTACCGAAACGGAAGAAAGTCTACGGAAGCGGAGAACCCATAAGTAAGGACTACAAGATGTTAGCAAATGACATGTAGTCCCCAGCCGTTTCTTTGGTGAGTTGTTAGCGCTCCTCGTTTCATGACTTTTCCCGTGCAATTAGGATCATGAGACCAAGGTTTTTATTTCTTTTCAGACTTTTTCTCCATCGATTGACGGTCTTCAACTTGTTCCCAGACAAGCGATTCATGAATCCAACACTGATGAAAAAGTCGATGAAAGTATCCTTTTCGTGCAGGTGATCTTGGCATCTCCTTGAATGAAGTAATAATAATTGTTGTTGATGATCCAAGAAGAAATCATTGTAGATAAACATCATGCTGATGAAGCGTGCTCTTCTTTGGAATATGGGAATATAGAGAATTCCCGAAATCCTGAACCGAATGGAGATAGCGGCGTTTCCAATGGAGATTCCCGTATTTCCGATCCTTCAAATGATTTAGAGACTCCACAGTAAGTATATCTCCTTTAAATCATTCTAATCCCATGTAATCTTCGCATTAGGTGCCGAATGATGAAGTTGGGAATCATGGATCCAATAATGATGATTTGGGAAATCCAGGAGTTGTTGGTGACAAGACTTCCATAGATGCGCCTTAGGATGATAAAGTGATGGTCGCTCATACCGTGGAGGTGGTGGAAACTCCAATTGTGCCTCAGACGGTGGAACCCGTACCCGAAATAACAGAAGTTACTTCCCCTGAAGTTGTTTCTATGATCATTGACACTGCTTCAGTAACTAAGAACCAGATGATAGTGCATAAGTATCCTACTACAGTGATTTCCTTTGATCCTCAATTTAGTGAGTTACTCCCATATCACCAGTTTGTTGGAGGTTTTAGCGTTCCCATCGGATATGTTGCTATATACAAGGAACTGTGGGAAATGTATGGACACTTTATTGTTACTCGGGATCCAGCAGGGCGTAGTTATTTCTTGACGAAACAATTAGAGGCCATCTTGCGTGTTATAGATGATATCCGGATTGCAGCCAGAGATGTTGTTTCCCAAGATTTACTCTTTGATTGGGAGTACAACTTGAAGAATGTTGAAGAACTTGGCTTCAATCTGAAGTGGCTCCGTGAAAGACTTGATGAAGGACTTAGCGAAAAGACCTGGTGGACATCGATCGACTGTAGAGGTTATGAATCCCGTCCATGAATTCTTGCATGTAGTATGTTCTGGATGCTGTAGGAACCTCACACAGCGTCGGAATTCAATGATTGACCCCAATTTTTGAGACTAAGAGACTGAGTTATTAAATGATAGAAAAATCACTCAATCTGGAGTTGTAGAAGTCCTCCAACGAAGCGTGCACATTTGCAATTTGTAATCCCATACAAATTTCTTAGGTTTCGTAGACCTGACTGTAAAGGCCACATCTTTCAGCTTGTATGTCCAATTAATGCGCCCTTTTGGTATGTTGTTGAAGAGACACAGACGAACATCTTTTGTTGAGGAAGTATTGTCCCATTCCTCACCCATTGGCATGTTTTTTGCAAACCCATGACCTGAAGTGGGTTGGATATCATCTGTAGAGGTGACGAGAACATCTTGTAGAAGACTTTGGATTATGCCCACCAGTCGTGCCAGCTTTGGGAAGACTTCATGTGAGAATGTTATCAGGTCTACACATCTTGATATGAATCATTGGTTCTTAGAGAAGTCTGCTTTATGTGTAACACTTCAGAGAATGATTAGTTGATGAAGCCTTGAGGATGTTGCTCCTGAGACCGTTGTTGGTGTTAAGACCATGAATGATCACGCTCCAGAGATCTTTGTCGATATTGAGATCATGGATGGTGTTCTATTAGAGATTATTATTGACGCTGATACCACGGTTGAAGTTGCTTCAAAGACCGAAAAGGATAGAACTATGATTATAGACATAATAGTTGCTCCTCCATCCAGTGAGCCTTTTGATGGGTTGAGCGTCTCTAAGATGAAGGTGTTCTGGGAGTTCAACATGAATTCTCCTGAACAGTATGATTTTACTGTGAACTGGATTCGTCAGTGTGTCGACGATGTTGTGGCGGATTGCATCAGTAGCCTTCATTCTGGGTGTGATCGGTGAAGAGATGAAGTTCCTCAGTTGTGCAGGAGCTTGTGATGTAGAGATATCCCGTTGATGAAGTTTCATGGAATCACATTTGGTTGAAATAACTTGTTATGTGGATAACATTTATTAAAATAAAACCGATTTCTCCAGTAAGATCAAGTCCCTAGCGTATGTTGAAGGAATTCGTGCCTTCCATGGGTGAATGATATTGCATCTGCTTCAGAAGTCTTGTCATGGAGATAGTGAAGACTCAGCGATTGTAGTTTAGTTGCACTTCGATTGCTCTGGTGGTGAATCAGTATGTCATCATCGAGGTATTTATGATGAATCCAGAGGCGTCATTATCGAAGGTGTACTCTTTGATTGGGAGTACAATTTGAAGACTCCTTAGATGCTCTAACGTTGAAGTGTCATATCCTTCGAGCTTTGAATGTCTTAGGCTTGATCGTGTCAGCCCCGAGTATCTTCTGTTGATTCAGCATCCCTTTCGTTGCAGTAGTGGGATTCAACACTTCTGCAGATATCAGAGCTTTCTGATTTGCTGGGACACATGCACACTCCTGCAAAGTTCTGGAGAAACGCCCAAAGTGTTCTTTTGCATGTTTGGACATCATCTCAGTAATGAATGTTTCAATGCTCAATTCGGAGAAATGTCAGATTCAACCACTTGGTAAAATGCTAATCCGGTGAAGCTACCATTCATAACATCTTGTGGAGTTGCTAGCAAAATTGAGTCCCCGTGCTAGGATAGCATGTGAGGAAATAAATGACATAGACGTGAAATGAATAAGACTTTCCTGAGTGTGGAACCTCTTGACGAATATCTATGCATCTTTGCAGGTTTTTACTTCAACCTCGTAGAAGTTTGAAATTCCTCGAAGTACTCTGATGATGGGATGTCCGTCAAACCTTATGGATCAGAACTTCTTTCGTTGGAGGAATGTGTAACCAAAGATGCTCCGTAAGTATCCATATTTTCAGTGTGGACCTACGCTCATCTGAAGGACATGTCATATCCTGGATCCTCCTGATTATGTGAAACTTGGTTTCTTTCTAGGTTGGACTCATGTTCACTTTGAGAGTGATGTAGCCATGAGTATTTCCGAGCGATCCTTCTAGGTATTCTAATTGAGATGGAGAATGAGTGTCTTCTTGCCGAGCGATGCATGCGGATCCGATGGTTTTTACTGGAATATCGTTGATGGTGGTCTCAACATCGATCAACGTTCTTCCACATTCGTTTCTTATGAGGTTAACTATGGTAAGCATTCCCCAACCATACATCTTTTGATCTATGGCTGGAGGCTCAAGAAGTATTTTTGGTATGGACTTCTTGACACGATGTGGTTAAGTACTGTGAACATGTCTCTCCTTTGTGCCTTCGACAGATAACGCACGTTCGTCTTGAACTGCTTCTTTGATAGGTTTTCGAAAAGGTGTAAAGGTTCTGACTGGGAGAGAATTATTGTGTACTCCTTCAGTCCCCAGTTGAAGCTATTGTGGATAAACCTTCTCTTTGAGAATGTGTTTCAAAACTGCACAGTTGCTTTGTGGGATGATTGACCAACCTGCGGAAGCGGCAGTAACGAGGTCTTTCCATGTCTTCTTCAGTTGGTTCTTTCCGGACATATAGCAACTTGATTGCACCATCTTGGATCCAGACATCTAGGAGTTCGATCACCTCTTCAATATAAAAGGAAACTAATGTGCTTTTGATCAATAACTCTTGTGCGTTGGTCAGAGGCTCGTGTGTCTTGATTATTCTTGCTTTGTACTTTTGAAGGAACTAAGGTATACTTGCACAGCAGTTTGGCTTCCCGTTTGATCCTTTCTGCAATAGTATTTATGGAAGGCTGGAGGTTGTACTGTTTGCTGATCAGACGCCTGCTTCCTCAAGTGTCTCGCGATTCTTTAGTCTTGTAGATTTTATTCTTTCCAACAGAGCAGGTGCAGTGGTTGCTGATCTCTTCGCGGCTTCGTGGAGTTCTAAGAAATTTTGGAATCGAAGATTCTCCAGTAATGCTCTATAGACCAGGAGCATACCGTTGATGCATAATTCCACCAGTTGTTGCTCTGTGATGTTTGGATCATGGAAATCCAAGGCTTGAACCCTGAATCTTTTTACAAAGTCATTGGGGTTTTCACCAACCCTTTGAAACATCCTTTCAAGTTCAAAGAGAGTGATTTGCTCTGACATGAGGAAGTACTTTCTGTAGAAGGCGTTAATCATTTATCCCCAATTATTGATGGTTCCTGGTGCGATGTTGTTGTACCAGGTGTATGCTCTGCCTTTCAAGGATTTTGAGAATTCCTTGAGATGGATGACATGGTTATGTTCATGCTCTCCTAAGGCTTCAAGGAAGCGAGATACATGCTCTCGAGCATTGCCAGTTCTATCATACAGAGTAAAAGTTGGAGAGATATATCCTTTAGGAAGTGGAGTTCATTGTGTAGCGGTAGGATAGGGAGGTTGGTGATGATGGACATGCGGTGTCTTGTCTTTCCCATGATTCTCAAGAAGGCGCTCCAAGTCTACCCGAGTGATGAAACTTGATGACTCTTTTGACGAATTGCTCGTGGCTTTGTCGGTTTTGTCGTCATTCACCGTGTGGATCGAAGTTACCTTAGGATCAGCAGCGTCTGAGGACTTCTCATTTTCTTTCCCTTTGTCCGGAGTTTTCTCTGACAGCTTGTCAGTAAGAGTCTTCAAGTGATCAAATATCTTTTGTTGCACTGCAGCCATGTCCGTATGATTCTTTGCAAGAGTTTCTTGCGCTTTAATGAGGTCAGTGAGGGCAGGTGGAGGATTTCCTCTAACTTATTCGGGACGTCGTCCGAACAAAAGATGACCTTCCGCGTTGGCGTGTGGAGGAGTGATGTAACCATCATCAGTGTTAGTGGCTGGAAAAGTTTCCGGGATATTTTCCTTGCTAATGCTAGCGATACCTGCGTTAGGATTTGTGACCGATCCTGACCTAAGACCAACCATATTGTGAAAATGAGATATTGCAATCGAGAGAATGATCTCCCAACTGTGGTCGCCAATCTGTAGATGGGGAAAATGATCTGTTGGTTTTTGCGGAATTGAGGACGACCGTTTGGAGGAAATTCCTTGAACCGAGCGAAGTGTTTAACCTCACACAGATGCACCGCTATGAAGGGGGTGCTTTAAGTTCGAAAGACAATGGCCGTTCCAGAGTAAATTCGGTCACAAGAGAGGATGGGTTGATCTGTAGGAGGGAAGCTAAGAAATGTGTGAGATCAATGGTGATCTGAGATTGTAGGTGTGTTATGATTTCAGCGTGAAATGCTCTGAATAATTGAATCTTGCCTGATTGAGAGTAATTTCTGTGAGTTCGTGTAGACAAAGGAGCGTCTGTATGAACTTTGGTGAGAAATTGCTCGTTCAGATGATTGTGTTCGAATGTTTGATAACTCTTCGAATGTTATCCTTTCAATCAGGATTCAGAGACATTATATAATGCCGGAGTTGAAAACACCATGATCCCATGAAGTGTGACAGTTGATGGAGTGAAGGAGTAGAGAGATGGAAATAATGCTTGAAACCAGTTGCGCTCATCGTGCAGAGACTTGGTTGATTTTCCACCCACTACTTCGCTAACTCCCTCAACAGATTGCACAACTTGCTCACATTTCATCATGTGTTTGAACACACGTGCCATAGACCGCCAAACAAAAACCCTAATTGATATCCCCCCAATCACGATTGATTGATGTCTCGTGGTTAATTAAGTCAGTTGCTGATTTCATGACTTCGTGGGACTATGAGTCCACGTATTTGCTGAGATAAACATGATTTTGTAGAATTTTCTGCAACTCATGAATCGAACGTGTCTGCTGAGACAGTGATAGGATCCTCACGTCGAGGAGAGAAAGTGTTGCTCGCTAATTTATTTAATATTAATAGTTCCAATATTCGTTAATTTGAGTAAATATTGCTCATCTGAGCAAGTGTTGCTCGTTTGATGAATTATTGGTAGCGTGACCAAAATAAAATATTAATGAAAGCGCTAGTAGTTGAACCGAGCATAATTAATAAGAATACTGATCATGAGATCAGTGTAAAATTATTAGTGTTTGAATCTGGAATCATGATCTTTGGATTCAGAAACCCTAATTTGATCAATTGATGACCAATTGATGGTTTATTTGAAATTAACCATAGAATGAAGGAGAACCGTATTCATGGGACCATGGATCGACCATGAAATTCTCATATGCTCACGTGAGCAAAATCCAAGACCTCTTTGAAGAGTTGGTGAGTTGTTGAAAGGATGATTAAATGCTGGTTTAATCATTTACTGAATTACTGATGGGTTCAGCATTAGGTGAAAAAACCTAATTAATTATTAAAATATGAGGGACCGACCAAGGGGTTGTGAAACCAACCCTGGGTGGTCACGGAATCAAATGATGATCGCTCCGACAAATTCTGAAATTGTTCGGAGAGTTTTTGGACCTAATACGTACATTTAGGTCAGATTGTGAGAAACACGTGGGACTAGCTCATTGCGACCCAAAAATCCAACCCTAGTCGGTCAAGGTAACATGCTTTCGTCATTGAGACATTCGTGTCTCAGTTCTGAGAATTTTGATATTTTCTGGTTCACGTTTGAGCGACCATTTGAGAAAATATGACAAAATTAAGGTTTTCTGATAAAACCGTCAAAGTTTCATTGGATGAAGGAAAATAATGAAAAGTGAAGGAATTATGAAGAGGTGGGGGACCGACCAAGGGGTCATGAAACCGGCCCTGGGTGGTCACGGGATCAAATGTTGATCGTTTGAGCATTCCCAAGATTGGTTGAAACCCTAATTAGTGTCCTTTGGTAGAATCAACATAGATTTCTCATACGGACTCGGAGTTTGCTGGTCCGCCCCTCCATTCCGTACGGAAAAGAATTTCTTATCTCCCAATGCGGGAATATTTAGGTTTTAAGCTCTTTTAGGAGGTGAAAACAGCCAGAGAGTAAAACTCAGGAAAAATTCAAGGGGCCGGTCCCATAACATTTTCCTAATATGATAAAACGAAGGAGTTTTGTTGAAATCAAGGAGTTTCCATGAGATGAGGGAAACATCAAAAATCATAAATAATAAAATAAGGAATATGTGAGCGTGTGGGACCGGCTTGGAGCATGACTGGCCGACCAAGTCCCGGTCCCGTGCGTTTTCCCTATTTTATGCATTATTTCATGATTTGAAAGAATTTTCATAATTTGAAGGAAATATCATGAAATCAGGGAATTTTCATGGGATTATGAAAACATGAAACATATGATAATAAAAGAGTGGGACGTGTGAGCCATCTAGGGTTTGGCCGACCGGCCATGGCTCGTGCACACGGGTTTCCTAATTTTTATTATTTTTCATGGGACGAAGGAAATATCATGAGATTAAGGAGTTTTCATGAAATTAGGGCAATAATAATAAAATAATGAGGAAATATGAGGTGTGGGGCCGAATGGGACCAAGGCATGGCCAGTTGGCCAATGGTCACGCCCCCTCATGCTCTCCTTAATTTTATATTATTTCCTCCGCGCGATGGAGGCACCATGAAGTTGAGGAGTTTCCTCAAAAAAAGGATATTTGTTCAAGCGAAAGGTTTTTCATGAACTCAAGGAAAATAACAAAAATATGATAAAAATATGAGACTGGTGTGGGATTGACCACGGCACGGTCGGCCGGTCAGTGAGTCCATGCTCCCAGCGCCTTGGTCAATTTTTATTTATTTGTTATTTTTCGTCCTATTCTGCATAGGTTCATCGTTTCGTCGTATTTTGAAATACTCGTTCGTACGGTGGTTGTTAATGTATCATTGTTGAATACACTTGCACCATTTGAAATAGGGCTTACTCATAGGTAACTATGATGCCCGTGAGTCCAATATTTATTACTAATCCATGGAATTCTGCTGGGAAGAACCATGGTTTTCGTAATGAAATATCTGCGAAAATATTTGAATATTTTCAGAATTTCTGCGGATGAATCCAAGAATTTAGGTTTGAGACAGGGCTCGCTCAGGTGGTAGCTCTGATGCCCGTGCGTCCAATATTTATTACTAATCCATGGACTTCTGCTGGGAAGAACCATGTTTTGCGTAATGAGATATCTGCGAAAATATTTGAATATTTTCAGAAATTCTGTGGATGAATCCAAGAATTTAGGTTTGAGACAGGGCTTGCTTAGGCGATAGCCCTGATTCTCGTGCATCCAATATTTATTACTAATCCATGGACTTCTGCTGGGAAGAACCATGGTTTGCGTAATAAAATAACTGCGAAAATATTTGAATACTTTCAGCAATTCTGCGAATGAATCCAAGAATTGAGGAATAATTAATTTATGACTTTATACTAGCAGAGCAAGCTATTTGGGAGTTGTTCATCCCGTGATAGAAATAATTACTGAAGTGCTCAGTACTCATGAGATATGCCGTTGTCCAACTGTGAGACTACATATCTATACGCACTCTGAGAGAAAGTATTCTCTATCAGAGGATTCGATGAGAGACCCGTGCCTCAATATTCACGTCTGATTTTTGAATCAGAGGTTCGTATAATTATGGGTTTACGATTTTAGCCTTTGTCGAAAATCCACCATCTACAGTGGGATATCTTAGAAACCGTATTCGAAGGAAATACCAGTGAAAGGGAAGCCAAGCTTCAAAACCTAAATTTCGATTGGGAAAACCTTCATATGGCAAATGAAGATTCATTTGATGTGTTTAATCACAAAGTGTCTGAAATTGTTAATGCATCTTTTGCATTGGGTAAGACTATTCCTGAAAAGGACATTGTGATGAAAATTCTCAGATCACTGCCATCTAGATACGATTCTAAGAAGCATGCCATCGTTGAGGGAAATAACCTTGATAATCTCTCCATAAATGCGTTGGTTGGGAATCTTAAGATCTTTGATCATGAACATTCATCCAAATCTAATAATGTTGCGTTTAAAGCACTGAAAGACACAAAATTACTTGATAAAAGTAAAAATGTATATATCTATGAAGACGATCACTCTGAGATTGATTCATATGATGAAGATCTTGATAAATCGGTCTCGATGATCACAAGACAGTTTAGGGATCTTATGTTGAATATAAGTAAACGGTTCTCCATAGATAATCCAAAAGCATCAGTCAAACCTCATAATCGTATTCCTCCTGAAAACAGGGACACAATTGAAACTGATAACAAGGATATGCCTCAGTGCTTTAATTGTAAGGGTTTTGGTCATTTTACAAACGAATGCCCAAATTGTAGATAATACACTGGGAACAAAGATCTTGCTGCGACGCTTGATGAAATGTCTGACAATTATGATTCTGATGAAGACAAAAAATCAAGTATTACTCTTCTATGTGAAAATATTGATTTTGATAATTATAGCAATACATACATCAATCTTGATAATCTTTTACAAGAGAACCCAATCAAGATGGAAGAATCAATTGACCCTTCTTTTGGAAACTCTATGTTTAATGTTTCAGGATCCACTTTGTGTTTAGCACCTTGCATTTCACAGGCGCCTGAATCATCTTATGCGTTTACATGATCCTATTGTTCTCTCATGGTTCATGAACTTTCAAAGTGTTTCAAGTACAAACACAAGATGAGATATGTCAACAATCTTCAGCGAAGAGCGGATCGTATAGCTACCAGTACCAGGCTTAAACTCGCGGAGAAAATGGCTGAGGTATGTAAGATTTTATCTTCCTCGAAGAAATTAGTTTCGAAAAATATATTTAGACCATAAGAAAGGAAAACATGGTCTAAACATACGGGAAGGCAGGGTTCCATGAATTCCATCCAAAAAGGTCATGGTGGACAGATTGTTGTCACCACAATACAACTTGATTGTGTTGTCTTGTGCATCTTGTCTCATGTGCATGTTCAAAAGAGACAAGATCTTGCACACCTTAGGCTTTCAAAGAAAAATTTTATTTAGTTTTTTAGCTTTATTTTGTTTGGTTTTTGGAATTCCTCCATATCACTGTTGATATTGGAAATAACCTGTTTTCCAAAAGAATAGGGTTATTATCGATAATTCCACTCTTTATAAAGTTGTGAGCATACACAAACCTTTTTATAGGTTTAGAAACCCTACATTCCTTTTTCCTTCTATAATACTCTTTATATCTTAAGACTGCTTGTTGAGTTTTGATTGTGAATTGCTCTTACAAAACCGTGCTTACGTGGAAACTCCAAGCATCATGTCTTCTGATGGAAAAGATGTCAATATGATTGTTAAGACATCAATCACTAAGTAAAAAGAGAAATCTCCTTTGTATCCAACTTTGAAAAGAAAAATAAGGAATGTGAGGAAGCCAAGGGAGGTTCCTTCAAATTCTCAGAAATTTTCTGATGTTCTTGAAGAGTTGAAGCAGGCAAGAAAAGAGATTCAACAAATAAAGTCTTGTGTTTTAAGATCATTGGAAATTCAGAAGGCCCTAGTTCGACATCATCAACCAAGAAGGTTTATTGGTATTGACTCCTTTCTCCATGAACCATATGTTCCAATGGATGTTGACGACAAAGAGTTCGAGGACGACAAGGAATTTTTCAAAGATCTTAATGCCTATGAAACTTCTTAAGAGAATTTTTATTCTTGTTTTTGTTTAAGAAGGATAACTAGAGTTTGCAATAGCCATTATTGTGAGTACACATAGCTATGTCCAATTTTTTCATCTTGCAATGTTTTTAGATTTATTTATTTAAATTTTAAAGTTGATTTGGAAGATGATTTTTGTAGTATTAATCTTTATGGTTTTATATATTGCAACATGTTATGGGATATGTGTGTTTGCGTCCGTGAACTGTTATTATCCCATACGATGTCAAAAGTTATCTCTTTCATATGTCGATATGCATGTATTGATACAAGATCGATGAACTTTTGAAAAACAAAAGTTAAGCCTATTATGTCATTTATTAATGGAAGATAGGTTAAAATCTTTTGTCTACAAATATTATGTCTATTATATGTCGTTATGCAAATAGTGATGGAAAATAAAATAAATCCTTGTATATTCTGCAGTATTGATCTTCCCTGATCCATATCTTATGTATATATTGTGTGGCTTCATAAGTTTTCTTATGTGATTATTTCCAACTAGACTAATCATAAATTCGTTTGTGTATAATCTGGTTGTGTATTCTGATTAAATTAATCATGGGTTCTCTTGTGATTAGCTTAATTGAGAATTTTGGATACAAAATCATTTTTTGTTTTTGGTGTCCAAAGAAATCCTTATTTTCTTGTAAAAGTAAGGTCGCTCGCTCTTGTTGTTCTTTCGGGAATAACATAAAATAGGGGAGAGTTCTTTTAAACTTGCGCTTAATTTCCATATCTTTGTGGAGAGTGCAGCAGTGGAATATTTTAGGGGTTATCTTGTATCTTTATAAACTCCTTGATGAATGCATTTAGCTTCGGATTTATGATTGCATCTAAACAAAGTTGATATGTACTTTTTTTTGGTCTTGAAGCGTCTCCATGGAAATTTCATTATGATCCTGTTTTCATACCTTTGCCAATTTTATTGACAAAAAGGGGAGAATTAATATGTAGTTCACATTACAAATACATATGATTTTCATATCATTATGTAAGGGGGAGTGATACATATCACCCTAGTATTGTTGTTGAAGTTGTGATACAATAAAATTTTGATGTTGTGTAATAATATTATGACATTGTATAGCAATGATCGAGAGCTTTTGTTTTCTCATTATTATGGCTACGGATCCTCAACAACTATGATGCTAAGCTGAACATCTATGGAATCATGGGAGTACTTGGAAAAGATGAAGTTTTAGAGTAATGTTGAAGCACCAAATAGATCAAGCATGTGTACGAGAAGCTACAAAGTTTTATCTATTTTGTAATCCATATGTTGTCACTAAAATTGACAAAGGGGGAGATTGTTAGAGAATTGCTCGGTCGAACTCGCAAGCGTTGCTATCTCAATCTTGTTTGTCAAATTTAGTTTTCAAAACTATATGTCTTGATTTCTAGTCTACTTATATCTAAGTCTCGAACTAGGATAGTTAAGTGTAGTTGAGCTCCAGGCTCCAAGGCGATTATCATACGAAGATGAAAAACTACTCAAGGAACCAGTGGAACTTCATCCGACTAAAAGGTGTGTGGAGACTTGAACTTATCTATCACTCAAAAATCTATCTACTCTATCTCCTACTATTAAGACAAAAGTCATATAAGTATGATAGTTTTCATACATACACATTTGCTATTTCAAGCCGAGTTTACTCGCTTATCTTTTTCTCGAAATATGTGTTGGCAAGATTTCGCTTTAACCATTTTTCATCTTTACCCGTGACGAAAGTCATGATGACGTTTTAATATTGAAAATAGATTTGATGACCATAGTTGTGAATAACGACTGTTATAACATTATAGAAGAATGTTTCAATGATGGAAATGTAGAGTTGAGATTACCATATATGGATATAAGCATATATAGTGAGTTCACACATTAGTGTATAAATCCATGTCCTGGAAACCAAGTGTGTGCATACGGTATTGGTGAAGGAGACAGGTTGGGTACGTGTACTGGCGAAACGTTTTCTCCCAGAAAATTCTGTTGAGTTTGGAGTTTACGAACTCATAAACCAATCACCTTAGGTATGCGTACTGGCGGAACTTTAATAACCGAAAATTCTGCTGATTCACTCAAATCGGTTCATGAACTATATAGCCACGGTTTGCAATAGCATTCCTTAGTTTATAAAGATAAGTTCACAAACATCATTTTTAGACATAACCTACTCAAGTTCGCAGATTTAATTTCCCGAATGGAGTTCACAAAATCCAGCAGAAATTCTTGGGTCAAGAACTTCCGCCAGTTCGCGGACTTAGCTCACGCACTTCTCCGGTTATCTTGATCAACAAAGTTCACAAACTTTGGTTCAAGGAATAA
This sequence comes from Papaver bracteatum, assembly GCA_023529315.1. NCBI lineage: Eukaryota > Viridiplantae > Streptophyta > Magnoliopsida > Ranunculales > Papaveraceae > Papaver > Papaver bracteatum. Next base: position 364,615 of record JAJJWX010002982.1, read on the forward strand.
GGACTTATACATATATGTGTTTCCACAACAAGGATTATATCCTCCAATGGTTATATTGTCTAAAATCTCATTTCAATCATTGAAACATTCTCAGAGGATGTTATATAGTTGTTATTCACAAACTATTTTTCGTTAGAGCAATTTTCAAAGTGATTGAAACTTAACATGACTTTGGTAACTAGGTAAAGATGAACTTGGCTAAAGAAAAATCTTTACCAACACATATTTCGAGAAATAGATAGGCTAGGTAAACTCAGCTCGAAATACCAGATGTGTATAATCTTAGTCTATATAGCAAAATGACTTTTGTCTCAAGATAGGAGATAAATAGACTTTTGAGTGATATATAAGTTCAAGTCTCCACATACCTTTTAGTCGATGAAGATCCACCAGTTCCTTGAGTAGTCCTTCGTCTTGTATTATGATTGCCATGGAGTTCTTGAGCTCAACTACACTTTCTATCCTAGTGCGAGACCTTATCTATAGTAGACTAGAAATCAAGACTTATAGTTTTGATCACTAACATTGACAAACATGCTTGAGATAGCAACGCATGAAAGTTAGACCGATCAATGCTCTAAGAATATCCCCCTTTGTCAATTTTAGTGACAAAACTATCAATACATATGGAATACAAAAAATATATAAATAAACTATGTAGCTCCTATTCCACATGTCTAATCTTCAAAATTACTCAAAATCTTCGTCACTTCTAAGTACTCCAATGATCCAAAGGTTGTAAGTTTAGCATCATCGTTGTTGAAAATACATAGCTATAACAACGAGAAAACAAGAGTTCTCAATCATTGTTATACAGTGTCATAGTATCATTACACAGCGTCAAAGTCAAATTTCATCACAACTTTAACAATAATACTATGGTGATATATCACTCCCCCTTAGTCAAGACTCCGTATCACATGGAAACCACTCCCCCTTACATAATGATCCGAAAACCATATATATTTGTAGTGTGAACTACATATTAATTCTCCCCCTTTTTTTCAATAAAATTAACAAAGGTACAAGAACGGGATCCTAATGAAATTTCCGTAAGAGATGTTTCATGACCACAAGTAAGTCTATATCATCTTATCTAGATGTAATCATAAAGCCGAAGCTAAATGCATTCATCAATGAGTCTATAAAGATACAAGATAACCCCTATAATATTCCACAGCCGCACTCCCCACAAAGATTTGACAATTAAGCACAAGTTAAATTAAGAACTCTCCCTCATAATATGTCATTCCCGAAAGAACAACAAGAGAGACTTTAATTTCAAACGAAAAGAAGGATTTCTTTGGACATAACAAATCACACACAAGTATGCATTTGAATCCAAAAATATTCAATTAAATTAACTGTAAGAGAACTCATGATTAATTTAACTAAATATTCTCAACACAAGTAAACTTATGGAGACTTAAGAAACTCAATCAGATTAATCACAAGAGAACCCATAATTAATCTAACCAGAATACACAACTAAACTAATCAATTTAATTGGTCATACTCGACATAAGAGAACTTACGGAGTCATAACTAAATAACCAAACAAGATAATTAATTTTGTTCAATATGCTCGACATAAAGTACCTTACGAAACAACAACTAAGCTAATCATAAAAATAATCAACTTTGGTTGTTTAGTGCTCAACATAAGACACATTACGGAGACTTACAATAATACACAAAATATGGATCAGGGAAGATCTATTACTGCAGAATACACAAGGATTCATTCTATTTTCCATCACTATTTGCACAATGACATATAATAGACATAATCCTTGAAAACAAAATATTTTAACCTATCTTTCATCAACAAAATTGACATAATAGGCTTAACTTTTGTATTTGTCAAAAGTAAATTCATTCTTTTATCAATATAAGCATATCAACTCATGAACGACTTTACTTTTGACAAGGTATGGGACAATCAAGTTCACTGACGCAAACACACATATCCCATAACAATATTACAATATATAAAATCATAAAGATTAATACTGCAAAAATCATCTTCTAGAAAATTTTAGAATTTAAGCTAATAAATATAAAAACATGAAGTTGAAAACGTTGGACATAGCTATGTGTAATCATAATAATAGCTATTCCAAACTCTAGTTATTCTTACTAGGCAAACTAAATCAAAACAGGATAAACCGAAAACACTTCAATGCCAAAATGAAATAAAGTCATATAGAAAGTTCGAGACCTTCTTGCATCTCGAGGTCTTGGAGCTTGTGAACGACAACATCCTCTGCAACTTTGGAGAGGATATCCTTATTGGGAAGTTCTTTAACACGGGTTTTCATGAGAACAAGGTCAGACTTAACCTTTTTCAACTCAGTTCTTACCATATCAAGACTCTTTATTGTATCAACAAGTTGCTGCTTTGCCTCCTCAAAGTTCTTTAGGAAGTCGAGAACTACATTTGACGAGATCTTTTCAACCTCCTATATATCCTACAAGGAATCAGGAGATTTAGGAAAAGGACCTTCGACTTCAACAAATGTACCCTTCTCTTTATCGAATTTGAAATGTACCGCGTTATCAATGAAATCTTTAGGTAAATCCCATGTGCAAGAAGAAGAAGAAGCCACTGATAATATGCATGAAACCTAGAGTAAGTAGTTTAACTCAATAAGATAGGTATATAAATGAATTCTAGAGACTTAGGGTTTACATGATAGGTTTATGAGAGACCCCGAAACATTCGTGTACCCGTAAGAAGAGGATTCTCAAAGCTCTGCACGGAAAAGGTCCACGCTTTTACCTCTTTAAGAAAACTTTTACAGTCAAAAAATAAAAACTAATAGAAATGGAAGGATAAAATACTCATGTAAAAGTGTTTATCAACTATCCATCTAAGAACGATAAGAAATTAGCTAGATAATTAGAGTCACATTATCAAGAGTACATACCTATTCAACTCTCTCACAACTAGGTTTTTGTATGTGAGATATCAACCTTGTGATAATTTACACAAGTATAAGCTTTTAGCTAATTAAATGAACATTGTTTATGTCTATCCTTATTTCTTTGACATGAGTTCATCCCAGAGAAGTAAGAAACTGCTTGTTTAACATATTCGTCAAAAAAAATCTCTGAGGACTAAATCTAGGACCTATTACAACAGGTTCAAAAGGATCAGGATGGAAGGGAATCCATTTTTTATATTTAGATTTACCAGAAGCCTTCTTATAAGCACAAGGAATACTTTCATTAGCAACACAAGAATTTATGCTAGAATGCACTTGAGCCCTGTGATGATTTATAGAATAGAGATCATTTTTATAAGGTTTATGATTTTCTGTGGGTATGTGATTCACTGTAGTAGTCGAGTGACTATTTTTTCCATTGACAATGAAGAGAAGAAAATTATGAAGTTTAGAAATTTGTTTCCTTCTGGCAAAGCAATGGATAACATAGTGATTCCTTTTCCCACAGAAGGTACATGTTCGTGGAGGAGAAGCGATAATTGGCACCTATTTCAACTTCATAGCCTTATGAGAAGATTGTAAGTTATGTAAACCTTTCTTGACATAATCTTCTACTGGAGGACACTTCTTCATGTGCTGTAATTCATGATAATTAGTTTGTACATAAGAATTTCTCCTTAAGACAAAGTTTTCCTTTTCTAAGGATTTGCATTGTTCATGGGCTAGAGTAAGAGATGCACTTAGTTTCTCTTTTTCGACACGAAGTATGTTAATATGTGATGAATGAGTCTCGATCAAATTTTTTTCTCTAATTGAGTCTTCCTTAACAATACTCTCAAGAGCACTAATCTTTTCACGTTGTAGAGTAGTTTCTTGAAGAAGTTTTTCAATGTTCTTAGATAAGGACTCAATGATGTTATAGAGTTCATATTCTCGATCAAGAAACTTTTCAAATTCATTAAAAAGATGATCATGATCCTGAAAATCAATAATATCAGCGGATTTTTTTGAAATTCTGGTGAGCTCCTTCTCAGATTTTGCAAGAGTGTCACATGCCTCATGAGAGGAGGAAGAGATGGCAACATATAATTTAACAATCTTTCTACCTCGGGATTCAGAAGAATCAAGTACGGAGTAATCCTTTGAGGTATTTCCAAGACACTTGGCGTAATCGAAATATTTAGGAGGCATCTATGTATGCATACAAGAGATCTTGTCCTCATACTCATATTGCCACAAACATAGACTTATAAGGTCTGGAATGTGTTTGCTTGCTCTGATACCAATTGAAAAAACGGGGGTCCAACAACCACACCCAATATTTCGAATCAATAATCTGTATGGACAAACTCCAATATGCTTTTATGAGAATCAACTAAACAGTTAGACTCAATAAATAAAAAGTATATCAAAGAGTTTATATCTCTATCTCTCGATTTAAATCTTACTCAAGAAAACGGCGAGTCTCAATTTAAATACAAGAGAGATAAACTAGGATGGTAACAAAGACCAATATCCAAGTGTCAATCAATTTAAATCAACAACCAAAAGGTTAGATATTCTAATTGATTGAACAATCCACAACTTGTATTATTTCAATTATATAACAAATATAATGCAGAAAAGAAATAACACAGACACCCGAATTTTGTTAACGAGGAAACCGCAAATGCAGAAAAACCCCGGGACCTAGTCCAGATTAAAAAAACACTGTATTAAGCCGCTACAGACACTAGCCTACTCCAAGCTAACTTCGGTCTGGAATGTAGTTGATCCCCAATCAATCTCACACTGATCCAAGGTACAGTTATGCTCCTACACCTCTGATTCCAGCAGGATACTATGTACTTTATTCCCTTAGCTAATCCCACCCACAACAAAGATTTGCTACGAACCAAAGTCGAAGACTTTAATAAACAAATCTGTATCACACAGAAAAGTCTACGATAATATATAAATCCATCTCCCACGAATATACCTACGAGTTTTGTTCCATCTTTTGATAAATCAAGGTGAATAGGAACCAATTGATAAATCAGACTTATATTACCGAAGAACAGGTCAGTATTATCAATCACCTCACAATAGTCTTAATCGTCGCAGTGAAAAAAGATATTGTGGAATCACAAACGATGAGGCGAAGATGTTTGTGATTACTTTTTATCTTTCCTATCGGAGATAGAAATCTTAAGCCAATTATTACAATTGTACTCGTACGATAGAAATGGGAAGATCATATCACACAACTACAATAAAAGTAGTATCGGTTTTGCTTCACAATCCCAATCAAGTCTTTAAGTCGTTAACCTGGTTTAGAAGAAGAAACCAAAGGTTAAACGAGAATCGACTCTAGATTAGCACAACTAGTATCACACAGAATGTGTGGATATTAGGTTTCCTAGTTGCTAGAGTTCTCCCTTATATAGTCTTTCAAATCAGGGTTCGCAATCAATGTTGGCTTAGTAACAAAACATTCAATATTCACCGTTAGATGAAAACCTGATTAGATTCAAGATAATATTTATCAACCGTTAGATCGAAAACATAACTTGTTATACACACATGAAATGCACATTTTTAGGCTTGTGTAACCGTACCCAAACTTGTACATTAGTTGGTTCAACAATAGTTAACCAAATGGTTAGCCATACAATAAGTTTCATATCAACCATATTCTTCTTCACCATAACTAGTTCAAATAACTCAAATGAACAAGTTAGAGAGTTGTTCAATTGCAAGGAAATCTTATATACTACACAAGACATAATTGAAGCAAAAACGATTTGGTTCACTCGAATTGTTTCATGAACTATATATCCACGGTTTGCAATAGCATTCCTTACTTTCAAAAGACAAGTTCACAAACATCGTTTTTAGACATAACCTACTCAAGTTTGCAGACTTAAGTTCCTGGATGGAGTTCACAAACTCCACCAGAAAATCTCGGGTTGTGAACTTATGCCAGTTCGAAGACTGGGTTTGTGGACTGAGTTCGTGGACTTAGCTCACACACTTCTCCGGTTCTCTTGATCAACAAAGTTCGCAAACTTTGGTTCAAGGAATAAGGACTTATACATATATGTGTTTCCACAACAATGCTTATATCCTCCAATGGTTATATTGTCTAAACTCTCATTTCAATCATTGAAACATTCTCAGAGGATGTTATATATTTATTATTCACAAACCATTTTTGTCAGAGCAATTTTCAAAGTAGTTGAAACTTAACATAACTTTCGGAACTAGGTAAAGATGAACTTGGCTAAAGCGAAAGATTTACCAACACATATTTCGAGAAATAGATAAAGTAGGTAAACTCAGCTCAAAATACCAGATATGTATAATCTTAGTCTATATAGAAAAATGACTTTTGTCTCAAGATAGAAGATAAATATACTTTTGAGTGATAGATAAGTTCAAGTCTCCACATACCTTTTAGTCGATGAAGATCCACCAGTTCCTTGAGTAGTCCTTCATCTAGTATGATGATTGCCGTGGAGTTCTTGAGATCAACTACACTTTATATTCTAGTCCGAGACCTTAGCTATAGTAGACTAAAAATCAAGAATTATAGTTTTGATCAGTATCATTGACAAACATGCTTGAGATAGCAATGCATGCGAGTTCGACCGAGCAATTCTCTAACAAACCCAAAGAACTTCAGTAGCCGTATGAGCCAAAGATTTGTATTCAGCTTCTGTGGAGCGTCTAGCTACAATGAGTTATCTTGTAAACCTTGTGTCCACTACACCATTATTAAGGATTAACAACGAACCATGGATGTTGCTGACTGGGGTTTCAACGATCGATCTCTGTTATAAAACACCGTGTTGGTATTTTTCACAACGGCATAAGCTCCGCTGTGAATCCTCGTTGCTCCGTTGCGACTCTCGGTCAGCAATGGGGATTCGCAATGACAGCTGTCGTTGCTAAATTATTCATTCGCAACAGAGGTCTTCCATTTCTAAGAAGTTGCTAATTATAGGAATACCCCTACCCTGAACTATATGTTATTAGTTGTTCTAATTTATTGGTTCTGGTTCTAATTTAGCAACAGATCAAAACCATTGTTAATTTTTTTCAAAAAAAAGAAGAAGGTCAAGTCTTTATTGACCTGGTCAAAATCCATCCCCCCCCCACCCCCACCCCCACACATACACATACATATTTACCCCCTTGCAGTTACCCAGTTCCCCATTTTCATCATTTCCACAGAAATACAAACTTCGAATTTCATTAATGGACATACAAACTGGATTATATTATGAAAAAAAGATTCTTCTATTGAAGTTAACAAAAAGTATGAGTATTTGATACAAACTACAATTTCATTAATGGACATACAAAATTACTTAGTTCCTTAAGTTCATATAAAGTTACGAAATTCCTAAGTTCTTCCAACTTAAATCACTATAAGGAGATACTACATAAACTTACAAATCTTGCAGCTACTAAGGGACCTAATGCCTACTGCTTTGTTCTCCAACCTTTCTGATATCACAACAGAGCATTATTCAATTAACCAGTGAACAAAGCATCACAAATTCTTCCAATCAGATATCTAGTATGCTTCAACTATGTTGTTATCTCATCTTCAAACTTTGAACTGCATAAAGGTATAAAGATTGAGTCGAAGACTAATAAAGAAATAATAGGCTATATAAGCAAATCAACAGAACACACATACTTTGCACTAACACGTAGCTCATGTAAGATATTGATAGTATCAAATTACAATAAAATGAATGACACCCCAGTTATCAGCATAAAGAATTAAATGGGATGAGTCTATGGATACATGAAGTAACCAACCATTTAATTTTTACATAAAGAATCACCTCACATTCTTGCATTATTCTTCATAATACTTTCTTGTTGTATTGTCTCGACTCATTCCATGGACGATCACACTGAACATATGGTTGTCATACGAAACTAAAGGCTTACATTATTTTTTGTCCACATGTGAGGTTTGAGTAATGCATTAACTGTATGTCAAACATTCACCTGTTCCAGCAGGGATTTTTTACTTATAATAAATATCTTTGCATTATTCATCTTTGATAATCGTGAATCACACTGAACAAATGGTTGTCATCTTTTTTCTTATGTAATGTGCTTATAGAGAGTGAAGATCTTCCATAACTAAACAATCAATATGATTCTAGTTGGATCCCATCCGATCAAGGTTTGCGCAATCAAAGTTCACAAGATAAGAAAACTAATAAGAAATCTCCTTCATCTTCAAATCTTCTTTAATCTTCAACGTACCTGCACAAAAAATACTTGAATCTCTTGTGATCAATCACACACAGAGCGGAGTATGTTAACAATGAATTATCACAAGATTTCTTTAGATCTACAAACAGTTCTAAGATCTCGTCGATACTTTGATCTAGTTTGAATGACCCTTATGTCAGAAGAGAACACTACATGAAATCAGGGAATTTGTAAATCCCGATTTTGTAGCAGATATTTTTTCAATACGTCATATTGGATTTAGGTAAATTTGTAACGTTGGATAATCGTTGCAATAATTGGTATCATATTGTAGTTCCGGAGGGTTATAGGTAATTACCTTCCTATCCTAAACTTAAATTTCCAAGTTAAATTGTTACTCTCCTTTACTACAATCAACTCCCAATTTATTCTCACACTCAAGGGCTACCCATCCTTCTAATGATTCTGGTTTTTTTTCCCATATTGTTTTCCCATTATAACTCTTCAATTTATAAGAATCAATAAAGGTGAGTAACTCAAAGATTTAGGAATTTTTGAGACACATTAAGCTTTTTTCTCCAATGTTCGGATTAAATATTTACCTAGCTTACCTTTAGGGGGAGTCACTGGTGGAAAACAGAAGTTCTGCGACCGTCAGGACAAGTCATATATACGAGTTATACGACCGGCTTTAACCGTCTCTGTTGGGGTCTCTGATAAAGCGTCTCTATTTTGTACGACCCTTAGCCTTGGGTCTCAAAATAACGATTGATTTTAAGGGTAACGAGGTATAGACCCTTAGCCATGGGTCTCAAATTTAAATTATAGTATAAAAAAATATAAATTCAAATTTGCTGAAATGCCCGAATAGCTAAATCAAATAATCTGATCAAGCATCAAAGTCAAGTCAAATTAAACCCAAATGAAATTCAAATTTAACTCAAATTGATAATTCAATATTCATTCATTTTATACATTAGGTTTATAAAATTATAAAAAAAAATGATGAAATTTTGAGTTCATGTCCAAGCTAGATAGTAAGTTCTAACAACAACATGCTAAACTAATAGACAATTAATTAAACAACGATAACCTCCTTCGATGATGATGAACTTAGCCAATACTTCATAACAACCATAGCATCCATGTGTTGTGTCCCTGTTTCACATATGACAAAGAACGTCGTACTTGCTTAGCAAATCAACAATGACTTAGTTCATTTCATAATACACGATAGACCACATATTCTCCGATTAACATAAGGTTAAGTCACAAACGAAGTGAATAATTAACAAAGTAGTATGAAGATAAGCGCAGAGTTGCAGACATTAACATAACCGTTATATACAACTTAAGACGTAAGTAAATTGATGGCTGCACGATCCTAATATAAGAAACTAAGTAAATTGATGGCTAAATGATCCTTATATAAGAAACTGAAAAAAAACTTTGACACAATGCTAAAACACCAGTAAATATATAAAATCCATGAGTTACTTATCAATATAAAACTAGAAATATGAGATAAAATATACCTCATCTCATATATCATCTGAATCGAAAGTAGTATTTGCTGCAAAGCAACAACTTCAAGATAGACATCCACACTTTTAAATCCAAAGTGAAAGTAACAATTTTAAGACCTAAGTAAATTGATGATTGTAGGATCCTAATGTAGGAAACTGAAAATGAGCAAGACTACAGGTTACACAATACTAGGACACCAATGAATATAATAAACCATTAATATGGAACAATCAAAAACCTACGCAGCAAATATTACTAATCATATAGAAAAACCAGATCAACTTTAACATATCACAATCATTTTCCTAAAATGGCAAACAAATATAATACATATTGGTTCATTGCATAACATCTACATGACTTAATTACAACTAGCATTAATCTTAAGGCAACTTTACTGAACTTATGTCCCCAACATCTTGTTACATATATAAGAACTACAAACTAATCCTAAGACACTACAGGGAAACCAATATTCTACTGATAAAATCACCTAAACATACACCAACCACCAATACCATAAATGTAATGTTCAAGGTATGGGGCTCATGTAAACAACAGTTGGCTCATCAGTCAAAATTGATATATGTAGCTGACAGGGAAATCGAATACAGATACAAAGAAATGGGTTGAATCCTTTGGAAACTCATATGTTTTTTTCTTGTAAGTAACAACATCACATGGGAACATATATATCATTATAAGGAAACAGATAAAACTCAAAATCAAATCACAAAAGGAGGTTCAAGTTTTGTTGTCAACTCACATGTGTGCAGGGGCAGCTATATTCCAATCTACCAGCTACATATATTCCTTCAAGATGTTCTGTGTAAATTCCATCATGAAGATGAAAAATCTCCATAATTGAGTACAATTTACCCTGCTAAAAACCACAATTAGTGAATTAGGCCAAAAGACGCGAATATCCATAACTGAGTGCATGTTTGCTCATAAGTGCTTATTGAAGACTAAAGATAATAGGCTCTGAATTGAAGACTGAGTTTTAAGCTAGACTTACTCTAGCCTCAGAAGCAACAGGCTTGCCAAAACGACTCAATTCCGCCTCTACTTCAACAATACTTTTATTAATTAGCGACTGGAGGCCTGGGATGCGAGACTTGATTACAGTTTCCAAGTGCTGCAAAATCGACCATTTTGCATCAATTTGAGTATTAAATAAACCAAAACTCATAGATAACCAAGTATAATTTTAGGAACAACCAGACAACATAATAAAAGAAAATCATCTGATTGTCCCTCTACTCTGTTCTACAACAAATGTGCATGATAATACATGTGAAATTGCTAAAATTAAACAATTAGGCTGCAGGGTAAAGGAGAATGAAATCAAATTAAAGGAAAAATCTCTTTATTAGTGAGAAAACCATTGTCTAATAAAAAGGTCCTCAAATTAAAGAAAGATCTCTTTCTAAGACACTTGTACATTCTATGTTATACCAAATTTCATGGAAACGAAAAACAAGAAATTGGAAATGATGAGTTCAAAGTAAGCTGTTACTAGCTTTGCGAAAAGGCAAAATAAATATCAATCAATTACTACTTTAATATACCACCCATGTGCATCATGTTTAAGAAAGAATCCTATTTTTGGGGCTGCTAAAGTCTTGGTATTTTGGGGCTATTTTGGGTCAGCAAATAGTAAGTGGGGATACCCCCTATCCAATATTTAAATAATGACTAAAGTTCCCCATATGATTTTAAATAATAAACTTGATTAACATTATTAATCATGATTAGCATATGAATTAAGACTAATTCATGTCTTTAAGTTAGGTGTAGATGAAATGAAAACAAAAAAAAATCAGAGGGAAGAGAAGAAGAAGAAGAAGAAGAAGAAGAAGAAGAAGAAGAAGAAGAAGAAGAAGAAGAAGAAGAAGAAGAAGAAGAAGAAGAAGAAGAGGAGGAAAAAAAAATTAGGGATTTTTTTTTTGGAAAATGAATGATTCAAGCAAGAATTTTGATGTAGGTGAGCCTTCATCTTCAAAATATGATAACATATTAATACCCATCAACAACGATGAGTTCTTTGCTGATTTTTTCAGAAAATCAAGAATTTTTTTCTCAAACTCAACCTAACCCTTATGAACCTTACGATGATTTCGAAGGACCAACCCAAGAAGCAGAAGAAATCGAAGAGATCAATGCTCAAGATTACTAGGTATACCTCTATTCTAACTCCAATTTTAGTTTTTAAGGTCAGAGAGGTAAGAAGTTTCGTTTTTTCGCTCAAAACCCTAAGCTCTGGACCGCCAGGACTATTCACAGCGGGGAAACCAAGAACTCCTTGCCGTTATCCTGTATTACGGCTCACATTGAATTTTCCTGGCCGTTACTGAAAAATTACGACCATGTTTTTTCTATGTGCATGGGAAGCATTTAATACTGTCGGTGGCGGTTTGGTATCCTGGCGGAAAATATTAAATTCTATTTAATGACGTCTGTTCCGATTGGGTTACCTGGCCGTAACTTGTTTTACGTCTCGTGTTTTAGGTCGTAAGCCGACTCTTCCAGTTACAGGAAAATTTACGTCTTGGAGTACCTGGACGTAACAATTTTACGGTTCAGAATTATACTTTTCGACCCAGTCGTTTATGTTTTGACGGCTGGAATAAAACTCATCGACCCATCCGTATACGTGATGACGGTTGGGATATATCATATCAACCCAGTCGTTTACTCTATGATGGATGGAATATCACTGGTTTACCCCGACATTTGTGAGTGTTTAAATTTCCTTTGTGAATAATTATGTGACATATGTCATTCTATTATAGATTGTACCGTACATTACGGTAGAAGACCAAGAGGTGCATATGGAAGATGAAGAGGTGGTTATTGAAGAGAAAGAGGAGGTTATGCAAGACCAACCCCAACCTGTGCAAGTTTCCGAGGACACAAGTGCTCACTATGTAAACAAATATGAGTGGATTGGTAGGGAAGATGCAAAGAAGAGGTTATGCAAATTATCTCACAAGGATGATTCTGATCCAAGATATAGATCCATTTTGGGAAAAACTAGATTTTAAAGATCCATCACCCGATGAAGGTTTTGGGGACGTGTTTTGCGACACGGAGGTACACAAGGAACTTTTTGAGAAGTATGCTTCTTTACTACCGGCACAAAGACAACTTTGGTTGTATGAGATGCGGAAATTCAACCGTCCATTCACTAGAAATGATATTTTAGAACCTACCAAGGGGAAAGGCAAGGGTAGTCCTTCGAAGAAGATAACAAAGAAACAAGAAAGGGCGGAAGCTAAGAGAAATGGTCAGGAGGGTCCACAATTGACTCCTTCAATGCGAAGAGATCAGTCGGGTGTTGAGAAGTTGAACGAGCCCTACACCCTTAAATGAAAGTAAATATAAAAAGGCGGACCAAGCCGAGCTAGTGCAACGAAGGTAAAAGCCGCAAGAATAATGTGGTGGTTGCATATCAAGAGAATTCAAAAGGAAAAGTTAACATTGGAGTCAAAATTAAAGACCCGATAGTTCCAACCCAACAAGGTTCAACAACAAAGGAAGCTAGTAGTGTCCAAAGAAAATTTGGTGGTGCAGTTGGTATTAAGAAATTAGCGAGAATCCGAGGTAATGATGTCAAAGGAAAAGCACGGATGGTCGAACCATCGCAAATCACTCCACAAAGAGTTGTGAGTAACCTTGACAGTGAGAAAGAGACGGTTTTATTGGATGTAGGTCCGATGAAATCACCCCCTATAGATGAGGAAGGTAATTATATCCAACCTACTTACACGATATACAAAAATTACATACACTTTTTACCACATTTTATTCACCCGTACGTCAAGTCCACCGACGATGTTGATGGCGACGGAAATTGTGGTTACCATGTGTACATAGATCAACTTGGACCTTTTGAGCAGGCAAAAGAATGGGGTGACGACCAAATTACCTATGTAGGGAAAAAGTGTTTGCTTGAACTACGTAGTTTCCCCTATTTCTACAAGCTAATGATGAGATTAGAAAAAACTGATACGGAGGCAATGCTAAACGATGAGTTCAAAGCATTTGAACAGAGTTTAATGGGAAACACTACATTCACAAGTGAATATTGGATGAGAATGCCAATATGTGGCCATCTACTCGCCACCGCATTCCATTGCGTTATTTATTCCATCTCCTATGCACATAGTGTTACATAGCACCAACAAGACGTATTTTTACCGAAGAAGAATCTCCAAAGATAGTCATCACGGGGTTCGTGATGACGACCCATTATATCGGCCTCCAATTGAAAGATGGATGCCTATTACCTCCATTAAAGAAGGTAAATGGATGTGACGGCGAAATACCAATGGATTGGTGTCATAGATTCGAGGAAAAATTTTATTTATGGGAGGCATTAGCTTGTCGAGGGATGGCCCTTTGTGTGTACTAATGAGTTCCGACGAGGATGACTATGAGTAAATGTCGTGTGAAGGTATATGATAACAATGTTTTTTGTAGGGTGGTGATTAAAATGATAATATGGTAACAATGTGGTGTGAACCTATGTATTTTGAATCACCCATTATATATGAAGAATCTAGTTTTACTCTCATTTTGTGTTTGTAATGATAATATGATAAAAATGTGGTTATTTATAGGTATTTACGTCTAGGTCATACGCTGACACGAACTAGCCGTAATGACCCAAGTGAGCTTTCTTCTGCATCACGGCTGGGAAACCTCACCGAAACTCATTAACGGATAGGAATCCTACCCGTATTTCTGGGTACTGTCAGTTTAACGACTGATAATCCTGGCTATAACTCTTCCTGGAATATCAGTTTCAGATTATACTTTGTTACGGCTGGGAAACCAAAATGTAAAACCTTATATGACCAGGATTTCTCTCCGTAAATATGGGTACTATCAATTGTACGGCTGGTAATCCTAGCCGTAACTCTTCGTGGAATATCATTTTCAGATTATACTTTGTTACGGATGGGAAACCAAACTGTAAAACCAAAATACGGCCAGCATTTCTCCCCGTAAAAATGGGTACTGTCAGTTACAGCTGGTAATCCTAGCCATTAACCTACGTAACGGCTGGAAATCCTAGCCGTAATTAGTATCATATTCAGGGTTCATATTATACTTAAACAAGAATCAGATACATTAAGAATAATAACACTTGTATCCATTCATTCAAAGTTAAGTCTGCATAATGAAAAGTAAATCACCCAAATCCACTACGACCAACAATCCTAAAACATGCTAAAAGTCTGACTAAAACAAGTACATAACCTACAATCATCCACTACGACCAACAATCGAAGAAACTTCCTCAGAAGATGATGAAGAACTGTTGGGAGTTCTGGAAAGACTGATCCAATCATCCTCGTCGTTAGTATAGAGATCATCCTTCGCCGGATTATGTAACTCCCGAAGCCTCCTAATCAGTGTTCTTTGTTCGTCGCAATCCAAATATAGAACCTCCTCAATGTTACAGATCAGTCCCCTGGCAATCCACTTAGCTCTCTTAACCTATTTTCACATCATTCAATTAATAGTGGTACAAAATTTGAGCAACGTATACAAAAATAGAAGAAGAATGAATCATATACTTAGCCTACGTACCATCATCGTAGCAATATCACACATTGGTAGTTCCTGGGGTTCTTTCTCCTTTTCAGAGTTCCTCCTAATTTTTTTGAAAAACATATCAGAAGATACGACCAATTCACAAGGAGTAATATAATTACGGTTTGGAAATAACATATAAACCATCTGTAACAAAGTTTCGGCTTACAAATATGCGGATGACCTAACCGTAAACATAATATTAGCTTTGAAATATGTGGTTTACCTCACCGTAAACACAATATCGGCCAGAAAATTAAAACAAACGGCTAGGTAAATTTATTTACGGTTATGAAAGTCCCAGCTGAAACAATTATCAGTCAATTTTACTCTGCAACCACAGGAAAACTTACGGCTGGGAAAGACCCTTCCGTAAATGTATTTCACGGTTGGGTTATCAAATTTTCCGAACCGCATTACACATTAACGGCTGGGAGTTCTTGACGTCCCAACCATTATATACAATTACGGCAAAGACGATATGATTTCCCATCGTGAATGCTTCAGAAAACCTTTTCTGGAAACCCTAAAACCATCAATCGAACCTATTTTTTCAATCTAATGGTAAAATAACTGGTGGGTTTTTCGATTTTTACTTAGTAGGATTCATTTGTGGAGGATTCGCAGGTGTTTGAACAGATTGGTTCACCACATCTCCATTAAAAGGAACATCAATAACTTGCCATGTTCCAGAATCAGGGTTTAATCGGCCGGATCTTGTGACTCTTGATCTTTCTGCCATCTTGAGCTTCTTCAGAAATCAGTAGAGAAGAAAGGGAGATATTGTTAGGTTTTGGAGACTGTTTTTGAGAGATTTTGGAGAGTGTTTTTGAGAAGAAGAGAAGATAAAATGAAATGGTTTTAATTTGTGGGGCTTGAATTAGGAATAGGTTTTAATTATATAAGATTTGTTTTAAAAATTAATTTATTAGGAAAAGGTAAATCTGACTTTTTAATCACTTGAGATCTCCCCTATCCATTTCAAATGGCTAAAAAAAAACATTTTAGCCCCAAAAAGTCAAACCCCAGCAGCCCAAAAATAGGATTCTTAAGAAAATCAATAGTTACAAATGAAAACAACAAATTTCTATCCACGTGATCATTCAATAGATCAACCCACTGTAAGATGTAACTCCACCCATATACATCACCGTACACGGACCAACCCCTTCCTTGGAAGTTAAAAATATGTCATTAACAAGACAAAAGTAATTTTATGCAAGTCTTGGCCACATAAATAGTTTAGCACGGAAGTTTAGTCCAAGCTCATCATGACACCTAGGATCATAGTGCTTCTGAACTCTAGATGAGTGAACAGCTGAGAATCGATAGTGCGAACACAAAAATGCATCTAGTGTCTACTACTGAAAACCATCAGAGAAGTATAAGAGCGAACAAATATCACTTTTAAAAGGCATTAATTGTAATACAGACAAAATAGACAGTTTATGAATTTTCGCATTGCCAATTTGTGTAAAGATAATTATTACTTTATTAGAGTAATATCTACACAAGGTAGCCGAGGTTATCATGTATATATGTGATATATATACTCTAATAATTATCGAGTAAAAATGTGCACTAATGCATGAAACCAACCAGAAATAGATAAACTACTTTCTAATTAAAATTAGTTATTAGGCCGAGTTAAACTTTGCAGACAATTTTTGCAACATGCGAAGGCAATCTTGTTGAAGGTGGTGAAGGAAGAAAACGAAGGATGATTAGGAATGGCAGGTTATTTTCTTATTTCTTTCCTAATTGACTATAAATCAAATCGCATTTACCAAAGTCAGCTTTCCTCATATCATTTTTGGCTTTCCTAATAACAAAAATCAGGGTGTGAGGTTTGTCTAAAAACTCCAACCAAAAATCGCTCTGCCCTCTCCCCTCTTTCCTCTTTCCTCTTTCCTTCTTTCCTAACGGCTATTTTCCTTCAAACTTTTCCCATTTTTCTCTTCTTCTGTTACCGTCCATGGCTATGGGGTAATCATCTTAACCAGTGTCTCTTCTTTAGCTAGAAGGGATAAGGCATGGGGGCATATGATAGGCGCTTTTTCAATTAAGATTCATAATGATCAAATCTTTCCTGTTTTTTTTCTTCTTTCCATTTTTCTTTCTGTGATGAGTTAACTCTCTAAATTGGGGACTAAATCCTCAATTTTCTTTTTATTTGATTTCTAAAACAAATGGATTTGGCTACTTGCATAAAATGTTACTTTTTCATAATGCATTGAATCCATCTACATATTTTAACAAGTCTTGTATGCTTGATTTCTTTGTTATGTTTTTTAGATTTGATTTGAAAATTGCTTAGTCATAGGAATAATACAAGATGCCTTTTAAACTAAAGCCATGGATTTAAGATATCAATTTTTTGAGTTTCGGTGAAACTAATTTCATCACAATAACAAGAAATAGATTTCATAAAATAACCATACGATAATTTTAAAAACTACACAAATAACTAACCACAAACTCAAATAGAAGCCCAAATCACTTTACAATCCTCCCGCTTTAGTACATAAGAATAATCCATCCCTGGAGATATCTCCTTCTAATAGATTATAACATCTAGAGATAGTCCTTTCTCCAGCTTAGTAAGCCAACCACCGATCCTGATAAGGATGAAAGAAAGCTTCATTACCACACCTAGAACAAAGAAAGTAATGCATTCGATGTAGATGATTATCTCTATAGCGCATCACCCGGATAGTGGAAATCTGGGCATCTTTAGGAACAATTTCATGATGACAAGCCATTGAATCACCGTTATTCCGATGACCTCCTGAAATATTTGTTAGCCTTATGAGAAGATTGTAAGTTATGTAAACCTTTCTTGACATAATCTTCTACTGGAGGACACTTCTTCATGTGCTGTAATTCATGATAATTAGTTTGTACATAAGAATTTCTCCTTAAGACAAAGTTTTCCTTTTCTAAGGATTTGCATTGTTCATGGGCTAGAGTAAGAGATGCACTTAGTTTCTCTTTTTAGACATCAAGTATGTTAAGATCTGATGAATGAGTCTCGATCAATTTTTTTTTCTCTAATTGAGTCTTCCTTAACAATACTCTCAAGAGCAATAATCTTTTCACGTTGTAGAGTAGTTTCTTGAAGAAGTTTTTCAATGTTCTTAGATAAGGACTCAATGATGTTATAGAGTTCATATTCTCGATCAAGAAACTTTTCAAATTCATTAAAAAGATGATCATGATCCTGAAAATCAATAATATCGCGGATTTTTTTGAAATTCTGGTGATCTCCTTCTCAGCTTTTGCAAGAGTGTCACATGCCTCATGAGAGGAGGAAGAGATGGCAACATATAATTTAACAATCTTTCTACCTCGGGATTCAGAAGAATCAAGTACGGAGTAATCCTTTGAGGTATTTCCAAGACACTTGGCGTAATCGAAAGCTTTAGGAGGCATCTATGTATGCATACAAGAGATCTTGTCCTCATACTCATATTGCCACAAACATAGACTTATAAGGTCTGGAATGTGTTTGCTTGCTCTGATACCAATTGAAAAAACGGGGGTCCAACAACCACACCCAATATTTCGAATCAATAATCTGTATGGACAAACTCCAATATGCTTTTATGAGAATCAACTAAACAGTTAGACTCAATCAATAAAAAGTATATCAAATAGTTTATATCTCTATCTCTCGATTTAAATCTTACTCAAGAAAACGGCGAGTCTCAATTTAAATACAAGAGAGATAAACTAGGATGGTAACAAAGACCAATATCCAAGTGTCAATCAATTTAAATCAACAACCAAAAGGTTAGATATTCTAATTGATTGAACAATCCACAACTTGTATTATTTCAATTATATAACAAATATAATGCAGAAAAGAAATAACACAGACACCCGAATTTTGTTAACGAGGAAACCGCAAATGCAGAAAAACCCCGGGACCTAGTCCAGATTAAAAAAACACTGTATTAAGCCGCTACAGACACTAGCCTACTCCAAGCTAACTTCGGTCTGGAATGTAGTTGATCCCCAATCAATCTCACACTGATCCAAGGTACAGTTATGCTCCTACACCTCTGATTCCAGCAGGATACTATGTACTTTATTCCCTTAGCTAATCCCACCCACAACAAAGATTTGCTACGAACCAAAGTCGAAGACTTTAATAAACAAATCTGTATCACACAGAAAAGTCTACGATAATATATAAATCCGTCTCCCACGAATATACCTACGAGTTTTGTTCCATCTTTTGATAAATCAAGGTGAATAGGAACCAATTGATAAATCAGACTTATATTACCGAAGAACAGGTCAGTATTATCAATCACCTCACAATAGTCTTAATCGTCGCAGTGAAAAAAGATATTGTGGAATCACAAACGATGAGGCGAAGATGTTTGTGATTACTTTTTATCTTTCCTATCGGAGATAGAAATCTTAAGCCAATTATTACAATTGTACTCGTACGATAGAAATGGGAAGATCATATCACACAACTACAATAAAAGTAGTATCGGTTTTGCTTCACAATCCCAATCAAGTCTTTAAGTCGTTAACCTGGTTTAGAAGAAGAAACCAAAGGTTAAACGAGAATCGACTCTAGATTAGCACAACTAGTATCACACAGAATGTGTGGATATTAGGTTTCCTAGTTGCTAGAGTTCTCCCTTATATAGTCTTTCAAATCAGGGTTCGCAATCAATGTTGGCTTAGTAACAAAACATTCAATATTCACCGTTAGATGAAAACCTGATTAGATTCAAGATAATATTTATCAACCGTTAGATCGAAAACATAACTTGTTATACACACATGAAATGCACATTTTTAGGCTTGTGTAACCGTACCCAAACTTGTACATTAGTTGGTTCAACAATAGTTAACCAAATGGTTAGCCATACAATAAGTTTCATATCAACCATATTCTTCTTCACCATAACTAGTTCAAATAACTCAAATGAACAAGTTAGAGAGTTGTTCAATTGCAAGGAAATCTTATATACTACACAAGACATAATTGAAGCAAAAACGATTTGGTTCACTCGAATCGGTTCATGAACTATATAGCCATGGTTTGCAATAGCATTCCTTACTTTCAAAAGACAAGTTCACAAACATCGTTTTTAGACATAACCTACTCAAGTTTGCAGACTTAAGTTCCTGGATGGAGTTCACAAACTCCACCAGAAAATCTCGGGTCGTGAACTTATGCCAGTTCGAAGACTGGGTTTGCGGACTGAGTTCGTGGACTTAGCTCACACACTTCTCCGGTTCTCTTGATCAACAAAGTTCGCAAACTTTGGTTCAAGGAATAAGGACTTATACATATATGTGTTTCCACAACAATGCTTATATCCTCCAATGGTTATATTGTCTAAACTCTCATTTCAATCATTGAAACATTCTCAGAGGATGTTATATATTTATTATTCACAAACCATTTTTGTCAGAGCAATTTTCAAAGTAGTTGAAACTTAACATAACTTTCGGCACTAGGTAAAGATGAACTTGGCTAAAGCGAAAGATTTACCAACACATATTTCGAGAAATAGATAGGCGAGGTAAACTCATCTCAAAATACCAGATATGTATAATCTTAGTCTATATAGAAAAATGACTTTTGTCTCAAGATAGAAGATAAATATACTTTTGAGTGATAGATAAGTTCAAGTCTCCACATACCTTTTAGTCGATGAAGATCCACCAGTTCCTTGAGTAGTCCTTCATCTAGTATGATGATTGCCGTGGAGTTCTTGAGATCAACTACACTTTATATTCTAGTCCGAGACCTTAGCTATAGTAGACTAAAAATCAAGAATTATAGTTTTGATCAGTATCATTGACAAACATGCTTGAGATAGCAATGCATGCGAGTTCGACCGAGCAATTCTCTAACAAACCCAAAGAACTTCAAAGAGTCGTATGAGCCAAAGATTTGTATTCAGCTTCTGTGGAGCGTCTAGCTACAATGAGTTATCTTGTAAACCTTGTGTCCACTACACCATTATTAAGGATTAACAACGAACCCTGGATGTTGCTGACTGGGGTTGCAACGATCTATCTCTGTTATAAAACACCGTGTTGGTATTTTTCACAACGGCATAAGCTCTGCTGTGAATCCTCGTTGCTCCGTTGCGACTCTCGGTCAGCAACGGAGATTCGCAATGGCAGCTGTCGTTGCTAAATTATTCATTCGCAACAGAGGTCTTCCATTTCTAAGAAGTTGCTAATTATAGGAATACCCCTACCCTGAACTATATGTTATTAGTTGTTCTAATTTATTGGTTCTGGTTCTAATTTAGCAACAGATCAAAACCATTGTTAATTTTTTTCAAAAAAAAGAAGAAGGTCAAGTCTTTATTGACCTGGTCAAAATCCATCCCCCCCCCCACCCCCACACACACACATACACATACATATTTACTCCCTTGCAGTTACCCAGTTCCCCATTTTCATCATTTCCACAGAAATACAAACTACGAATTTCATTAATGGACATACAAACTGGATTATATTATGAAAAAAAGATTCTTCTATTGAAGTTAACAAAAAGTATGAGTATTTGATACAAACTACAATTTCATTAATGGACATACAAAATTACTTAGTTCCTTAAGTTCATATAAAGTTACGAAATTCCTAAGTTCTTCCAACTTAAATCACTATAAGGAGATACTACATAAACTTACAAATCTTGCAGCTACTAAGGGACCTAATGCCTGCTGCTTTGTTCTCCAACCTTTCTGATATCACAACAGAGCATTATTCAATTAACCAGCGAACAAAGCATCACAAATTCTTCCAATCAGATATCTAGTATGCTTCAACTATGTTGTTATCTCATCTTCAAACTTTGAACTGCATAAAGGTATAAAGATTGAGTCGAAGACTAATAAAGAAATAATAGGCTATATAAGCAAATCAACAGAACACACATACTTTGCACTAACACGTAGCTCATGTAAGATATTGATAGTATCAAATTACAATAAAATGAATGACACCCCAGTTATCAGCATAAAGAATTAAATGGGCTGAGTCTATGGATACATGAAGTAACCAACCATTTAATTTTTACATAAAGAATCACCTCACATTCTTACATTATTCTTCATAATACTTTCTTGTTGTATTGTCTCGACTCATTCCATGGACGATCACACTGAACATATGGTTGTCATACGAAACTAAAGGCTTACATTATTTTTTGTCCACATGTGAGGTTTGAGTAATGCATTAACTGTATGTCAAACATTCACCTGTTCCAGCAGGGCTTTTTTACTTATAATAAATATCTTTGCATTATTCATCTTTGATAATCGTGAATCACACTGAACAAATGGTTGTCATCTTTTTTCTTATGTAATGTGCTTATAGAGAGAAAGATCTTCCATAACTAAACAATCAATATGATTCTAGTTGGATCCCATCCGATCAAGGTTTGCGCAATCAAAGTTCACAAGATAAGAAAACTAATAAGAAATCTCCTTCATCTTCAAATCTTCTTTAATCTTCAACGTACCTGCACAAAAAATACTTGAATCTCTTGTGATCAATCACACACAGAGCGGAGTATGTTAACAATGAATTATCACAAGATTTCTTTAGATCTACAAACAGTTCTAAGATCTCGTCGATACTTTGATCTAGTTTGAATGACCCTTATGTCAGAAGAGAACACTACATGAAATCAGGGAATTTGTAAATCCCGATTTTGTAGCAGATATTTTTTCAATACGTCATATTGACGTAGGTAAATTTGTAACGTTGGATAATCGTTGCAATAATTGGTATCTGTTACAGAGTTCCGGGAGGGTTATAGGTAATTACCTTCCTATCCTAAACTTAAATTTCCAAGTTAAATTGTTACTCTCCTTTACTACAATCAACTCCCAATTTATTCTCACACTCAAGGGCTACCCATCCTTCTAATGATTCTGGTTTTTTTTCCCATATCGTTTTCCCATTATAACTCTTCAATTTATAAGCATCAATAAAGGTGAGTAACTCAAAGATTTGGGAATTTTTGAGACACATTAAGCTTTTTTCTCCAATGTTCGGATTAAATATTTACCTAGCTTACCTTTAGGGGGAGTCACTGGTGGAAAACAGAAGTTCTGCGACCGTCAGGACAAGTCATATATACGAGTTATACGACCAGTTTTAACCGTCTCTGTTGGGGTCTCTGATAAAGCGTCTCTATTTTGTACGACCCTTAGCCTTGGGTCTCAAAATAACGATTGATTTTAAGGGTAACGAGGTATAGACCCTTAGCCGTGGGTCTCAAATTTAAATTATAGTATAAAAAAATATAAATTCAAATTTTCTGAAATGCCTGAATAGCTAAATCTGAAATAATCTGACTGCATCAAAGTCAAGTCAAATTAAACCCAAATGAAATTCAAATTTAACTCAAATTGATAATTCAATATTCATTCATTTTATACATTAGGTTTATAAAATTATAAAAAAAAATGATGAAATTTTGAGTTCATGTCCAAGCTAGATAGTAAGTTCTAACAACAACATGCTAAACTAATAGACAATTAATTAAACAACGATAACCTCCTTCGATGACGATGAACTTAGCCAATACTTCATAACAACCATAGCATCCATGTGTTGTGTCCCTGTTTCACATATGACAAAGAACGTCGTACTTGCTTAGCAAATCAACAATGACTTAGTTCATTTCATAATACACGATAGACCACATATTCTCCGATTAACATAAGGTTAAGTCACAAACGAAGTGAATAATTAACAAAGTAGTATGAAGATAAGCGCAGAGTTGCAGACATTAACATAACCGTTATATACAACTTAAGACGTAAGTAAATTGATGGCTGCACGATCCTAATATAAGAAACTAAGTAAATTGATGGCTAAATGATCCTTATATAAGAAACTGAAAAAAAACTTTGACACAATGCTAAAACACCAGTAAATATATAAAATCCATGAGTTACTTATCAATATAAAACTAGAAATATGAGATAAAATATACCTCATCTCATATATCATCTGAACTGAAAGTAGTATTTGCTGCAAAGCAACAACTTCAAGATAGACATCCACACTTTTAAATCCAAAGTGAAAGTAACAATTTTAAGACCTAAGTAAATTGATGATTGTAGGATCCTAATGTAGGAAACTGAAAATGAGCAAGACTTACAGGTTACACAATACTAGGACACCAATGAATATAATAAACCATTAATATGGAACAATCAAAAACCTACGCAGCAAATATTACTAATCATATAGAAAAACCAGATCAACTTTAACATATCACAATCATTTTCCTAAAATGGCAAACAAATATAATACATATTGGTTCATTGCATAACATCTACATGACTTAATTACAACTAGCATCAATCTTAAGGCAACTTTACTGAACTTATGTCCCCAACATCTTGTTACATATATAAGAACTACAAACTAATCCTAAGACACTACAGGGAAACCAATATTCTACTGATAAAATCACCTAAACATACACCAACCACCAATACCATAAATGTAATGTTCAAGGTATGGGGCTCATGTAAACAACAGTTGGCTCATCAGTCAAAATTGATATATGTAGCTGACAGGGAAATCGAATACTGATACAAAGAAATGGGTTGAATCCTTTGGAAACTCATATGTTTTTTTCTTGTAAGTAACAACATCACATGGGAACATATATATCATTATAAGGAAACAGATAAAACTCAAAATCAAATCACAAAAGGAGGTTCAAGTTTTGTTGTCAACTCACATGTGTGCAGGGGCAGCTATATTCCAATCTACCAGCTACATATATTCCTTCAAGATGTTCTGTGTAAATTCCATCATGAAGATGAAAAATCTCCATAATTGAGTACAATTTACCCTGCTAAAAACCACAATTAGTGAATTAGGCCAAAAGACGCGAATATCCATAACTGAGTGCATGTTTGCTCATAAGTGCTTATTGAAGACTAAAGATAATAGGCTCTGAATTGAAGACTGAGTTTTAAGCTAGACTTACTCTAGCATCATAAGCAACAGGCTTGCCAAAACGACTCAATTCCGCCTCTACTTCAACAATACTTTTATTAATTAGCGACTGGAGGCCTGGGATGCGAGACTTGATTACAGTTTCCAAGTGCTGCAAAATCGACCATTTTGCATCAATTTGAGTATTAAATAAACCAAAACTCATAGATAACCAAGTATAATTTTAGGAACAACCAGACAACATAATAAAAGAAAATCATCTGATTGTCCCTCTACTCTGTTCCACAACAAATGTGCATGATAATACATGTGAAATTGCTAAAATTAAACAATTAGGCTGCAGGGTAAAGGAGAATGAAATCAAATTAAAGGAAAAATCTCTTTATTAGTGAGAAAACCATTGTCTAATAAAAAGGTCCTCAAATTAAAGAAAGATCTCTTTCTAAGACACTTGTACATTCTATGTTATACCAAATTTCATGGAAACGAAAAACAAGAAATTGGAAATGATGAGTTCAAAGTAAGCTGTTACTAGCTTTGCGAAAAGGCAAAATAAATATCAATCAATTACTACTTTAATATACCACCCATGTGCATCATGTTTAAGAAAGAATCCTATTTTTGGGGCTGCTAAAGTCTTGGTATTTTGGGGCTATTTTGGGTCAGCAAATAGTAAGTGGGGATACCCCCTATCTAATATTTAAATAATGACTAAAGTTCCCCATATGATTTTAAATAATAAACTTGATTAACATTATTAATCATGATTAGCATATGAATTAAGACTAATTCATGTCTTTAAGTTAGGTGTAGATGAAATGAAAATTAAATAAAATAAATATATATCAGAGAGAAGAGAAGAAGAAGAAGAAGAAGAAGAAGAAGAAGAAGAAGAAGAAGAAGAAGAAGAGGAAGAAAAAAAATTGGGGTTTTTTTTGTGGGAAAATGAATGATTCAAGCAAGAATTTTGATGTAGGTGAGCCTTCATCTTCAAAATATGATAACATATTAATACCCATCAACAACGATGAGTTCTTTGCTGATTTTTTCAGAAAATCAAGAATTTTTTTCTCAAACTCAACCTAACCCTTATGAACCTTACGATGATTTCGAAGGACCAACCCAAGAAGCAGAAGAAATCGAAGAGATCAATGCTCAAGATTACTAGGTATACCTCTATTCTAACTCCAATTTTAGTTTTTAAGGTCAGAGAGGTAAGAAGTTTCGTTTTTTCGTTCTGAAAACCCTAAGCTTCAGGCCTCCAGGACTATTCACAGCGGGGAAACCAAGAACTCCTTGCCGTTATCCTGTATTACGGCTCACATTGAATTTTCCTGGCCGTTACTGAAAAATTACGACCATGTTTTTTCTATGTGCATGGGAAGCATTTAATACTGTCGGTGGCGGTTTGGTATCCTGGCGGAAAATATTAAATTCTATTTAATGACGTCTGTTCCGATTGGGTTACCTGGCCGTAACTTGTTTTACGTCTCGTGTTTTAGGTCGTAAGCCGACTCTTCCAATTCTGGGGAAAATTTACGTCTTGGAGTACCTGGACGTAACAATTTTACGGTTCAGAATTATACTTTTCGACCCGGTCGTTTATGTTTTGACGATTTGGAATAAAACTCATCGACCCATCCGTATATCGTGATGACGGTTGGGATATATCATATCAACTTGTCGTTTACTCTATGATGGATGGAATATCATTGGTTTACCCGACATTTGTGAGTGTTTAAATTTCCTTTGTGAATAATTATGTGACATATGTCATTCTATTATAGATTGAACCGTACATTACGGTAGAAGACCAAGAGGTGCATATGGAAGATGAAGAGGTGGTTATTGAAGAGAAAGAGGAGGTTATGCAAGACCAACCCCAACCTGTGCAAGTTTCCGAGGACACAAGTGCTCACTATGTAAACAAATATGAGTGGATTGGTAGGGAAGATGCAAAGAAGAGGTTATGCAAATTATCTCACAAGGATGATTCTGATCCAAGATATAGATCCATTTTGGGAAAAACTAGATTTTAAAGATCCATCACCCGATGAAGGTTTTAGGGACGTGTTTTGCGACACGGAGGTACACAAGGAACTTTTTGAGAAGTATGCTTCTTTACTACCGGCACAAAGACAACTTTGGTTGTATGAGATGCGGAAATTCAACCGTCCATTCACTAGAAATGATATTTTAGAACCTACCAAGGGGAAAGGCAAGGGTAGTCCTTCGAAGAAGATAACAAAGAAACAAGAAAGGGCGGAAGCTAAGAGAAATGGTCAGGAGGGTCCACAATTGACTCCTTCAATGCGAAGAGATCAGTCGGGTGTTGAGAAGTTGAACGAGCCCTACACCCTTAAATGAAAGTAAATATAAAAAGGCGGACCAAGCCGAGCTAGTGCAACGAAGGTAAAAGCCGCAAGAATAATGTGGTGGTTGCATATCAAGAGAATTCAAAAGGAAAAGTTAACATTGGAGTCAAAATTAAAGACCCGATAGTTCCAACCCAACAAGGTTCAACAACAAAGGAAGCTAGTAGTGTCCAAAGAAAATTTGGTGGTGCAGTTGGTATTAAGAAATTAGCGAGAATCCGAGGTAATGATGTCAAAGGAAAAGCACGGATGGTCGAACCATCGCAAATCACTCCACAAAGAGTTGTGAGTAACCTTGACAGTGAGAAAGAGACGGTTTTATTGGATGTAGGTCCGATGAAATCACCCCCTATAGATGAGGAAGGTAATTATATCCAACCTACTTACACGATATACAAAAATTACATACACTTTTTACCACATTTTATTCACCCGTACGTCAAGTCCACCGACGATGTTGATGGCGACGGAAATTGTGGTTACCATGTGTACATAGATCAACTTGGACCTTTTGAGCAGGCAAAAGAATGGGGTGACGACCAAATTACCTATGTAGGGAAAAAGTGTTTGCTTGAACTACGTAGTTTCCCCTATTTCTACAAGCTAATGATGAGATTAGAAAAAACTGATACGGAGGCAATGCTAAACGATGAGTTCAAAGCATTTGAACAGAGTTTAATGGGAAACACTACATTCACAAGTGAATATTGGATGAGAATGCCAATATGTGGCCATCTACTCGCCACCGCATTCCATTGCGTTATTTATTCCATCTCCTATGCACATAGTGTTACATAGCACCAACAAGACGTATTTTTACCGAAGAAGAATCTCCAAAGATAGTCATCACGGGGTTCGTGATGACGACCCATTATATCG
The DNA here is from genome assembly GCA_023529315.1 of Papaver bracteatum. Lineage (NCBI taxonomy): Eukaryota > Viridiplantae > Streptophyta > Magnoliopsida > Ranunculales > Papaveraceae > Papaver > Papaver bracteatum. The sequence continues at coordinate 393,146 of JAJJWX010002982.1, forward strand.
GCCTCCAATTGAAAGATGGATGCCTATTACCTCCATTAAAGAAGGTAAATGGATGTGACGGCGAAATACCAATGGATTGGTGTCATAGATTCGAGGAAAATTTTTATTTATGGGAGGCATTACAGTTGTCGAGGGATGGCCCTTTGTGTGTACTAATGAGTTCCGACGAGGATGACTATGAGTAAATGTCGTGTGAAGGTATATGATAACAATGTTTTTTGTAGGGTGGTGATTAAAATGATAATATGGTAACAATGTGGTGTGAACCTATGTATTTTGAATCACCCATTATATACGAAGAATCTAGTTTTACTCTCATTTTGTGTTTGTAATGATAATATGATAAAAATGTGGTTATTTATAGGTATTTACGTCTAGGTTATACGCTGACACGAACTAGCCGTAATGACCCAAGTGAGCTTCTCTTCTGCATCACGGCTGGGAAACCTCACCGAAACTCATTAACGGATAGGAATCCTACCCGTATTTCTGGGTACTGTCAGTTTAACGACTGATAATCCTGGCTATAACTCTTCCTGGAATATCAGTTTCAGATTATACTTTGTTACGGCTGGGAAACCAAACTGTAAAACCCTATACGACCAGGATTTCTCTCCGTAAATATGGGTACTATCAATTGTACGGCTGGTAATCCTAGCCGTAACTCTTCGTGGAATATCATTTTCAGATTATACTTTGTTACGGCTGGGAAACCAAACTGTAAAACCAAAATACGGCCAGCATTTCTCCCCGTAAAAATGGGTACTGTCAGTTACAGCTGGTAATCCTAGCCATTAACCTACGTAACGGCTGGAAATCCTAGCCGTAATTAGTATCATATTCAGGGTTCATATTATACTTAAACAAGAATCAGATACATTAAGAATAATAACACTTGTATCCATTCATTCAAAGTTAAGTTTGCATAATGAAAAGTAAATCACCCAAATCCACTACGACCAACAATCCTAAAACATGCTAAAAGTCTGACTAAAACAAGTACATAACCTACAATCATCCACTACGACCAACAATCGAAGAAACTTCCTCAGAAGATGATGAAGAACTGTTGGGAGTTCTGGAAAGACTGATCCAATCATCCTCGTCGTTAGTATAGAGATCATCCTTCGCCGGATTATGTAACTCCCGAAGCCTCCTAATCAGTGTTCTTTGTTCGTCGCAATCCAAATATAGAACCTCCTCAATGTTACAGATCAGTCCCCTGGCAATCCACTTAGCTCTCTTAACCTATTTTCACATCATTCAATTAATAGTGGTACAAAATTTGAGCAACGTATACAAAAAAAGAAGAAGAATGAATCATATACTTAGCCTACGTACCATCATCGTAGCAATATCACACATTGGTAGTTCTGGGGTTCTTTCTCCTTTTGAGTTCCTCCTAATTTTTTTGAAAAACATATCAAGATACGACCAATTCACAAAGAGTAATATAATTACGGTTTGGAAATAACATATAAACCATCGTAACAAAGTTTAGCTTACAAATATGCGGATGACCTAACCGTAAACATAATATTAGCTTTGAAATATGTGGTTTACCTCACCGTAAACACAATATCGGCCAGAAAATTAAAACAAACGGCTAGGTAAATTTATTTACGGTTATGAAAGTCCCAGCTGAAACAATTATCAGTCAATTTTACTCTGCAACCACAGGAAAACTTACGGCTGGGAAAGACCCTTCCGTAAATGTATTTCACGGTTGGGTTATCAAATTTTCCGAACCGCATTACACATTAACGGCTGGGAGTTCTTGACGTCCCAACCATTATATACAATTACGGCAAAGACGATATGATTTCCCATCGTGAATGCTTCAGAAAACCTTTTCTGGAAACCTAAAACCATCAATCGAACCTATTTTTTCAATCTAATGGTAAAATAACTGGTGGGTTTTTCGATTTTTACTTAGTAGGATTCATTTGTGGAGGATTCGCAGGTGTTTGAACAGATTGGTTCACCACATCTCCATTAAAAGGAACATCAATAACTTGCCCTGTTCCAGAATCAGGGTTTAATCGGCCGGATCTTGTGACTCTTGATCTTTCTTCCATCTTGAGCTTCTTCAGAAATCAGTAGAGAAGAAAGGGAGATATTGTTAGGTTTTGGAGACTGTTTTTGAGAGATTTTGGAGAGTGTTTTTGAGAAGAAGAGAAGATAAAATGAAATGGTTTTAATTTGTGGGGCTTGAATTAGGAATAGGTTTTAATTATATAAGATTTGTTTTAAAAATTAATTTATTAGGAAAAGGTAAATTTGACTTTTTAATCACTTGAGATCTCCCCTATCCATTTCAAATGGCTAAAAAAAACATTTTAGCCCCAAAAAGTCAAACCCCAGCAGCCCAAAAATAGGATTCTTAAGAAAATCAATAGTTACAAATGAAAACAACAAATTTCTATCCACGTGATCATTCAATAGATCAACCCACTGTAAGATGTAACTCCACCCATATACATCACCGTACACGGACCAACCCCTTCCTTGGAAGTTAAAAATATGTCATTAACAAGACAAAAGTAATTTTATGCAAGTCTTGGCCACATAAATAGTTTAGCACGGAAGTTTAGTCCAAGCTCATCATGACACCTAGGATCATAGTGCTTCTGAACTCTAGATGAGTGAACAGCTGAGAATCGATAGTGCGAACACAAAAATGCATCTAGTGTCTACTACTGAAAACCATCAGAGAAGTATAAGAGCGAACAAATATCACTTTTAAAAGGCATTAATTGTAATACAGACAAAATAGACAGTTTATGAATTTTCGCATTGCCAATTTGTGTAAAGATAATTATTACTTTATTAGAGTAATATCTACACAAGGTAGCCGAGGTTATCATGTATATATGTGATATATATACTCTAATAATTATCGAGTAAAAATGTGCACTAATGCATGAAACCAACCAGAAATAGATAAACTACTTTCTAATTAAAATTAGTTATTAGGCCGAGTTAAACTTTGCAGACAATTTTTGCAACATGCGAAGGCAATCTTGTTGAAGGTGGTGAAGGAAGAAAACGAAGGATGATTAGGAATGGCAGGTTATTTTCTTATTTCTTTCCTAATTGACTATAAATCAAATCGCATTTACCAAAGTCAGCTTTCCTCATATCATTTTTGGCTTTCCTAATAACAAAAATCAGGGTGTGAGGTTTGTCTAAAAACTCCAACCAAAAATCGCTCTGCCCTCTCTCCTCTTTCCTCTTTCCTTCTTTCCTAACGGCTATTTTCCTTCAAACTTTTCCCATTTTTTTCTTCTTCTGTTACCGGCCATGGCTATGGGGTAATCATCTTAACCAGTGTCTCTTCTTTAGCTAGAAGGGATAAGGCATGGGGGAATATGATAGGCGCTTTTTCAATTAAGATTCATAATGATCAAATCTTTCTGTTTTTTTTTTGGGAAAATAGGGAATATGCCCCAAAATCGACTGTCATCTTAGAGATATGCCCCAGGATTCCAGTTTTTGGGAATATGCCCCAAAGTAACGGTTTCCGTCAAGGAACCGTTAAATAGACTATTGAACGTAAATGTGTTTCAACTTTCTCTCTAATTTTTTCGAGATTTTTTCGTCTGAATATGTTCCTGAACCTTGTCAAGGTGTTAATATATCGTATATTTGTCTTTTAATTCGCATATGTGATCCCAAGTGTGTGCGAATATTGACTACTTAACGGTTTTGGATGGAATTTTGGACGGCTGGGGCATATTCCCAAAAATTGGAATCCTGGGGCATATCCCCAAGATGACAGTCGATTTTGGGGCATATCCCCAATATTCCCTTTTTTTTTTCTTTCCATTTTTCTTTCTGTGATGAGTTAACTCTCTAAATTGGGGACTAAATCCTCAATTTTCTTTTTATTTGATTTCTAAAACAAATTGATTTGGCTACTTGCATAAAATGTTACTTTTTCATAATGCATTGAATCCATCTACATATTTTAACAAGTCTTGTATGTTTGATTTCTTTGTTATGTTTTTTAGATTTGATTTGAAAATTTCTTAGTCATAGGAATAATACAAGATGGCTTTTAAACTAAAGCCATGGATTTAAGATATCAATTTTTTGAGTTTCGGTGAAACTAATTTCATCACAATAACAAGAAATAGATTGCATAAAATAACCATACGATAATTTTAAAAACTACACAAATAACTAAACACAAACTCAAATAGAAGCCCAAATCACTTTACAATCCTCCCGCTTTAGTACATAAGAATAATCCATCCCTGGAGATATCTCCTTCTAATAGATGATAACATCTAGAGATAGTCCTTTCTCCAGCTTAGTTTGAATTTTCCTCTTAGCGAAAGAGCAAAGATTATCTTTCTCTTCCTTTCGTAGGTTACAGTAAGCCAACCACCGAGCCTGATAAGGATGAAAGAAAGCTTCATTACCACACCTAGAACAAAGAAAGTAATGCATTCGATGTAGATGATTATCTCTATAGCGCATCACCCTGATAGTGGAAATCTGGGCATCTTTAGGAACAATTTCATGATGACAAGCCATTGAATCACCGTTATTCCGATGACCTCCTGAAATATTTGTTACCCTTACAAAATTGCTTAAGCTGTCTCCTACCTCTTTCTCTATAAATACCATTATCACTCCTCTTTCTAGACCTTTCATTTCTGGCACCTATTGCAGTTAGATGAACCTAATCAATTTTCTCTATACCTTCTCTCTTTCCTTTAATGGGTTAATCTGCATCTTATAAATTTCTTCTCCCAATTCTTTAATTTGTTCAGTTTTCTTCTCAGTGGCCATGCATTTCATTTGACCCTCATGATGTCCAAGAATTCGGTTACATTGTGATTTAGGCATTTAAACAATTGGATGCATTATTTTTTTTTGGACGTCTGCACAGGGCAGAGAACAAGAGGAACAAAAACAAAAAAGAAACCAAGAAACAAAATCAAGTTTGCTGAAATACAGAGAAAGGGAGTTGGGAAGATGTCCACCAAGTTTGGACATTGTGAAGTTTCGCAAACGCAGCAAGATCATGAGCCAAGGTATTGACTCTCTTCGGAACAAAATTGAACTCCACTGAGCTCATATCTCTAGCCTTAGAACCAATTTCATTGATATAGTGATGAATTCTCCACGGGATTGAATAGCTCTTCCTTTGAAGAATGAGAACCACTTGCTGGAAATCCCCTTCCACAATTAAATAGTTGAGCTGAAGCCGTTGGGATAAAGTAAAATCTAGCAAAAATCTATTCACTTCATCTACCAAAGGGATAGTAGTGTTGACAACTAATGAGCCTGCCCCGAGAACTGATCCATGCTCATCCCTCGCAATAGCAGCAGCGTAAGACCTGTGGTTGCCTACAGCCGTATCAACGTTCACCTTAACATAGTTGGGAAGAGGGGGAATCCACTGGTCCGAATGATGGACCTGTTGAGAATTATCATATGGACACTGCACTTCTTCTAAATCAACCTCCGTGTTCTCCTTAAAATAGTTGAACCAAAACAAACCCTCTTTTATAATAGCATGTATGTTGATCGAACTCTTTTCAAATACGACCCTGTTACGAGCTTTCCATATTGCCCACCAGAGACATGCACCCATACAAAAACCGTCAAATCCGTCATGTTTGGATAACCAGTACTTACATCAGGCCATGACAGAATTTTCAGCAATGAAGTTAGTGCTAAAATTTAGAGGTGAAGCGAAAAGAATAGCTTGAGTAACCTGACATTGTACGAATAAATGGTCATTCATCTCGACAGCACAATGGCACAACGGGCAGTCCAACTGGACACCATCCACATGTCTGCCAATATTCGCGAGGACCCCCACTCCATTTCTTAGCACTCTCCACAAGAATTTGTGGACTTTTGGGACCAGGGACTTAACACTCCAAAAACGCTTCCATGGGTATTCACTGTCATTACGACAAGATGGCTCAGCCGCTTTAGAGCGTATTAATTTCTGAAAAGACTGAGCTGCATACATTCCGTGAGGAGTTAAGGACCATATAAGCTTGTCCTTTTTTTGCGTCCTTGTTTATGTATATTTTTTGGATGCGTTCTGCAACGTCAGGTTCAACAGTGGAATTAAGTAAAGGAACATTCCATTTCCCTTCATCAGCTAAAATTAAATGCTTAACAGTTGTGACTCCATTAGTACCACTCTGAGAAATGATCGGAGTGTAGCCTGGAATTGATGGAACCCAAGGGTCTGTCCAGACTCTTATATCTTCACCATTGCCCACAAGCCATAGGCAACCCTCCTTCAAGAACTGACGACTCTCTAAAACAGCGGCCCATGTACTCGAGCACTTTTGCGGTTTACGCGCACTCCAAAAGTTTGTATCTTTCAAATATTTTGCTGTTAAAATCCGACCCCAGTGGGAGGTAGGATCTGATAGAAACCTCCAAGATACTTTTGCAACTAAAGCCAAATTGAGCTGCTCTAAGTCACGAATCCCCAGACCACCTTGATCTTTGCTGCAATTAAACCAATTCCAATTTATGTGATGCATCTTCCGGTCTTCATTTGTGTGCCCCCACCAAAAGTTGCGAATAATTTGTGTTAGCTTGCGTATAACAGCCTTTGGAATGATATTGGTGGCCATATAGTAGACTGGAATTAGTTCCAGCATAGATTGAATCAAAGTTGTGCTTCCCGCATGCGACAGGAATGTTTTTTCCACCCATTCAATTTAGCTTCGAATTTATCTACCAAGAACTCATGAGAGGAAATCATACGACCAGCTTTAAGAATTGTAAACCCAAGGTATTTATCATCTTCATGCATCCTTTGGACCCCTAACTGCGACATTACTTCAACTTGTCTGTCCACTGGGACCGCCTTGCTGAAAAATACCCCTGACTTTTCATAGTTCACCACTTGGCCTGAACACTTCGAATATTCATCAAGAGTAGTTGTGACTGTTTCCACCGTGGCATTTAAACAACCGAAAAGCATAAAATCATCCGCGAACATAAGATGAGATACTGCTGGAGCCCATCTGTTTAATCTATAACCAGAATAAAGCCCGTTTAATTCCATTCTTCTAATAATTTTCGACAGACTTTGAGAGCAGAGAATGAACAAATAGGGAGACAATGGGCACCCTTGACGAATGCCCCTCTCGCTAACAATCATACCTTCAGGCTGGCCATTGATAATAACAGACGAGGTTGCAGACGTAGTGCAGTTCATAATCAGAGAGTGAATATTTCCATGAATTCCAAAGCTATGGAGCACATTTTTCAGAAACACCCAGTCCACTCTATCGTAAGCTTTACTCATGTCGAGTTTAAGAGAAAAAGAGCCTAAGATAGAGTCAGACCCCTTCATTGAATGGATAAGATCTTTTGCAGCGATCACATTGTCGAGAATTTTCCTCCCAGGAATGAAGGCAGATTGGGACTTATCAATAAGAGAATCAAGCAACGGGCTTAATCTACTAGTTATAATTTTAGTTATAATTTTGTAGATGACATTACACATAGCAATGGGCCTATAGTCTGACGGTTTTTCTGGAGTTTTAACTTTTGGAACCAAAGCAATAAAGGAATGGTTCAAACCTGAAGGTAGACGGCCAAATCTGAAGCAATCTTGAATAATAGATGTCACCTCACTGCCCACAATATGCCAACACCTTTTGTAAAACAAAGCTGGGTACCCATCAGGACCGGGGGCACGTAGAGAACCCATATTCTTGAGCACATTCAGGATCTCTTCTGTAGTAGGAATTCTAGAAAGGACGATTCCCCAACCCACGACAATTCCAAGACATGACTAACATTGATCTTGCAGCTTTTGGGGATTATCTGCCAGAACCCTTGAAGAGGAGGATATCATCCTAGTCTTATCCTTGTGAGGATGGTCACAATCCATAGGAGTTGGATTTCTCTTAAAGCCAGTAATTTTGGTGGAATTTGAGGAGGATTTGCTTTTGACGCTTCTAGCCGCTCTTTTCCACTGTTTAGCTTTGCAATTATTTGAGGATGAGGAGGTAGGAGATGGGGAGAGAGGTTCTTTCTGAGGGGAACTAAAATTAAACACGTCTGAAGGAGAATCATGGTCCTCAGGCGAGTTCAGACATTGGGAAGAAATAGGAATAGGTTCAGAAGAGGGTTGGAAGGATTTTTCTGGGTTTTGGGCTAAATTAAACGAGCTGGCAATGTGGACATAATTTTCTGGGCATGGATTCAGGGTTATGGATGAAAGATTACGGTGAAGTATGGGTGGATTGCTTGGTTCATCTTGGGTTCCTTCGCCAGGGTTTGGTGGTTGACTGGGGTTAATGTTAATTGGAGAAATAATTTCCCGGGATCTCGTAGAAGCAATATGGTGGCCGTCAAAGTCATGCATACGAGAATCATGGAGAATAACTTCACCAAAATCCGTTACATGCAAAGGACTTACCAAATTCCTCCATGGATTTAGCGTTACTGACATTTGCATTGATTGCAGAACCTGTGGGAGGCTGACAGGTGTCTATCACTCTCGTCGTTCTCGTCTCCATGGATGAACTGTGCTCCGGGGAGGCAATGCGATCGTCATCCTGACATACTTGACGATCATGAATCATGTTAACTCTTGGCCAAAAATTAGCTCTAATTTCATCAGAATAGCGAGCTAAATTCATCTCCTGCATCTGCTGGAGAAATCCTTGCGAGTAATCAATGTTTAGATCTTCACTCTGTTTAGACAGCACTGGACACTGTCTCATAAGGTGCCCAAAGAAGCCACAAAAGTAGCATAACTTCGGTAACTTCTCATATCTGAGTTGAGCTTCAATAACTTTCTTGGAAGGTAGAGTTACCGTAATGCTCTTTCGAAGTTTCTTGGTAATATCAATCTTAACTCTAACCCTAGCATATTTTGCCCATTTTAATGGTTCTCCTCTAGGTATAGGGTATGGAGTGCCAAAACACCTTGTAAGGTGTGTAACCGATCTCTCATTTAGTGCAGTAATAGGGAGACCATGAATCTGAACATTGAAGTCTGTAAACTGGAAGAGATAATCCTTCGGGAGTTTACTGTGATCGCCGATTTCCATCAATAACAAATCATCATTTACGCTCCAAGGGGAACCTTCAAGAGCAAAACACATATCGCACCGCAGCTCAAACTTAATCATATACATTCCTGGCTCCATTTCAGAGACATGAATCCAACCAGACGGTTTCCAAGCTTTAACTAATATTTCATAGAGAACTTTTAAACTGAATTGTCTATCATTAACCATCTTCGTAACTAGAAAGTATTTAGAATCATGAGAATCTTCAATGAAGTCTTCTGGAATTTCTACTGCCAGATTATCTTCATCCAACAAACCAGATAATCTGTTTGTAAGATCTTCAACTTCATGCCGATTAGGTTGATCTGATGATGACGCCATTAACTGTTCAAACCAACAAAACTAGAATACTAACCTTTGCAACGACCGAATGGTGATTAGAGAACAATACTAATATTATCCAAGGAAAAAATCATCCAAAATGATGTAGAGAATATCACCCTAATGGTGCAGAAAAGATTCGCTTCATGATGAATTATTTATTAGGATAGCCGAATATAAGTTTTTTTTTTCTTTTTACAACTTTTAGCACTTGGCATAGGAATCCGGCATTTTCATCTTGATGGCTTAACCAAGTAAAATAACTTTGACTCTATGAGGTTTCTATGTACATAAGGTAATTTTAGGACTGAACCCTGAACCTTAGACTCATAAGCCATTGACTTTAGATGCCTTTAATTTGGGGTAATTAAAGATCGAATTATTTAGTGTTTAGTACCCAGAAAATATCCAACACCTAGCTTTGGTACCCAACATTTGAAACATTAAGGATTGATACCTTGACCAGTTAAACACTGTTAAGCATTGACTTAACTGAGATAATATTTATGTAATAGAATATACAAAATTACTATATTAGCCTCATGAACTGTAACAATGGCTTGCTATATCTAACGGATGTTAGATACACATGTTTAAATCTGGACCGAAACTAGAATACACGGCCACGTTTATTAGTCCTATTGTAATGGAAGATTCTATAGGTACAAAGTACCCCCGTGTAATTTCGTCCTAATCTTAATAAATCTTATGCTTTAAAAAAAAAAACTTATTTTAATAAAACCCTAAAACTAAACGTCTCATGGATCTTCTTATTTTCTGTCTGCAACTCAATTTTCTCCAAGAACTATCAACACCACCGTCAATATCGCATTTCTCTCTTCTTCTTTTTTTCTATTCCTGAACTGTATGTCTGTTTTTTTTCTCCCTCTCTTTTTTTTCTTTTTTGACTCTTATCTTCTTAGTTTTAATCCAACGTCTATCGTTGATGGTGTTGGTGGTGCGGGCAAGTCAGAACAGAACAGTAATTCGAGTATTCTTCTCTTTAATGTACAAGTGTTGCTTCTAATTCAACTTCGGATCCTTACGCTCCAATGGTTGTCTAGCACCCATTATCCCATCAGTAAATTTAATTAGGGTGAAAGAATATGGATTTTCTTGTGTATTTGTAGGATCTATATCCATTTCACTTCCGTTTGTATCATCAATAGACATCTCAAGAAGTGATGTTGTGAAGATTGCACAAATTTGGAAGAAATCGAAGTATACTATTAGGAAAGATACGTGATATCTTTAAGTTATGTTTATCTTAGGTTATGTTTATCTTAGGAAATCTAAATTATGTTTATCTTAGGAAAACTAAGATACGTTATATCTTTGGAAATCTGTCTTGTAGGCCAAGACATAGATTGTATAAATAACCCAATTGAATGAATGGAAAACCTAAGACTTGTTGAGAACTTGACATGGTATCAAGAGCCAGTTTAAAATCCTAACCTATTTTTTCAAGTTCTCTTCATAACATGGGGGAAGGTGATGATACAAAGTCCTCCAAAGAAACAAAAGGAAAAGATATAGCTTATGATTTGCCGAAGAAAAATTCGGTATATCATCTTGGATCAAGTGATGGTCCTGGCATTCTAATTACTTCAATTTCTTTAAAAGGAACAAACTATGATGAATGGGCTAGAGTCATTAGAAGGTCTTTGATAGCTAAAAGAAAATTTGGGTTTGTTGATGGTTCCGTTAAAGAACTACAGACCCTGAACAGTTGGAAGATTGGATCGCAGTACACTCAATAGTGGTTTCATGGATTAATAACACGCTGGATTCTTCAATAAGATCCATGTTAGGAGACTATGATGACGCGAGTATTCTATGGACACACTTAAAGAAGAGGTTTTGTGTTGTCAGTGGCACAAGAATCTGTCAACTCAAATCTTCTTTGAGTGAGTGAAAACAAGGAAAGTCTGAGAGTGTTGTTGTTTATTATGGACGCTTAAACAAAATCTGGGATGAGTTGGTAACATATATGAAAATTCCACAATGCAAGTATGGTATTTGTACCTGTAACATTGCAACTCAGGTGACTAACTTGCGAGAAGAAGATTATCTTCACTATTTTTTGATTGGCATGTATGGTATATACAGCTCACTGCGTGAACAATTCTTAGCACGGGAACCTTTACCAACTATTGATGCTGCGTACCAAGCTTTGGTGAACTCTGAAAGGTTGCGAATGGGAGATGGTTTACTATCTAAAGATACGCAGGAGAATGTGATGGCGTTTAAAGTGCAGCCTACTCAGACAACAACTACAAGCACTTATGATGCTACAAAGTTTTGTAAGCACTATAATAGAGTTGGACATTATGAAGATGGGTGTTTCCAAATCATATGTTACCCTGAGTGGTGGAGTGAACGATCCCGTGGCAGCAGTGGTGGAAGAGGAGTTGGCAGAGGCGGCAAAACTAGTGGTAGAGGCCGTGCTAATTATGCATCAGGCAGAGGTGGCAGAGGTTATGGCACTACCAATATGGTACATGCTAATAATATGAATGTACCAGCAGCACAGTCATACAATAGTGCTACATCTGCAGATGGAGCTAGCCTGGTTGGCGTAACAGCGACACAACTACAACAAGTGCTAGATTTTTTGAGTACAAACAAATCTAAACTACAATTGCAAGGTAAACAAAATCGTACTTCATGGATTGTAGATACAGGGGCTACGAATCATGTTACATGTAACATTACCGACATGATGGAAGTAAAAGAAATTACGGCATGATCAGTAGGCTTTCCAGATGGGAAATATGCGAATTCTGATAAAATAGGAACAATGATTCTTCCTGGTGGTTTGAAACTTCACAATGTTCTTTATGTTCCTCAAATAACATGTAATTTGATCTCGGTCACATAGATGATCGATGAGTTAGCATGTGTTGTACAATGTACTAATAGTTTATATCTTATGCAGGACCGGATGACGAGGAAGGTGATTGGAGTGGGTGAGAGACAAGGTGGACTATATTTGTTTCGTGGTGTTCCTTCAGTTAAAGTACTTGCAGTTCGGGGAGATTCTTACGATTTATGGCATCAAAGAATGGGACATCCAGCAGAGAAAGTATTACAAAAGGTACCAGCTGTGAGTAGGTTAGTTAAGAAGAATTATAATGCTTGTGATATTTGTCCAAGAGAAAAACATCGTCGAAGTAGTTTTCCTAATACTCATAGTAAAGCTAGCTTCTTGTTTGAGTTAGTTCATTTGGATTGATGGTGGCCTTACAAGACACCCTCGTCTTGTGGAGCTCATTATTTTTTAACAATAGTTGATGATTTTTCAAGAGGTGTGTGGATTTATTTGATCAAGAATAAAACTGAAGTTGAATTGGTCTTTCTAAATTTTATTGCCCTTATTAAACGTCAATTTAACAAGGAAATCAAAAATATTAGAAGTGACAATGGAACAAAATTTAATTCTTTTCTTAGCTATTTTCAGGCTAATGGAATAATTTTTGAAACGTCTTGTGTTGGCACACCTCAACAAAATGGGAGAGTTGAGAGAAAAAATCAGCATATAATTAATGTTGCGAGAGCTTTGAGATTTCAAGCTAATTTGCCAATACAATTCTGGGGGGAGTGTGTATTGACTGCAACATACTTGATTAATCGAACACCAACACCTATACTCAATAACAAGACTCCATATGAAATTATGTTTGGAAAGTTACCTCCATATGATCAGTTGAAAGTGTTTGGATGTTTGTGTTATGTGCATAATCAAAATAGTAATGGAGATAAATTTGCAAGTCGTGGAAGAAGATGTGTATTTATTGGCTATCCATTTGGTAAAAAAGCATGGAAAGTGTATGACTTGGACACAAAACAATTTTTGGTGTCAAGAGATGTAGATTTTTATGAACATCAGTTTCCATATATGAAGAATGTTGAGGAATCCAATAATATTGCACCGTCAAGTATGGAAACGTGTTGGAGTGATGATGAGGATGGAGAAGAAGAACGATTACCTAGAGAAGTTATTGAAACTCAGCAGCTTGAGATGCAGCAACAACAAAGAATTGATGAAATGCATCTTGGTATGAAATGTGCAACTGAGGATTTGCAAAGAAGTCCTCAAGAACATCATGACGAGACAGAAAAGGATAATACATCTAATAAAACTTCGGCTGAAGTTCTGATAGAAAATAACGGCAGTGAGCTGAGTAAAGGAAAACGTCAGAAAATTCCTTCTAGCAGACAGAAAGGTTTTGTGACGCATAAAGTACGTGAGAATAGTCCACCTTCCACTCAAAATACACAATCATCATCCTCAGGTACGCCTTATCCTTTGACAGATTATGTTAGTTGTGATCGTTTTTCCGCTGTGCATAAAAAATATCTTGCATCTATAACGGCTGAAAATAAGCCCAAGAGCTTCAAAGAAGCTATGAAGCGTCCAGGTTGGCGAAAAGCCATGGAAGAGGAAATAAGAGCTCTTGAAGAACAAGGAATGTGGGAATTAGAAGAATTACCACATGGTAAGAAGGCATTAGGAAGTAAATGGATTTATACCGAGAAGTATGATGAACATGGGAACTTAATTCGTCTAAAAGAAAGATTGGTGATATTTGGTAATCATAAAATTGAAGGATTATATTATAATGAAACTTTTGCGCCAGTGGAAAAGATGACAACAGTTCGTACTTTTCTAGATGTTGCAGCAATTAAGAATTGGGAAGTGCATCAAATTGATGTCCATAATGCATTTCTTCATGGTGATTTAGACGAAGAAGTGTATATGAAGATACCTCCAGGGTTTTCCAAAGGAAATTATAATATGGTTTGTAGAATGAAAAAATCATTATATGGTCTAAAACAGGCGCCTAGATGTTGGTTTGCAAAGTTGTCCACAGCCTTGAAGAATTATGGTTTCAAACAATCATATTCAGGTTACTCACTCTTTACTCTGACGAAGGGAAAAATGAAACTTAATGTCTTGGTTTATGTGGATGATCTGATTGTGGCAGGTAATGATCTTGTTGGACTTCATAATTTTAAAGCTTACCTGGGAAAGTGTTTTAAGATAAAATATTTGGGAAAATTGAAGTATTTTTTAGGATTGGAGGTGGCTCGTAGCAAACAAAGTTTCTACATCTGCCAGAGGAAATATGCAATAGATATCATAACAGAGACAGGATTGTTGGGGGCTAAACCTGCAGAGTTACCAATGGAGACGAATCATCGACTGGCGTTGGCAAAGGGAAAAATTCTTGAAGATGTGGAAAAATATAGAAGATTGGTTGGTCGTATGATTTATTTGTCAGTTATAAGACCAGATCTGGCTTATTCAGTGCACATTTTGTCACAGTTTATGCAACAACCAAGATTGGAGCATTTGGAAGCAGCACTTCGTGTAGTCAGATATTTGAAGAAGAGTCCCGGCCAAGGAATTTTGCTGCGTTCTGATAGTAGTCTTGATTTAAAAGGATGGTGTGATTCAGATTGGGCGAGCTGTCCATTGACTAGACGTTCTTTGACAAGATGGTTTGTTCTTCTTAGTCTTTCTCCTATTTCTTGGAAGACTAAAAAGCAACACACGGTGTCACGTTCCTCAACAGAAGCTGAATACAGATCTATGGTGGCAGTGACATGTGAATTTAAGTGGTTGAAACATTTACTTGTTGATTTGGGAGTTCATCATACTCATGGGATGAATCTCTTTTGTGATAGTCAATCAACATTATATATTTCTCAGAATCCAGTGTTTCATGAGAGAACGAAACATATAGAAGTTGACTGTCATCTGGTTAGAGATGCGATCATAATGAAGATTATATCACCCTCCTACACTCCTACAACGGTGCAATTGGATGATATATTCATAAAGGCTCTAGGGAAAGCTCAGTTTCAGTTTCTTTTGTCCAAGATGGGAATTTGTGATCTGCATGCTCCATCTTGATGGAGGGTATTAGGAAAGATACGTGATATCTCTAAGTTATGTTTATCTTAGGAAATCTAAGTTATGTTTATCTTAGGAAATATAAGATACGTGATATATTTGGAAATCTGTCTTGTAGGCCAAGACATAAATTGTATAAATAACCCAATTGAACGAATGGAAACCCTAAGACTTGTCGAGAACTTGACATATACACCGATCAAGGATTGAAGAGAAGCCATTGATGTTTTTCATTAAAGCATGTATTTCTTTAAAGCTCAATTTTCAGTCAAACGGTATACAAAATAGGCTGAGTGTAGTGGATTAAAACATGTGAATGAAAGCGGCATGTCTCGGTTGCTAAAGACTTAAAAAAAAACATTCCCTTTCTCTTTGTTCGAAAGCAGGGAAGGGTAGCGGGGATTTCAAAATGGGTGAGGTTTGGGACGTCGCTAGAAAAAATAAATAAACGATGGGGTGTACCTCGCTTTTGTAAAACTAAGCTAGGATTTAGACTTCTCTCAGTAAGATATTATAATCTCACGGCCAAAACCTCATTGCCGTCCCCAAATAGGAATTTTCCCGACATATTAATCGTGCCACGTTTTCCGATGGCATACTATTAGGTAAAACATGATTCATCGCTCTAGGACTTATCAGAGAGCTCTAATTCCGAACCTAATCCATGAAATTTTATATCTCACAATAAATACCCAATCGTAAAAAGGAAAAAAACTGAAACCCCCATTAAATCCGACAAATGTAGGTTTTTGTTTTATTTATTTCTCAATTTTCATACTCTTGAAAAAAAAAGTCATGGAGGAAGAACAACTAGATGAAGAGAAGAATTCAATGGAATAAGAAGAGAATAGTGAGTTAGCTCCGACTTTTATGTATAAAGAAGAAATTTAGGGTATAAATTTGTGAACAGAACTTTATTAGAAGAAGCATTTACACATCCATTGTTTAATTTTGGATCTAAGGGTTTGTATACAACCATGTATAAACTATGAACCTCTTGAATTTGTTGGAGCTGTTGTTCTTGATCAGGTTTTAGCTAAAGAGATGTTCATATTATACCTTTTGGGGCGAGGATGGCCCCCCCGCTTCAACTCTGGTTAACCAGTCAAGCGAAGTTTCCATCCCTGCTTTTAGCTTTTCTGACTGACGAGGTCACAGGTCTCTCCCAGGAGACTTTTTATACTTCTCCTATATTGAAATTACTTCCCCCACCGCTACACTCAGGCCTCTCTTCAGCATGATGTGGCATCACTGTGCAGCCCCTACCTTCCCCCCTCCACTACACTCAGACTTATAAAAACCCCAAGGGGGATTTGGAAAGGGGACCTTAGTTGGGATATTTGTACGTACGTTCATAAGATTGGTTGAATATTCTCTTAATTTGATTAGTAATTCGTTGATGGGAAGGTAGGGGTTGCACATGGGGATTTGGAAAGAGGATCTTAGTTGGGATATTTGTATGTACGTTCATAAGATTGGTTGAATATTCTCTTAATTTGAATTTAAATATGATTATGTGAAATTGGGGTTGTGTTTTAACTGGATTTTATTTGATTATGGTGGTGGTGGTGGTGGAGATGAGTGGAAGTTGTGGTGGATGTTACTGGTGTTACAAATTCTACAAAAGGCGTTAGCGGTTTATTTTTTAGAGATTTTATTTTAGTCGTTGGATCAAAAAGTTTCTGACCAGAAGATGAATTTGTTTGACCACACATTATTTTTGTAGTCACGGGCTAACGGTGTTAATAATAATTATTAACTATTTTAAATAATAGTTTGTTAAGTCAACTGTTTGACTAGACGGGTCAAGATACCAACCCTTAATATTTCAAATTTTGGGTACCAAAGCTAGGTGTTGGACATTTGCTGTGTACTAAAGATCTCACTATCTTATCCTTGTTTCTTATAGTTTTCTTTGGGGTAATTAAAGATCTTCATTATCTTAAAATCCTGCAATCTTTGTCTTTATACATATTTAATTATTCCTTTCTTATACTTTCTTTAGATATCTTACATTTTCTCATCTCTAGGATTTCCAGTAATTCTGTTGGATCAAATAGCCCTTTAGGACTGATAAAACTCAAAACTTTAGTTTGAATTGTTGTTTAACCTTTAAATTTAGTTTCCACAAGCAAAATATAGACTTGGAAAGCGTCTCAGTACTTAGGAAGGTTATTAATTTTAACTACTTTATTTAGTTTTCTTCTAACTTAAGATAGGGAGGCCTTAACCTTTACACTTAACTTCTTACAATGAGCTTTAGAAACTAGTAAGAAATAACATAACAAAGGGTAACTTCTTTAACTATAGTGACAAGCAGATTAGAAGTCACGAAATCAAAATAGGAGACCAAATATAATTACATTTTACCATTAACTAGTAAATCCAGCTTCCAAAATATTCCATAGATAGATATAAGATTTTAGATTAAAAAACAGAAATTAAACCTAGAAAAAGCACAATTCTTCTTAAACGCTTTGTCTTTTCAGCTTAATATGTTATTTCCCCTCTAGCATCAGCTTCCACGGCCTCTTTAAAATTACCCGTACCCTTCTTCCAATTATACCTTCCCTCCATCTTTTGAACATACCCAAAATTAAAACCTGGCGGAATTTAGCCATAAAGAATAGAAGTATCAATAGGAATACCATGCTGAAGATTATACTATATTTCTGCTTTAGTATTAACAACAAGGTTCTCAGTCTCCTCGGGCTTCAGGTTTCAATAGGCAATATGTGTAGCTTGCTCTGCATATAAAAACAGATCAGTCCAACAGAGATAGCAAAAATAATACTTCACTCTATGAAGATAATCCTCTCTACATCGCATTACGCTGCAATTAGAAACAACATCACACTCATGCACCTTTGAATGCTCACAGGCCATAGCTTACAACTCTCTAGAATCTCTCATTTGCTATCATTTGAATTCTTGTAGGTTTTGCCATTCTTTCCTATCCTTTTAAATACTAAGGAACTAACACATCTATCCCAAATGCTTTGAACTTAGACATTAGCCCTTGCTCTTCCCTAGAACTTAATTATGACAAATCTTTAGCTTTATCTCCTTAAGATTTAGTCAGAACTCTCTGATTAGTAGTATTTCTTTACCCCATCCCTGCATGCAGTCTTGTAATACGGTATGTTGCTTCCTACTTTCGTATACATTAAGTCTAACCTATCATCTTATCATGCTCTTTGGATTCCCAATATAAATAGTACAACCGTCTCCACGGTGGGAGGGCCAACCGAAGAATAATATCTAAAGATGGGGTTTATCTGCGACTATTTTCGTTATGTTTACGAAAAAGTGATACTTTCGTTTAGTTTCGGAAAAATTGATACTTTCACCCCGTTTCAGAAAAAGTGATATTTTCGCCCCGTCTACGAAAAAGTGATGTTTTCGCCTCGTTTCATAAAAAGTGAAGTGATACTTTTTCTGGAACGGAGCGAGAGTATCACTTTTTCTAAAACGGAGCGAGAGTATCACCTTTTCCGAAATGGAGCGAAGTATAACTTTTCCTTAAACATAGCGAAAATATCACTTTTTACCGAAACGGAGTAAAAGTATCACTTTTCTTGAAACGGAATGTGAAAGTATGACTTTTTCTAAAACGAAAAATTGGTCGATCCATAAACCAAAATATGGTGGCATGATGTGTTATGCGTCCTTTGTGGTGGTTTGCATAATAGCTATGCATTCAATTTTCAAGATTTGTGCCTAAAATAAAAGTATTGTTTTTTCTTGAAACGGAGGGAGTACATCATTTTATTAGTTGCAATTTGCAAAGGAAAATTAGTTGATGCATAAACCAAAATATGGTTACATAAAGTATTATGTATATACATTGAATTTTCTAAAATTGTGCCTAAAATGATAAATACTTCCAAATTTTCCGTAAAAACTATAAATTTTATATTGTTGTTTATACTCATTGCGTAGGTTTTTTTATTACCTTTTCAACGAAATAAAATTTATAAAATTCCAAGGCACGGATTTTTAGATATGTTATATTAAAGTTTGGTTGTCAATTATACCTTTAAAGAATATGATACATAAGGAATTATAGTAATTTGACTAAAATAGAGGGATATTTTGGTATTATCAAGTGCACACTACCAAAATCTTTTTATGGAATTGCAAATTTATGTTAGGTTTCAATTTATAAAAAAATGATCATAAAAGGGACTCCCTCCCTTCGGACCCTTCGGTTGGTCGGCTCAATTAGGCTTCTTTTGAAGAATATAACCTAAATATTCTAGAAATTTTTTCAAATTAAAAGCTAAATTAGTACTCCCAATTCTCTCTCTTGTGCTTAGGAAGCGACAAAATACTGTCCTAGATAATCATAGTATACTATAGGAAACAAGAACCTATAACCTAGCACCTTATTTTAATCCTCTTTATTTATGAGCCAAACAAACCTAAAATTATCATGAATTATAGAGCAACACTTCCCTTCCCTTAGGAGAAACACAAAACTTTGATCAAACTCTTAAGGCAATATTCACAATTCCTAGAAGGGGTATAATTTTGAAGATAAATTTATGTTAGGGGTGTAGTGGACTTTTATATATTAATACAAATAAAGAACTAGAGAAACAAATAAGAATTAATAAAAGAAAAATTATCTCTAATTTAAATCTGCAGAAAACCTTAATAAGACCAACATTTTAGACATCTTAGGGGATAAACAAACAAACTAAAAACATTTTAAAACCATATAGTCAAAGAATTTTTTTGTCTTTGATTTTCTTTTGGACTGTCCCGTTACTTTCATCTTTAGGTGTCATAAGAGAACAACTTAACAAATCTCGTTACCTCGTCTCATTGGGCTTTGTTCCTAGGATGAACTTGCTACATGAAATAGAAACAACAATCTAAATTTGAATTTGAAGCTGTCGACTTCTGAATGGACTAGAGATATAAGAAACTTTTATTTTCGACCTCTTCACCAGTCACGGGTGTAACAGCATCAACTCATAATTAATTTCTTCCAAAATATTACTACATCTTCTATATAACCCTTTACCTCATGATTTAGTTAACTAAACTTGCTTCTTCTCTGATATATATCTCTTAGTTCAAATGAGGGATCACATAAATCTTTACAACAATCTTAGTGGACTCTGTTTAGCTCAGTGTTATGCTAACCATAGTACTCTGGTATTCTTCCTACTCCTCATTCTTTCATTAGAGATTTTGGTATCAAACCTTTTAGTATTTTATCCAGAGTTTTTTGTACTTCTATTCTTAAGCAATGGGAGGTTAGGGGAGCTTTAAATACTTTATGGGGTGTGCATCTAGGTTTTCAAATAAGGGAAGTGGATCCAAATCTATTGATTATCACTTTTAGATCAAAGGAAGACTTCATCTGGATCTCAACAAATGGCCCATGGTACCCTTTTGGCAATATATTAGCTGCAACAACGGCTTATCAAGGAATGAGTATTTCAACTGACAAATTTAAGGAAATCCCTCTCTAGGATACCATATCAAATGCCAAATATGAACATAGGAAGAGCCATGAAATGTTAGGTTTAATATCCAGCAAAATAAGACAAGTCTCAAGAGTTTGCAAAGGAAGTGAAACACCTGATTGTCATCCTAGGGTTTTAGTTTGGGTAAACATAAAAAAAACCACTGATTGATCACCATTTGGTGAAGGTAGGATAATATCCAGTAACTTGCATCTACTTCAACTATTTAAACCTACCATCCAAGTTTTGTTCTCACTATCTTCGTCTAGGACACAAAGTAAAAAATTGTGCAGTGCTCAAGGGTATACCTTTAGAGGATATTTATGAAATCTATGTCAACTCGCCGTCTCCAAGTGATGACATGAATTGGTTAAACAATGAATTAGTTCAAATATGTAATCTGAAAGATAATTTCGACCATATAGAAAGATAATACTAGTTGAGATATGTCTCTCACATCCTAGTGTAAAGGAAACTTTCACATACATCTTCAGAACATATGTAGATGAAGAACTAGCCTTTCAAGATAACCATTAATCTTATAAAGTATTATGACCCTTTGTAATCGAAGAAGATATAAATCAGGCAACTTCTACAGTGTTAGGTAAGAGGACTTTTCCATTTAACTTGCCAGAAAACATTATTCCTCTTCCTGAGTCAGATAAAGACTCGTTCCGATCTGCCAACTCGGAAATGTTTAGAGTAATAACTGAGACAAGGTTAACGGAAGCGGTTCCCGCAAAATGGGTCTGGGATAATGCAGGATATAGCTGATCTGATTCTACAAACAAGTACATACCCACCTATTCGTGTGGGGAAAAGATTGTCATTCTCTTTCTTAGACAATGCTAGGGATTCATTCGAATACCCAATTTCACATCTATCTATGTCTCCTATGAATTCAACATATGCCACCTCTCCTTCTCATGTTAACCAATTCTGCATTGCATCCAATTTCAAAAAACCAGTGACTCGGACAAAATCAGCTTTCAAATTATCAGTTTCAGATTTTCTAACTTCTTCTTCGTCGGAAAGACTTCTGATAATGGATAATTTTTTCAAATTGATCAATATAGATCTAACATTATAGACAAAAAAAGCTTCATCCAGTGCCTATCTACCAATCTCATTCCCAGGTCTAACCCCTTCGAAGCAACAGGAAGAGACACATGTACGTCCCTTAAATTCCTAAATTTCTTAATTTTATCTTCATACCCTTCTAATTTCAATAACTAAATCTTTGCATACTTTATTTATTGGATATAATTTATACTAACATCTTTCATATACTTGATATTGCCTTGACACCTTCACCCACTTTCTACTCTTTAGTAGTTTTTCATTTATATGTCAGTGTGTTTATGCAAAATTTATTTGATACCTTTATTAGAATTAGCTAGAACTGTTTAAATCCTAATAGATAATGAAAATCCTAGCATGGAATGTGCAGCACCGCAGAAATCCCCTAACACAAAACCATCTGACTAACCTGATTAGTAAAGAAAAACCAGAAATTTTATTTCTCTTTGAATCTAAAAACCAAAGACCTCTAGTGAAAAAATTAGTCTCTTATTTCCCTAACTACCATATTGTAGACCCAGTAGGAACAATAGGAGGTTTAATAGTGGCTTGGATTGATGGATTCTATTTTGAAATAGTTTAATGGAACATAAACATGATAAATATAATAGTTAACACCTCTTTCGACACCAAACAATGGGCATTAACTTGCTTCTATGGTAGCCCATATCCAACTAATAGGAACATAGCTTGGGACTTCCTATAAGAAATTAGAAAACAAATTTCACAGAGACTGATACCTTGGATAGTTGTAGGAGACTTTAATATGATTTTTGATTAATCTGGAAAAAGAGAAGGCATACCTTTCAATGAAACAAATAGTGAATATTATTCAAACTTATTAGAAAGATCAGGTTTATATGATTGAGGATATACATGCAATGACTTTACTTGGGATAACCATAGAGAAGGGAACCAAAACATCCAGGAAAGACAAGATAGAGCGGTTATAAACGCAGAATGGCACATACAATTCCCAAATGCTTCCTTAACTCATTTATTGGCAGTAGGCTCAGACCATGGTCATATTCTTCTCCTTTAGACATTCAACTCTCTAGAATAGAATGTGTTTTTAAATTCTATGATACATGATTGAAAGAACAATTATGTATACAAGTGATACAGGAATCTAGGAACTCCCCTCCTAAAGAAGAGGCTTCAACTTGTTTGGTTTAGAACCTTAGTCAGGTAGGGAATTTTTTATTAGATTGGAAAAAGAACATTTTTGGTCTCCCTACTAAAAAGATTAACATGCTTCTAAAAGAGATTGAAAGATTAAGAGTAAACAGGATAATTGTTCATTAACAAAAAACATTAAAAGAAAATTTAAAAGAAATAGAAATGCTATATGACACACAAGAAGCTGTAGCTAAACAACGATCTAGAGATAATATTAGACTAGGAGAAAGAAATACAAAATACTTTCGTACTATCACCTTGAGAAGAATGAAGTGGAATACTATTAAAAGTCTAGTAAATGATCAAACTGTGGTAACCAGGGATAGAAAGGAAATCAATAATATTTTAACCTCATATTTCAAAAACCTCTTCACTGTATCTTCTGCTGATTCTGATACATCCAATCCTATTTTTTAAAGTATACCATCCATCATCTCTTATACTGACAATTCTAGAATTATGGCCATTCCTTCTGTGTAAGAGATCATTATGGTTCTAAAAAGTACGAAATTAACCAAATAAATCTCCGGGACCTGATGGTTTCTCAGTGAGTTTTTTCATCCATAACTGGAATTTAGTGGGTGCGCAGGTGACTGAAACAATATAAAACTTTATCAAATAAGGAAAAATGAATCCTGATTTAAATAAAACTATTCTTTTTTTTATTCCTATGGTAAAACACCCTAATAACCCTAGTCAGTTTAGACCAATAGGCCTCTACAACACTGTTTACAAAATTATAGCTAAACTATTAGCCAATATAATCAAACCTTTTCTGGAAAAGATTATATCACCTTTCCAATAAGCTTTTCTATCATCCAGGAAAATTCTGATAATATCATTGTAGCTCATGAAATTACACATTCTTTTAAAATGAAAAAAGATAGAACATGAGGGTTAGGAATCAAAATTGATATGTCTAAGGCTTTCGATAGGGTAAATTGGAGTTTCTTGCTTTCGGCGCTTAAAACCTTTGGTTTCAATGTAGAAGTATGCCAGCTTGTTGAACAATGTATCTCAACAACTTATATCTCTGTCATTTTAAATGGAACACATGGAGAAAATCAATATGAAAAGTGGAAAGGAAAATTATTCAAATAAAAAGGATTTTTTTTCAAATAAAAACGAAAATCAAGAGCAATGGATTCGAATGCAAACCGATATTGAAATTTGAAATTAATGCTCAAATAAAAAAATCAGATCAACAAAAAGAGAACACCAAATTGGGGGATACATGGATTAATTGGGGGATATCTGTCGGCATGGTCGATGAATTGTCAGCATTGAAAAACCATGCCGTCAATATCCCCCAATTATTCCATGTATATCTCAATTAATTTTTCCAAAAAAACCTATAAAAAAATCAACAAAAACAAAAATCAAAAATTGGAACCAGATCTAAAAATAAGAAAAAACACCAAAACGAACATAAAAATTACCTCTCAAATTGCAGAGCCCCTAAATTGTGAAAAATATTTCTCCAGAAACCTTAATACATCATAGAGAAACGGTGAAACCTAAAAACCTAGAGAGATTCAGCTAACGAAATCGAAATCTTCAGTTCAAAAAATTAGATGCTAGAAAAAGACCAAAAATCAACCTCTCATTGATCGAAGAAGCAGAGAAAAAACTCTAGTTGTCTCTACAGGGAGAAATAGTACAGAAATAAAGAGAAAAGGGAGAAGTGCGTCGACATTCAGAAGGATAGCACGAGAAGGTTAGTTTGGGATTTAACAAAAACATAAATAAAGTATAATTTCGAAAAACATGGGTTTTATGATCCTGGCGAGATTGGGGTATACCCACATTAATTGGGGTATACCAAGATTTAAATGGACCTAGTGTCCTTGCTAAGGGGTGGTCAAAAAAGGCTGAAGTTACGAAAATACCATTGATATTTATAATTAAAAGTTAACCTAATAATCTGATATCACTTCATCGTCTCTTCTTCCTCACCTCCTCCTACCACCATACCGACCTCTTATCAATATTTCATCATCAAACCCAAAAAAACTCGTCGTTATCGATGTGAAAATTCCATAGTCGATAAATTATCAAACATGCAAAATCACTTCAAGCAAACTTATAGAAAACCTAAAAAAGATGACAACAAATTGGAAAAACCGCTCTATTCAAACCCAAGAAAAATATGTAGGTATTTGGCCGGCAAGGTTTTAGGTTAAATATCGTGCCAACCTTTCATACATGGATGCAATATTTACAGGGTCGGCATGTTATTCAACTAACTACCTTGCCGGCTTTTTATTGATCGTTGTTTCCCTAGAGCTGCTTGACTCCCAGGACTTGGAGCTTGTTGTGCCTGGAACATACCGTGCAGGTGATGGATCAAATTCTGGTGAATATTGGGTGGAATATTATACAAGCATTTAGTGCTCTAATGTTAGTGCTTACTCTCATATCTCAGGATCACCAGTTGTTACCATTGCTTTATTTGCGCCACATTGTGATAACATCTAAACAACACAAGAGAATGATCTTTCTGTTCAGCGTTACGAATCAATTTTTGAAGACATATTTCTCCTGATATCAAGCACAGGAGTTCGAGAGAGATTAAACTTTTGATGAAGTATATTACCCAGGGTCGGCATATTCGGACAATAAAGACCTGCCGACCATGTTTTCGCCAGCATGTTAAGAAAATATATACCCAGTCGACCATGTTTTCGCCGACAGGTTAAGAAATGTATATCCTGCCGACTAATGAACCATATATGACATTTTTTATGATGGTGAAAATTCATTTGGTCGGCATGTTATTATTTCACAAAGATTCCGACCTGTGATGGTCGGTGTAAGGACCCTCAAGCTCGTCAATGTTGTTAGACCGGTCAAGTGATGAATTAGCCGATAATGATTCGATTAGTTTAACACAAACTTTAATTAATAAGAATTAATCTAACAACGATCTAGATACGAAATTAGTACAGTTCGATAGATCTCGGTAAGTTACAGGGAATGGGCTACTTGAACGTGCCAATCGGATATCAGTCGGAGAAGAATTTATCATATTAGTAAGAAGGGAAAAAAATTCTTTTCGCACGTAAATCGCCTGGCTTCCCCTTATTCGTTTCTTGGGTACCTTTAACATCTAGCCGGCCTTATCTACACCATAACTCGATCGAGAGGATAACTCTCATCCTTTTTTCTTCTTCTTCAATATTCTTTCTTCTTCTTTTCGTTTCTTTCCCTGTTCTTTCTATTCTGCGA
Organism: Papaver bracteatum; assembly: GCA_023529315.1. Taxonomy (NCBI): domain Eukaryota; kingdom Viridiplantae; phylum Streptophyta; class Magnoliopsida; order Ranunculales; family Papaveraceae; genus Papaver; species Papaver bracteatum. The sequence goes on from JAJJWX010002982.1 coordinate 419,431, forward strand.
GCGAGTAAGAGATCAAGTGGAGGTTTTTTAATTCGTAAGAGGTTGAGAAGATCATGGATTAGTTGATGGTGGTGTTGTTGTTTATGTTTGAGTTTTGGAGGAAGTTGGATTGAGGAGAATTATAAGTTAGGGTTCTGTGAGTGGAAGATGAACTAATTTAATAAATAAGAAGAGGTTAAGGTATGGGTTTCAATGAATCTGATGTTGAATGGAAGGTTATGGGTATGATTCCAAAGATCAGCAGTTATGCGACTGATTTGGGAATTAGGGTTTGTAATATTTCTGAAGAAGATTCAGAAGATAAAATTGAACGATTAGAAGATTAATTGGAGGTGGGGTTGATGTGAATTAAGAGTTAAGATCGAAGAATACCTAAAGTTCGATAGTTGGAGTTTTGTATTTGAAGCTCAGATGGAGGATTGAAGTTACTAATTGAGTCGGGTTTGAATTGTATTTATAAGAAGATGATGAAGTTATTATGAGTATTGAACCAGATTGGTGTTTAAGAAAAATGGTTTGAGGTAATTGTTCTCCTTTGTGATTTTGGTTAATTTATGCAATTGTGTTGTTGAATCTATGGATTTATCTATAGACAGAGAAGTTCATAATTGAGATAGGGTAATTATTGTTGTTAATAAGATTGTGTTGTGGATTGAATCCAGAATCTGTTAGAGAAAATCCTATGGAGTGAGTGTTCTCATTCAATATGAATGAGTATAACTGGATTTGGTGAAATTAGGTGCTACTATGGAGTGAGAATGCTCACTCATTCACCAATAATCATCCATACACTCATTGGAATGAAAGAGGGGGCGAAAGGGAAGACTAAGCGGCTGATTTTTAGCCGTTTGGGAAAAAAACATATTGAGCGGCACAAAATCAGCCTCTCAAACCCATTTTTAGAGTTTTATTAATTTAAAACTCTTGGACGTGGGACCCACCGTTAGGTTTTATTATTAAAAAAAAAATGGGAAAGGGCACATATTTATCCGCTTGGGGAGAAAAAATCTCTCCAAGCGGATAATCATTAGCCGCTTAGTCTCTATATTTTGGTGTTCCACGGTCAGAAAAACCCTCTTTCACTCAGCCCTCACTCAATTTGGCAGTGAATGAGTTTAGCATCATGCTTGAGTCTATTGTTTTAATTAGTTATAGGTGGTGTTTGAAAAGTGAATGAGTTTAGCATCATGCTTGAGTCTGTTGTTATAATTTGGACGAGTGGGTGATTTCAAGACATGGGAATTATAAGTAATTTTGATAATGAAGTGGTTAGAGTTGAGTTAACTGTGGTGGTGATGTAAGGTGCAAAGGGTTGTGTTTGAATGGGAATATTGTTGTTTTGTTGGCGGTAGTTAAGTGTAACTGAAATCAGATGAAGATGAGTATTTATGGTTATGCAGTGGGTGATTTTGAAGTTGCAAGTGTTGTTGAAATATGAATTGCAGTTCAAATTTATGTTATGTTCAGGGATTGGTTATGGTGGAGATGACTCAGAAGTTAGGCTAATTAAGTTATTAGGGATGTGAATTACATGTAGAAGGGATGATGCTGTTATTTCTGGATGTAAATGAATTGGAGTTGTTTTGGTGTTGCATATGAGATTTTATGTATGTGTGTTGAATCTGATATTGAGCCGCAGTCAGTGGTACTGAACAAAGTAAATGGATTAAGGGTGTATGAGCTAGACAAGGGAATTGGAGTTAATTATGGAATTCAGTTTGAGTCAGTTTGGTGGGTATGTAGTTGTTATTGAGATAATATTGGGATTGAGTTTTAGGAACTGGTATTGAGATGTATTGCAGGAAGTGCAAGTGGGAAATGAAGTAATATGTGATTTGTGTAGAACTCTTGGAGTTGGTTTGTGTTGTTAAAATGTATATGCCGAGTTGATTGTAATGCTGTTTAGCAATGGTCTTGTGAAAGCCTGCAACTGCAGAACAAGGTAACCTGTAATTGTAATTTGAAGTGAATTGTAGAATTGTCTTAAATGTAAGAATTTTGTAATGGTGAAATGTATAGGTTTAGGCCAGTTTTTGTGTTGAACTAATGTTGGAGTTGTTTGTGTATCAATGGCTTGTCCCATTGATTTGCCTTAAACCTTCAGCCTGTCTGACTGAATTTATTCAGTCTGACTTAGTTCCTTTCTGTCTGACTTAGATCATCTGACTGAGTTTAACTCAGTCTGAACCAGACTCAACTCACTAGGTTGACTCGTGTGACCAGATCGTTGACCTTGACCAGGGTTTGACCCTTTGACCTTAACCCATTGACTGTACACCTGACTTTAGACGTTGACCATTAGTTGACACTGTGGACTATTAGTGACCGTTAGTTGACCAGTTGGACTAGACCTTGTGCTAATGGGCTGAGTAGGGCTGGCAATGGATAACCGATATCCGGTATCCGTTTCCGATTATTCGAAATCCTATAGGATTTTATCCGTTATATCGGATACCGGATATCCGGATCCGATAACTTATCGGATATTTCCTTTTAACCTATCGGAATCGGATTGTGCTCTATCCGATTGGTTAATATCCGATATCCGATAAGGTAGGGGTTAACGGATAAAAATCCTATAGGATAAGGTCATACATTAACGGTTTACTAGTAGTGACAGTTGAAACAATGTTGCAATGGAAGGTTATCGGGCAATAAACAATGTTTAGTCGTCACATTGTCTTTAGCATTAGAGTAGTAGCAAGGTTCAAGTTAAAATGGTGTTACGTTTATGGTCAAAAAACTGAAGAAACGTCCATAATGATAAGGTCATATATTAACGGATATTAACGGATAAAAATTTGATATCCGATAGCTTAACCTTAACCTTATCGGATTGGAATTTTTGGTATCCGCCGGATATTATCAGATACCGGATATCCTTTAATCCTTAACCTTAACCTTATCGGATTTGCCAATATCCGCCGGATATCTATCCGTTGCCACCCCTAGGGCTGAGTTAGTGGACTTGGGCTTAGAGCCATATTTTTATATTAAACATTTTGGACCACATGTGGTCTGAATTAGACTTTAGTTCCTTCTACAAAGTTGTAGATATTCATAAGACTTAGTTATGGACTATATAATCAATCTAATTGGATTAGTAAACTCTTTGTTAAACTAAAGATAGAGAATAAGATACTATCATGGGATTAGAACCATTAGATAGAATTGTATGTTTCTTCTGTGAGCCTTTTGGCTAAACTCTTAGAATGATTGTATTGATTAACAGTTAGTCTGTATTAACAACGATCGATGCAAAGGATGATCCAGTGGATTGTAGATCTCAAGGTATGCGAGGCTTGCCATCAAAAGAGGTGGGAATCGATAACGAACTCTCTTGTATTCATTATTGTTTTACAAATCAATCTTTATGTTGTGAAATTCATGCATATCTTTGCGTGCTCTGTGTGGTATGAGATGTGTGCCGACAAAATATCAGTATTTTATGGCTAGGGCGATACACCGCAATATTATTATGGCTATGGCGATACACCTCAATATTATTCTTCCTTTATATATACTCAATATTCTATGGGTAGGGCGATAAACCGCAATATTATTATGGCTAGGGCGATGCACCACAATATTATTCTTCCCTTATGTGCGGAAACACACATCTAATACATGGATGTTTACTGTTATTTATGAATGTCTATGAAGAAGTTTCTACTTTATGTTTCATTGTCTTTCCTTGTATTACCGACTTTTGATTAAACCAGCATTGTCTTCGAATCATATTAATGTTTACTTGAAAGCTAGTTGCTATTCCTGCTGGGCACCCCTTTTAGGTATGATGTGCTCACCCATTCCCACTTTCAGTTTTCAGAGACAGATCAGAGTTCGCAGCGAAAGCTTCAAACATTGAGTTCGTTAGTTGGATAACTTCGGTTATGTTTATTATGTTGTATATTCTATTTGTAAAACATATAACTATTGTATATGTATCATTTGAGAGGAATTCTGGTATATACATATTTCAGAGCGGGGCTAATTTTGGGTTAAGTTTTATAACATATTTCTTAATTGAATGCTTAAGTGAATGATTCAGATTCTTAGTGCCTCTTTACTTAGTTAATTTCTTGGATTAGCCAGCTGCTAGCTTTGGGGGCGCTATAGTCGGTACAGTCGATATTTGTGGACCTTGCCGACTTTTCATGTTCTGAAAAGATTAATTTGACTAAAAAGTGTATGAAACATGCATTCTTACCAGTTTTGTCTAAAGTTTTCTTACCCAACTGAAGATCATGCATTCTTCAAGGCCACTCCATACATTTTAAATATGCAAAGGAAGATAAATGGAACCTAGGATGACGTCCAGAACAATGAAAAGTAGTGCTTGTAATGATGAAGCTGAAAAGAAGAGGGGTTTAGTTGGATCCCCTCCTTTCAAGTACTGATAAAAATTGGATACCCTAATTTAGGTTAAAGGAATGATTGTTCTGAAAATTCTAATTACCAGGAGTTCGGCAAGAAAGCTTTCTGCAATCAGAATCGGAAAAATGAGAAGAAAGAAAGATATATAATAACAAAAGAGATACTGAAAGATATGATTAAGAAAAAAGGAAAGATGTTAGTAGTGGTGCTTTCACTTGCATCAAAATAAACATAAAAGATGAAGCATAATAATAAGAAGTACTCGAACACCACACATACATTATGCCTTCTCATATTTCACTAATGAAATCTTATTATGCAGGAACCTACCATTAGTAAGCTTCTAAAACACAGAGATATATATGAAAGATAGAATTGTCATGCTATGGTAATAAACCTGCATGTTCATCTCTTGCTCCTGCAAAGTGAATTTTATCACTTTAGACCCACCTGAAATTTGGATCCTACGCCGTAAACAAGCTACAAAGGAGAACTTGTTAGAATCTTAGTATGAGAATCAAGGCTGTAAGGAAATAAGACATCATAAACACAATTCGTGTAACATTGCTAATTTTATGAGAAATGGAAAAATACATTTTTCGTTTCGGAAAATGGGTCATTTGTCCAACTAATTTTAAAACATGGTTCAAATGGACGCGTAAAAATTAGTATGGGTGAAATGGACACCAAAGAAATAGCAAGGATGAAACTGGATTCATCCTGACTTAAACTTAAAAAATAGCAATGATGAAACTAGATGCATCCTGATGTAAATTAAAAATAAGGAAAAATATTTGAAAATGGGTAGGATGAAACTGTTTACATCCTGGCTATTTTTTACATTTTTGTCCATTTAAACAGTATCAAAATCTAAATGTCCTTTTCACTCAGGAAATGTTGATTATTTTGGTCTTTTTAACCAATTTTGTGTTTTCGTTTCAGGTCATTTGTTCATCATGAAATTTGTTTGGTTACATACATGAGAAGAACAAACAAGAATAAATAAAGACTTACAACGACAATCAAACAAATTTGGTGAATACCATATTGGAGAACTCCAGAAAAACATAAGAGAAGGATCTTTCTATTCAGCGTTATGAACCAAGTTTGGAAGACATAGTGAAGACATATTGCTCCTTATATCAAGCACACGAGTTCGAGAGAGAGAGAGAAAAATGTTGATGAAGTATATTACCCAGGGTCGTCATATTCGGACAATAGAGACCTACACGACCATGTTTTCTCCGGCAGGTTCAGAGATGTATACCCCGTCGACCATGTTTTCGCCGGCATGTTAATAAAATATATACCCAGCCGACCATGTTTTTGCCGGCAGGTTAAGAAATGTATACCCTGCCGACTAATGAACCATATATAACACTTTTTCTGATGGTGAAAACTCATTTGGACGACCTGTGATGGTCGGTACAGTCAATATTTGTCGACCTTGCCGACTTTTCATGCTTTCAGTTCTGAAAGTGTAATTATTATTATTATTTTTGCGATTTTGAGCAAGTTGAAACCATTAAACCGCCATGAAAACCCATTTTCAAAAATGAAAATTACTTCTACCAACCCATGGTGTGTGCTAAGGGGTGACTTTTGGGGGCGATAATACTAAAACACCCTTCCCTCAAAATAAAAATCAAAAAAGAAAATCATATCCCCCATTTCTATCTCCACTTCTTATTAATCATTTTAGGGTTAAAACTTTGAAACGCAAATGTTCCCCATTCTCTTTCAAATTCTAAATTTTCCCCGCTTCCTTTCAAATTCTCTTCTCCTTCTGTGCCGGAAGTGATGAAGAACATGTCGGAAATGATAAAGAACATGCCGGAAGTGATGAAGACCACGTCATAATTGATGAAGACCATGCCGGAAGTGATGAAGAACATGTCGGAAATTATGAAGGTCGCGCCGGAAGTGATGAAGACCATGCCGGAATTGATGTAATTCAATGTCGGAACTAAATTCCAGCATGCTGGATATAAATCTATCAATGCCGGTAGTCAAGTGAAAAAAAAATTCTGGATACTTTTCATCATGTTCCGGCATAGAAATTTAGGATGAAGACCACGCCGGAAGTGATGAAGAACATGTCGGAAATGATGAATACCATGCCGGAAGTGATGAAATTCAATGCCGGAACTAAATGCCGGCATGCTCGATATAAATCTATCAATGCCGGTAGTTAAGTGAAAAAAAAAAAATCTGGATACTTTTCATCATGTTCCGGCATAGAAAATTAAGAAAAAACCATGCCGGAATTAGTTCCGGCATGATTGAAAATCAGATAATTATGCCGGAAGTAGAATGATTAAAACCAGAAAAAATAGTGGCAAACAATTTATGAAAATTTCCAGAAAATGTCGCCATGGTTTTTTGGTTGAATACCATGCCGACACCGAGATTTTTCAGCTGCAACAATGGGGGATTCAAAGAAAAAAAATCAAATTTTCAACCTCTTAGCATCAATTCTCTCATCACAATCACCTTCCGTTTTCAAAAAAACAAATTCCACTCAAAAATATTTTTCCCTCCTTCTACTCTTAACTAACCCCCACAAATTCAAATAAAAATAAATACAAACTAATGTATCCCCAAATACTTAATATTTTACTAATTATAATTAATCATTAATCCTGATTAGTGGGGGCTAGATTAGAAATTAAAAAATAATTACATAGGGGGTCACCCAGAATTGCTATTGGGACACCGTTTTTGTCCTGTAGTTATATCCCCCAATTAATTCTCCTATCCCCAATTGCGCGTTCCTTTTAAATAGAACAGTAACCATTTTCCAAAAATATGTAACTAAACGAGTCTAAATTTGTGCACCCCTTAAAACCCGGGTGCACATTCCGGCCCATTCTACTGGACCAAATTTTTTTTAGGTGGTTTTTATATTTCCTTCATTTTTTCTCTGTTCGCTTTTTACTCCTTCTATTTCTTTTTTTCTGGAATGAAGCATGAAGAAGAAGTTCGGTGCAGCTACAATGTGGTCGGGCCACATATTTCAATGATGTGGCCCTTCTTTAAATGCTGACACGTCATACAAAGTAGGAAAAAGTTTGAAAACCAATTTTATTACATAACTGTTTTTTATTTTTTAACTTCCTATTTTTTCTCAAAAAGTAGAGCGGTTGAAGGGATTTGGAGGGGGCATGTATTTTAGTTAGATATGTGTTAAAAAATAAAGAGGGGTCACATACAAAATGTATGTGGCCCGACCACATCGTAGCCTTGGAGATAACCTATCCACTGACTGGTTTCCTATGTATGATGAGACTACTTATTTTCCTTGGTCGATTTGATATACTTAGGTAATCTTTATAGAACAACTTCAGGAGTTCTTAACAATATCATTGGATTGCTTAAACAACATTTTGTATCTGCGTGACTGAATGCACATGTGTGAATTTTGGCTTCGATTGAATTTGGTCATTTCTCTAGGGCTTGTGTTAAGTCCTTTCTTAGAAGATCGTGTTGCTAGCCTGTTAGAAGACGATGAAACAGAATCAATGGAGACTTGATCCTTCTTTCTACCTATTTTGATAATGGATTGTAGAAAAAGGGTTACGGTATCGTTAGAGGGATGCCGGACCTCTAGTATCGTCAAAGGGACACTAATACCTCTGTTAGAAGACTAACAATTGTTTTTGATAATAACTCTCTGTCCGTTTCATTCATTCATTACAAATATATAGCACAGAGACGTACAGTTTTTTACACGGTTACACCAACTTCCTACTAAGGATATAACTGCTTACATTTATCTAAATATAACCGTACACAACACAAATCCTATTCACTAATAGATGCCTAAGTTTAAGGATTTGAAGACTCATAATCTTGCAAACTACAAACATTACAATTTAAATCAAACTAAAACTCTAAACTAATGATACTAAGCAAATACGGCACCTACTACACGCACATAACAATCCATCCCCCTTAAAAATAGTACTTGTCCTCAAGTACTTTCTCAAGTTCCCGTATCTTCAGTACAATCATTACCTTCATCCTCATAAATGTTGGAATTACCTAATTTGTAATGTCCAAATGAAGTCTAAATGGGTTTACAGGTGTTTGTTTAAATACGTACAAACCAAAGTGTGACAATTATGTCATAGCGTGGCAAATCTGTTACGAATTCAGAAATGTGGCAAATCTGGATAAAGTGGCAAATTTGTAACATCAAATAACAAGAAGAAAAATAGTTATAGCTCGTTCGATCCGAAATGGGCGTAAAAGTTTCCGCTACGAATTGATGGGTTTCAAAGCTTTCGAGTTGAGAAGATATGAAGTTTAAGAAGGAGAAGATGCAAACACCACTAAGAAGATTTCAACCATTCCAACTGTCCAAAAAAAAAAAAAAAAAAAAAATCCTACCTTCACAGGAGCAAAAACGCCTCCATGTGGAAAAAAGAAAAGTAGAGAAAAAAAAAGAAATCACTTTTTGATAAGTGACCAGAAGACAAGTTTGAGGGAAGAGAGCAATAATTTTCCTCCTCAAATTGTTTACAAAATTCTAAAGACAATTGTGGGAAGAGTGCACCAAGGATTGCCTCCACAATCGTTCAAGAGTTTTAGAAGCCGATATCATGAAAACGTCAACAACGAATGCCTCCATATATTGAGGGAAGAGAGCTTCAAATGATCGCCTCCTCATATTGTGGGAAGAGAGCCTCAATGAGACGACCTACTCGGTTTTGAGAGAAAAAAATGGCAAGAAAGCCATGTTTGTCACGACAACATCAAGTTTCTACTTGTGACACGAAGCCGGTGGACATGTATCCACTGGAAGAAGAAAAACTACTGCTACTACAAGACAAAGCTTTTGTAATATCGACATTTCAAAAATGTTGAATTTGTAGAGGCTTGCACGCAGAAGTTAGGAGACATACTAAATGAGCAAGAAATACTAAAAGAGAAGAAATGGGGTCTCCATGAAAAAAAAAATGGGGTCTCCATGAAAAAAAAAACAAGATAAAAGAGAAGAAGAAAGGGTCACTTCCTAATAAGTGATCAGAGAAGGGTTTGAGGGTAAGAACAATAAGTGGTTGTTTCCTCAAATCGGGAAGAAAAAAAAAAAAAAAAGAATATTGAGGGTAAGAGCAACAGATTGCTTCCTCAATTGTCGAAGAAAAGCATGGCATGTTTGTCACGAGATACTAAATCATACTCGTGATAAGAAGAAGAAAAAAAAAAAAAAAAAAAAAAAAAAAAAAAAGGCGGTACGTGGTGGCAAACATAAAGAGTTTACTGCGAGCGAAGCAAGCATGAGGAGATAAGAGCCGCAAACGGAGATTGGGTGAATATCAAAAAAAAAAAAAACAGAGCCATTACAAATTACGGGGGAGTGTTGGAATTACCTAATTTGTAATGTCCAAATGAAGTCTAAATGGGTTTACAGGTGTTTGTTTAAATACGTACAAACCAAAGTGTGACAATTATGTCATAGCGTGGCAAATCTGTTACGAATTCAGAAATGTGGCAAATCTGGATAAAGTGGCAAATTTGTAACATCAAATAACAAGAAGAAAAATAGTTAGAGCTTGTGGCAGAAGCTTGACGAAATGAAAGATTGATAGAGAATCTGGATAACCAAAGAAGTGTTACAGTTTTCGAACAAAAGCGTGACTGGAACAAAGATGAATAGAAGAAGAAACAACAAAAAATGTTGTGAAGAAACGGAAGCAATCACCAAGTGGTGATGAGATAGAGAACAACAAAAGTGGGTGAAAATCCTATGAGTTGTCTAAAGAGTACAAGAAGTATTTTACTGAAACGAAGAAGGACCGCAATGTCCCTAAACTACGATGGAACCCGTATGTTCTAAAACTACAAAGAGGACCGAAATGTCCCTAAACTACGAAGGGGACCATAATGTCCTTAAACTTCCGAAGAGGATCGCAATGTCCCTAAACTACGATGGAACCCGTATGTTCTAAAACTACGAAGAGGACCGTAATGTCCCTAAACTACGAAGAGGACCATAATGTCCTTAAACTTCCGGAGAGGACCGAAACGTCCTTAAACTATGAAGAGGACCGAAACATCCTTAAACTATGAAGGGGACCGAAACGTCTACGATAAAGAGAAGTTGGAAAGTAGGTGTTGAGGGGGAGTGTTGAATATTCAACACCAACTTAGTCAAGTGTTCACATCTATCTAAATTAACCTAGAAATATCTAGGATGTCTAGAGTCAATGTTAGACAATTAACATGTGTAAAATGAGTGTTCTAGAGTTAGACAAATCAAATAAGAATACTAGATTGTCTAGTAGTTGGTTTGGTGGAAGCCTCCATAGGCATAGTTGTTAGCCTCCATATGCATAGTTGTTAGCCTCCATAGGCATAGTTGTTAGCCTCCATAGACATAGTTCTCTTCTTCTTTTTGTAGCCTATAAATAGGCATGTTGTATTCATTTGTAAGCAAGAAAGAAAGAATCAATCAATACAAAGTTCAAGTTACAAAGTCCTTGCTTCCACCCTTCACTACTAGAGCTCTAGGAGCTCTATACGAGCAACACCACGATGCTCGTATATCTCCGAAAAATATTATCAAGGTTTCTAAGTTCTTGATAAGAGTATAAATTTTAACTATAAATACCTTTAATGAGAAATAGCTTTTTACAACGATGTCCGGGTTTAAACCTTTCATCGCAATTGAAACACAACCCTCTAGCGCAACGTTCATTAAGTTCAAGAGGAACTAGTTTCTTGATTACAGGAGTTGCCAAAGTATGATTTTGTGGAGCACTTTCACTATTCTTTAATATTGATTGGGCTTGATCATTGCGAGACTCGTATAATCTGTCCAATCCAATCGCAGCAGACAAACACTCTGGCTTACAAGCTTGGACATCTGTTCTAATACTATCCTTTAAACCACTTACAAAACAACCTACCTGTTGAGATTGTGACAACTTACCAGCACGAATTAATAATCTTTCGAACTGGAGTTGATACTCTCTTACCGAACCAGTTTGTTCCAATTTGGTTAAATCACCGAAAAAATCTTGGTATTGAGTTGCACCATACCTGCTAAGAGCACACTTCTTCAAGTCCTCCCATGTAATAACAAGAGTTTCTTGTTTTTGTATCTGAAACCATAGTTGAGCATCATCTTGCAAATTAAAAGAGTCTATTGCAATTTTATCTTCTTCTGGAGTTTGGTGAAGATCGAAAAACTGTTCCGCTCTACAAATCCAACTTGTTGGATCTTCAGTACCATTAAATTCTGGAAACTTTAATTTTGCAGCAGAAGAATTTTTAGAGTTGTGTGTGGAATCTTTACTTATATTGCGGTTAACACTGTTAGATTCATCATCACCTTCCTTTCCTTCCTTGTTAAAAAGTTTATCTAGACGAGAACTAAAGGCTTCAAAAAATTCTTTTATGCTCTTGTTCATATCTTCTTGCTGTGCTGTTATTTTTTTGACTTCATCCTCCAATTTCTTTATCCTGTTATTGTTCTCCATTGCTGGCTCTGGATACCAGTTGTTAAGTCCTTGCTTAGCAGATCGTGTTGCTAGCCTGTTAGAAGACGATGAAACAGAATCAATGGAGACTTGATCCTTCTTTCTACCTATTTTGATAATGGATTGTAGAAAAAGGGTTACGGTATCGTTAGAGGGACGCCGGACCTCTAGTATCGTCAAAGGGACACTAATACCTCTGTTAGAAGACTAACAATTGTTTTTGATAATAACTCTCTGTCCGTTTCATTCATTCATTACAAATATATAACACAGAGACGTACAGTTTTTTACACGGTTACACCAACTTCCTACTAAGGATATAACTGCTTACATTTATCTAAATATAACCGCACACAACACAAATCCTATTCACTAATAGATGCCTAAGTTTAAGGAATTGAAGACTCATAATCTTGCGAACTACAAACATTACAATTTAAATCAAACTAAAACTCTAAACTAATGATACTAAGCAAATACGGCACCTACTACGCGCACATAACAGCCTGCAACAAATGCTCTCTCTGTCACTTCAATTACTTGTTGTACGTTTGGTTTGGGTTAAGTATGCCTGTTTATCAGCTGATTAACATCTATATTATTTTGCTGTACTTGAGTCCTCCCCCGTCTTGGAATCGTACGTCATCTCCATTGGAGGATGGAGATTGTTAGTCAATATGTGTAACTCAGCAGGCGTGCAAGTCGGGGAATTTCTTATCAATTAAGTGAATAAGAAATTTGTTACTTATAAGAGGATTAAAATTGATTGTTTACATTGTGCAAGTTATTTAGCCAATGCAAACAAACATATTGACTGGCGGGAAGAAACCCAGGTAGCACGGAGTCAGATAGAGATGGAGCCATGAAATATGGCAACCTAGGGAACATATGGTTAGGATCCTTGGATTGCTTAAATGGCATTATGAAGAATCCGCTTGATTGAATGCACCTGTGTGAATTTCATCTTCTGTGTATGTGCATTTATTAAATGTTGTGGTGCATGGCTAGGATCTAGTGAATTATTGTGAGGCTCCGGACATTTTTATCGGGTTTAACTGAACCCACTAGTCAAATGTAGAACTTAGAATTACTGGTACTCTGAAATTATGGTGTCTTTAACACTTAGGTTGCCCCTAGTATTACATGTTCTTGCCTAGACAGAAAGGTTTGTCTTGGTTCAAATTTTGGGTGCCTTAATAGTGCTGCATGCAACTGGACACCTCATCTTATGCACGTGTTTGTTACGGGACTAGTCGATGTTATCCAAGTTCTGAATGTTAAAAATAAAAGATGGAGAAAACTTATGCTTCTTGGTTCCTTTTCTATTTCCTTTTCAATTTGAAACAAAGGTAAGGTTGCTATTTCTCAATGATTTCGTTTTTAAACTTGTTCAATGATGATTTGGATTTTAGATATTTGTAAAATAGGGTTCTTGGTTAGAAAATTTGGGGTTTTGATATAGCTCACAAGATTTTTGTGAATTGATGAATTGGGTATGTATATTCATCATGAGTTGTTATTATATAGATTTGTTTATTTGGAATTTCCCTTGACCTATTCATGCTTGGAACATCTTGCATGAGAATTATAAACCCTAAAATGTATGTTGTTGTTATGCTTATATCTCTAGATTCATAAGTTGGAACTTGTTGGAATTTGAGTGTGTCGTAGTTTATTGACAGAACTTGTCATGGCATAGAGTTCTAAAGAAAAGGGTTTGGATGAAAGAAACCTTGTATTGAGAAGTGTAAATCATAAAGATACAGACTCGACCAACTTATACAGAATTACAACCTACACTTATGGTAACAGAATACAACACACTAACTACAGGATAATCATACAAGATATGAAAAGATATAGAGTATCTAAACCATGCAATATATGCAAGATACGATATATGTGCAAGATACGATATATTATGTTAACACCCCCCCTCAAACTCAAGACGGTGCAGAACACATCTTGAGTTTGTTGACCAGAAAACGTATGCGTGGAGAAGATAGAGACTTGGTGAAGAGATCTGCAAGCTGGTACTCAGAGGACACATACGGTAGTGTAATAGTCTGGTGTTTGTAATGATGACGAACAAAATGGCAGTCTATTTCGATGTGTTTCGTGCGTTCATGGAAAACATCATTATGAGCTATATGAATAGCAGCCTTGTTGTCACAGTAGAGAGGAGTAGAATATGTCAGATGGACTCCCATGTCACCCAAAAGCCATCTTAGCCAAACAATCTCAGAGGTAGTATGAGCTAAAGCTCTATACTCAGCTTCAGCACTAGAACGTGACACAACAGATTGTTTCTTGCTACGCCAGGAAATAAGAGAATTACCAAGAAATATGCAATACCCAGTAGTTGATCGTCTGTCAGTTACATCTCCTGCCCAATCTGAGTCAGAATATGCACGAAGTCGCAGGTCAGAAACGGATGAGAAATGTAACCCTTGATACAGAGTACCTTTGATATATCGCAAAATGCGAAGAACAGCAGCATAATGTGGAGATCGCGGAGCAGACATGAACTGACTAACAACATGAACGGCGTAACTGATGTCTGGTCTGGTGATAGTTAAATAATTTAAACTCCCAACTAGCTGCCTGTAAAGAGTAGGATTTGGAAGAGCCTTGCCTTCAATAGGATTGAGCTTGACATTCAATTCAAGAGGTGTGTCTGCAGTCTTACAGTCAGTTAAACCAGCACGATGCAAAATGTCAGAAGCATACTTGACTTGTGAGATGAAAAATCCGTCAGAAGAGTTGTCAACTTCAACTCCAAGAAAATAACGCAAAAGACCAAGATCTTTCATTTCAAAACAGGAGTGTAGATAAGATTTAAGAGCTTGAATACCATCTAGGTCACTTCCTGTGATAATCATATCATCAACATAGAGTAAGAGGAGGATCATACCCTTACTAGTTGATCGCACAAACATGGCTGAGTCGTAAGGGCTTTGAGTGAAGCCATACTTAAGAATTGCCGTTGAAAACTTTTCAAACCAAGCACGAGGAGCTTGTTTCAGCCCGTACAGGGCCTTGCGCAGCTTGCAGACTTGATTTGGAGCATGATCTAAGCCAGGGGGTGGTCTCATGTAAACTTCTTCCTGAAGATCACCATGAAGAAATGCATTTTTAAC
Organism: Papaver bracteatum; assembly: GCA_023529315.1. Taxonomy (NCBI): domain Eukaryota; kingdom Viridiplantae; phylum Streptophyta; class Magnoliopsida; order Ranunculales; family Papaveraceae; genus Papaver; species Papaver bracteatum. The sequence continues at coordinate 434,435 of JAJJWX010002982.1, forward strand.
GTCCATTTGATGAAGATTCCATTTTCGAGTAGCAGCAACAGCGAGCAAAGTACGAACTGTAGTCATTCTTGCAACCGGGGCAAAGGTTTCTTCATAATCGATACCATACTCTTGAGTATAACCTTGTGCCACCACACGAGACTTTCTTCGATCTAATGTACCATCTGATTTAGTCTTAACCTTGTATACCCATCTGCTTCCTACAACAGGTTTACCATGAGGCAAATCTACCATATCCCACGTGCCAGCATGTTTGTGAGCAGTTAGTTCTTCTTTCATCGAGTCTTGCCAATCTGGTATTACGGAAGCCTCTCTGTAGTTTTTAGGTTCATGTTCTGATAAAATAGTTGTTAGAGAGCAGTGATAATCAGAGTACTTAGCTGGCGGACGTCGAGGTCGAGAAGGCAGTTGAGCAGCTTCATGAACAGGATCCTCATGTTGAGTTGCTGTATTGGGATCTTCCATAGAGTGGTCAATAACAATTTCTGTGGGTTCATCATGTGGAGATTGAACAATATTACTATCAGAAGTACTATGAGAGGTTGGAAAAGATAAGAATTCATCACCAAAGGGATCTAAGTATGAAAAATTTTCTACAGAAGATGCCTTACTACTAGGAAGGGACCAAAAAGGTATCTTGTCCCAGAAAGTAACATGACGAGAAATGCGCAATCTCCTACTTTCTGTATCATAACATCTATACCCTTTCTGCTCTATGCCATAACCAAGAAACACACAAATGGTGTTCTTTTTACCAAGTTTGTTGCGTTCTCTTTCTGTAAGAAGAACAAAACAGGTGGAACCAAACACACGCAGCTCTGAATAATCTGGTTGCTTACTATATAAGCGTTCATAAGGAGATATACCACCTATAACAGCAGTAGGAACTCGATTAATAGTATAAACAGCAGTGAGAACGGATTCTCCCCAAAAATTTGAGGAAACAGAAGAGGAGAGAAGTTGTGTCCTAGCTGTTTCTATGATGTGTCGATGCTTACGTTCTGCAACACCATTCTGCTCTGGTGTTTCAGTACACGATAACTGGAGTAAGGTACCCTCAGATTTCAGAAACTCTTTGAAAGGAGTGGAAATGTATTCACCTCCCTGATCTGCTCGGAAAACTTTGATGGATTTTTCGAATTGGGTTTTGATCATTTTAGAGAATTCAGTGTAGATTCTTAAGAACTCTGATCTAGATTTAAAAAGATACACCCATGTATAACGAGTGTAATCATCAATGAAAATAACATAATATAAAGCTCCTCCTTTTGAAGCAATAGGAGACTTTCCCCAAACATCAGAATGAATGAGATCAAAGGGTGCAGAAGAAAGAGTAATACTGTTATTAAATGGAAGAGCTGGTTGTTTGCCCATCTTACAAGCAATGCAATGAGGTTCTTTGTCTAAAGGAACAGAACCTAACAACCCTTTACTAATCATATATGAGAGTCTAGAAAACGAGACATGACCAAGCTTAGAATGCCAAGAAATAAAAGGAGATATTGTAGAAGGTAACGTAGAAGCTAGAGCAGCAACAAGTTTGTTATTGGTTTGAGGAATGGCTAGAGACTCCAGGAGATAAAGACGACCAACTCTACGGCCTATCCCAATAAGCCTCTCTGTTTTCGGATCCTGTATAACACAACCATGAAATGAAAAGAAGATATTAAAGCCCTGGTTACATAATTGACCAATAGAGATAAGATTCATCTTAATTTTAGGAACAAGAAGAACATCTGCTATATGTATCTTGTTTGAAACTGTAACCTGCCCAATATGAGTGGCAATGATTCCTGACCCGTCTGCTGTATGAATCCTAGGAGTAACAATAGGTTTCATCTTCTCAAATAACTCTGAGTTATATGTCATATGATTTGATGCTCCGGAATCAAGAAACCAGTCGGTTGAAAAATTACCTGAAGGAACTGAATAAGCTGTTGCCGCTGTAGAGTTATTACCAATGGAAAGAGCTTGCTTCAACATTTCTTGAATATCTGCCAAACTTGTTGTAGTTGCAAGGTTGTTTGATGAATCGTGTGATTGTTCTAGAGCTGGTGCAGCAGTATCATGTCCTGGAGAATAATATGACGGAGCAGCAGTGCCAAACCTTCTCTTGTTTCTCATGTTTCTTGAAGAGGGTGAAGTGCAGTTTCCTACAATGTGTCCATATTCCTTGCAGTAATTGCACTGTGGTGTACCTGGTGGAGGTGTTGAGTTTTGCATTGTTAGCCTTTGAGGATTACTTTGAGAACTACTGGTGTTCACAGGTGATGGACAATTCTTTGCCAGATGTCCATAATTCTTACAGTTATGACACTGTACCTGAGAGAGATCACGATGAGTTGAAGGTGAAAAATTTCTCTGCGAACTGAAGCTTGAATTAGAGTTTGGTCGAAAAGGGACTGCAAAAACAGCTGGAATATCTGGTTTGATTCTTTTGCGCGTCTCTTCAGTAATAAGTTCAGACAAAGCACTTTCTACAGTTGGCATTGGATTTCTATGAAGGATAGAGGCTCTTACAGATTCAAACTCATCTCTTAAAGCCATTAAAAGTTGAACAAGTCGTGATTCTTCCCTGTACTTCTGCCACAATTCTATATCAGCAGTCCATTTAGGCTCCATAAGTGCTAGTTGATTCCATACAATTGACATTTCAGAGTGAAAATCTGATATTGTTTGCTCCGGTTGTTGTTTCAAGGATCGAATGTCTTGTTCAAGCTTGTATCTCTGTGCAAAGTTGACTTGTGTGTATCTCTTAGCCAGAAAATCCCATGCTTCTTTGGCTTCTTCAAAACCAGTAAGTTGCATACTTATGGATGCAATAACAGTGTTACTTATCCACGTAATGATCTTGTGGTTATTGATTTCCCACGTCTCAGAAGTGCTTGTTTCGGCATCTTTTTCTTTACTACTAGTGCTAGTTGCAGGCTTTGTTTCTTTGCCATCAATATATTTCCACATGCTTTTTCCCTTTAAAAAACTTCTCATGAGAAAGGACCAATGATTATAGTTGGATCCATCGAACTTCACAGTGATGGGTTGAGATTCTTCACGTGACATGATTGTAGGGTTTTTGGTTAACAACAGAAGAAGAATTGATTTCTGGTTTCTTGATCACAATACTGATCTCTTTGATTAACAACGGAAGTGGGTTATTGAATCTTACCTTGCTCTGATACCATGACAGAACTTGTCATGGCATAGAGTTCTAAAGAAAAGGGTTTGGATGAAAGAAACCTTGTATTGAGAAGTGTAAATCATAAAGATACAGACTCGACCAACTTATACAGAATTACAACCTACACTTATGGTAACAGAATACAACACACTAACTACAGGATAATCATACAAGATATGAAAAGATATAGAGTATCTAAACCATGCAATATATGCAAGATACGATATATGTGCAAGATACGATATATTATGTTAACATCATCCCATTCTTCGCTTATTGGATAAAGCTGATATTTTAGTATGATGTTTATAAATACGTAGGTGACCTACTGTAGAAATTTCATGAAGTTCTGATCAATTTAGGTACACCAAATTGTGAGAAAATCGTAACTGAATTCTGTGTGTTTAAGCTAAAATCAGCCATATTATAATGCGTATATCTTTTTAATTAACCATTAAAATGTGCTGATTTTCGAATATGTTGTGGTAAGCTGAGTTATAAAGCTTCTGTAAAAATATCAAGACGATCGAATATAATTATCTACCGAAAGGTGTTGATATATTGTGACTGAATTTCGGGAAGCAGTGACAATCTTGTTTATGTTAATATGAATGATTGATGGTGGATAATGAGCACATGGACCTGATTTGATGTCCAATGAAGTTTTATAGTTATAAGTTATAATTGTAGATCTTATATGGGTTGATAATGCCTAATTATGTTAGCATTTCGTTATAAAAGCTTTTGGCCTGTTTATCCAAATACTAGTTACTTCGGTTGTCTGTCTGCAGTTTATTTGCCCGAGACGGTGAAAAGTGTTGTGGCTTACACTTTTGGAATGCTGGATGAAATTATCGTAGATGCACATCTTGTTTTTTCTTGTAATATTTCTTATTTACAGTCAGCAAGTGTATTTGTCCCAGTGATTTTGATGATAGATTATAACCTGAATTGGTATCCCTACTCATTTAGAATATACATACATTTGTAATGTAGCTAAGGTAGAACAGATGTGGCGATGGGGTTCTTGTTAATCTACTGGTACGGAGCTACGGTATTTCACCTGTGTGGGAAATTCATGGGAGTCAAATCGTTGTGATCTCTCTTGTGTATGAGTGTTTCATTTGGTGTTGTCTGGTACTTGGAAAATGTAGGGATTTACTTTGACTGTGTATTTCACCATGTATCCTCGTTAATGTTATATACTAATGTTGTTCCTTTTGAAATGGGTGAATAGTCATGTTTCCTTTGTTGACATCTTGTCAGTTGCTTAAGAATTTAATATTTTGAAATATTCTACAAGGAGACTTCTGGCCCTTTGTGTTGGTATTGCTACGTTTTTACCTCGTTTTGGGATTAGTGTAAATAAGCAATGACAAGGGATGTATGCAGCTACTAGATAAAGTTTGGTTGCTTGAATAAGTAATAGCGTTATAGCGGTGGTTAGTAGTGGTCGTTGAGGTCAGATGGTGGCGGATAAAGCATGCATGTTTAGGATCAAGTTTTTACATCCTTACTTCCTCCTTATTATTTTATTTATTGCATGCCTTGCCAAGAGTAAATTCCACTAACATTTTTAAGTCAAAACGCTTGTGTGAGATCTGTAGCACATCGGATATGGTTATCAGAAAATGCTAATGTATTTGTTGGATATCTTAAGTTCCTCATGGTCCAATAGCTTTTATCAACTTTTCTCAATTATCTTGGTTGAAATAAATTAATGTTGTTGTTTTTACTGTTCTGGAGTACCTATTTTCTCCATGATCCTATTATTGTTGGTACCATTTGAAGCTATTGAGATTCCAGTATTCTTACCTATATGAGCATTCCTTAGTCTTAGTATTTCTTTTAGGTGTTGGCTCATAAATAAAGAACGAAGATGCCAGCGGGATATGTATAGCCATACTTAGGCTTTTTAGAATAATGTGTTTAGCCATTATAGCCTATATATTCATTACAATTGTAGTATCGTCGATTTACGAGCCAAATTTGAATTCATTTCCTAGTTGCCGATATATGACTTTTATTTCAGAACCGATTGTTTTGAGTGTGATTTACTTTTGGGTGCAAGATTATTTTGAGAAATGTGGATCATTCTGGACATCTTTGGCTCGCTCGGAGTAGTGTTCTACTCATGATTCATTTGTATACTGCAAGTGGAATCAGTTTACTTGATAGCTGATAAGAGATAGTTGCTACTATGGGTAGTTCATACTATCTAAAACTAAAATGAAGAACTACGGTCATGCTTGATCCCTTCGAGAAACGGAGAGGGCACATAGGCAGCCGCTATGCGGTTCAGCACAACTATGCAAGGTTGTTCATATCATCTGAAAGTGTTGGTTGTTGCTTGACAGTTCATTCCATCTATTCGGAGATAATTGCAACCCTAGCAGTTTATAAAATGTTTTGGTACGAGGTAGTTGCAGTACTGGCTGTTCATACTACCTAATAATGAGATGATTGTTGCGTGTTCGAGATAATTCATACCATTTGATAACCATACAGTATGTGAGACAAGAGATGATTATTACCATTCAAGGTAATTCATATCATCTTCCTCGGCTAGTGAGTTAGGTAATGGTTATTATCGTGCGAGGTAACTTATGTCATCTGAAAAGGAATGGTTACTGCAAGGCAGTTCATACCATCTACTGGGCCATAATTGGCACCCCCACTATATCTGGATGAACCGTATGGGATGGTGAGATTGTCAGGACCACTGGGGCACCCCACCTATGGGTGGATACCCGGAAGATCGCTGCGGAAACGATGGCTGGTAACCAGTACTACCCTGGCATTGGCACTGGCCATTTCTCACCCATCTGACGTGGTGTGTGTTGTCAGGCCCACTAGGGAACCCCACCACCTCGGTGGCTACCCGAAAGACCATCGACACTGGCCGATGGTGGCTGGTATCCAGAACTACTCTGACAATTCTGATATTTACTTGACCCTTAATCGAATTGGTCCGAAATTTTGAAATTCTAGTTTCTTTAGTGGCATATCAGAGAGTCGGAGCTGGCCAAGCGGGTCGTAACCCGACCCGTTAGAAGCGAAGATTCTCTGGTCTGCTAAAACTATTCTCTTTTCCAGCAGCATATGCTCTCTTTGTCACTTCAATTAAGTGTTGCACTTTTAGCTTTGAGTTTTCTGTATGCCCGATTATCAACTGGTGATTTTTTTTTTCATCGGTGTAAAAGTTTTCTATGTTGATTTTCATTGTTAGTATGTTTATTAAGGTTTTTTACACACAGTAGGTGGAACTAAACATATGGACACTTTTCTCTGAAAACTTGCTTGAAGCATTAAAAAGAGCATATGTTTATTTTCATCATTCTTTCTTTAGTTTTCTTCAAGAGCAGAAACTAAAGGGGAGTTAGCATTCTGGAATCTGGATGCTGAAGTTGATGTGAATGTAAGAGATCAGCATGATGGGGGCAGAGTAGATGACAGCAAACAAATTAGTACGTATTCTCACCAAGTATTTAGCTTCTTTTCATTTCAATGAATTGTTCATGGTTTATCTGTTACTACGTGGATGAACTGAATGGCAAAATAGATATCCAATATGTGGGTTTTCAAGTCTAAATTTTGGCTTCTTCGCTGCTTTTGCTGAACTTTTGTGGTTAGGGTGTGATGGTCTTGGTCTAGGACTTTCTGATATCCTTGTCTGACGGCCTCAAAATTTATTGCATCTATTTAACATTATGACACTGGGTTTCAGTGATGATGACCACTCCATTGTGACTTGAAATTTTTCCACCTATTAACTCGGTAACCTTCATCTGGTTTTGTCATTAGTTTGTTTGTAAGGGTTTCACATGTTTCTTACACTTGTATAAAACTGTGACTCTTTTTGCATGAAACAAATACACAATTTGATTGACTATTAAACTCATATACATATGTATATACACGTACATTAAACCCCCTTATCAAGCTCAGCTAGTTTTAGTTTTTCCGTTCTCATTCATTTTCTTTGTTCTGTGAAATTTCCAGATGGATTTATGAGCGAGGAATCCTGTAAAGTTGAGCTTGGACCAACTGAGGTAGTTGTTGCAGGTGATATTCCCAAGGGCTATATGTCACATGCAACTTGGTTTATCCAGGCTCCGAAGACTGCCTCGGTACCTTGTACACTACATGGTAGTTTGGCAAATCGAAGAAGACATTCGGAAAGAGCTGCTTTTTGATGCGAGAGTTAGTGGAACCCTTTTCATGGGTGGACACAGACCTCGCAATAAAAATCATGGAATTAGGTATTTGGTTATGAACTTCAGCAATTATTCACGGCGGCAAGAAACACTCGAACAAACAATCCTTACGAACTTGACGGGTCAGCCAAAACTTCATTGAAACCTTTAAATTTTCTTTTCTACTGAACCCTAACTCACAAACAGAAGAGTAAACTAGGCGGCCAGGAGGATGCATCATGGAGGTAAAGACATTCAGGCAGCTTTTTGTATTTGCTTCTAGATGGGTTTCGAAAATTGTAAGAGCTTGGTTTGAGAGAGATTCTCTGTTTTTGAAACACATCTAGAAGTGAATACAAGAAAGAAGAGCCTTTATCAAAAGGCACTCTGAAGATTTTGTATGCTGAAACCTGGTGGCGGGATGGGCTACGAGGAAGATAAAGGTAAGATAGCCAACTTAGCCCCTCAATTTAATATCCGCTGTTACACATTTTCATTTGTTCAGAGTCTAATTCAAAATCTCTTGCTAGACATTATATTTCTTTAGTCATGCAACAGGAGCAGGGCCATCTCATGAAAATGTTGAATAAGCATGCTAAATTTCTTATATTATAAAAGCCTAGAGTAGGTGGCAACCATCTCTTCATAGGTAATATGAACTGCCTTAGCTATGACATATCTGATCTTGTCATTAACAACGAAACACAAACCCAGAAACTCGGATATATCATAATATTTATCTTTGCAACAGATACACAAGAGGATACAACATTACCTTATAGTATACGGATAAAATAACGTCAACATAATCTACCTCAAGTTTGTTAATAAAAGCAAGAATTAGGGCAAAACTACCATCCAAAGGACTAAGATGCAACTCCAAACCCCCAATTCCGCTGATAAAGTAAGATCGCCTAAACTTACTTCTACGGGTCCATAGAAATTAAAATTAGTAAACCAATATTTATTTTGGTGGTGTTAGACAAATCTTTAAAACCGAAACTTAGATCCGGGTGTTGACTAGATAAATTCTGGTCTGTGCTTCCTGAAATTTAATTTGGACCTTGCTTTAGAATGTTATGGGTTCTTGGAGAAACATAAACACAGACAAAACAGTTTCCAAGGATGAAATTTGATAAGAATCAGTATTATAAATGATAATATTATAAATTAGTATTATAAATGATAATATTAGGTTTACAGACTTAGCAATTAACAAAACTGCCGTGTCAAGTATGACTTTTAGGAAATGGAACAACCAATAACAAATACAGCGACACACACACATACAAACTTAGATCATCTCCTTGAATGAGCAACACAATGAAATTGTAGTAAGAAAGCAAAATGATAGATACATTCCCATTTCACAAGTTTATTAGCATCGCACTTTGCCTTTGTCTTGACAAACTGGGAGAGTGAAATTTTCTGCAAATATGGCAATGCACAAAAGTCTGACATCATCTTTTAGATAAAATCTAGAGAAAAGTTGATGTATGGCGACCTTGATAACTTTACCAAACAATCTGTTGAAGCCCATTTAAACTTCAATAACTGTCTCATAATTTTCTTATTGAAATCTTCTAAATCTTTGGCGGTATGCGTCTTTTTCTTTGAGTTCACCAAAGAATTTGATGAAATTTCAATAGTCACTGTTTGGAGAACCCCTGCATTCTGCAAAAAAAGTTTAACCAAATCCAGCTCCTTCCGTTGTCCTTCAAAGTTTTGAAATTTAATTGACTTGAGCTTCATCAACAAACAATGAGGCATTACATCTACCGTCAAATCATCCTTATCAGCGTTATCAATAATAAGAACCTGTGAACCATGCATGTTGTGAGTTCAACATCAAATGATCAATACAAGCATATCAAATAAACTTCATCTTCTTATTACAAATTAACGACATTATAAAAACAAAAACGATGGATGTCAAGAAGTCAGTGTATTGTTACGTACACCAAAGATTAGTGACTCCAAATTTGGTGATAACTGTAAAAAGGTGAATAATGGTCTAACTTGCTCAGCATAGATAACAGACACTTCCAAAGTGATCAAATTTGTAAAAGCTCGCGTCTCCGGATCCTAATAATATGACATACAAAGTACATTAATCAACTTACTTTAAATTGTTAGAAAAAATAATCTGCCAAAATGGAACTTTCGAAGTGAGCAACCATCATACCTTAAAGAAGGTACCTGCTACTTTCAAGCGCTTTACATTAGAGAGCTTGTTCAAAAAACTTAGAACAACTTCCTCATCTCCATTAAAATACGAGAGGCGTATAACTGCATCCACTAGTGATGGAAAGCTATGCACCACTAAAGTCTTTTTTATAAGATCGTCGATTTTGAGAGACATTAGATTTGGTGCATCAATCTTGGTTATGACAGGAAAATCATATTCAATATAAGATCTTCGTAAACTGTCGACCAGAGTTAATACCTTCAATGTAGATGATATGAAATTTAAATCCTTCCAAGCACAACTTTTCAAACTCAATTCCTCGAGAACAGGACAGCCAGAAAAGAGTTGTTGAGTGAACTCCTCGTCAAAAAAGGAGATATTTGATAGCCGGAGTATCTTAAGTCTTGGAAAGAGTATTGTTTGTGGAAGATGAAGAGTACCACAACGAAATGTTATGTCTAACAAAGTCAGTGATTCACAAGTGTAAAGGTCGACAGGGATTATATCCGAGTAGTCTTCATCATAGGCAGCAAACCTACTGAGAACGAGCTCTTCAACTCTACACTTAATTGCTGTTGTAATCCAATCTTTTATCCGCTGGTCATCAAAGTAGTCACCCTTACAGGTGATACAGAATCTCTTAATATCTGACATGTTACTACGAAGAAGTAATACCCTATCAACGAAATCCATGAAGCTCTCAGTAGAAGATTGTTCTGCTTCGGTATTGGGATTTTTCCGTTTGCGAAAATCAAGAGCGGGAACAGATATCCAGAGATTCTTCCATCTTTTGGACAGAATTGTTGTTGAAACCGCACATTTGGTGGGAAGCAAAGAGAGAATGTGACGGATTAGGAATTCTGGTAACCTGCTGATCCTATCCTCCTCCTCCTCATCCATGGTGGTCGTCGCTCCTATAAAGCAACCAAGAAATGATTTTTTTTTTTATGGATACGTTAAACAAGTTTTTCAGATAAACACTGAGCAAATAGACTAAATTGGCATGTCCAGTTCAAACTGGTTTCCATCCCCAAAAATCATCTCTGGTTGGGCATTCCCAGATATCAAGAGCCGGAATCCATATCCGGAGCATCTTCTAAATAAACAATAACACATTTGGTGGAAAGTAGAGCGAATATGAGGTTTCAATTTTAGTAGGTAGATTAAAATCACATAGAGATATATACTAAGAACAACGACAAGCCTAGAAATCAAATTTGAATACGATGGATCTAATCAGTAGTAGTACAATGATATATATATTCTTCAAAATTAGAATTCGAAGACGCCGGCCTGACTCTACTCTAGTTCTAAATCAGTTTGCAAATGGGCAACATCTACGACCATCTTACTTTCCTTGCGTTGATCATCTCAGTCAACTCTAATTATTTGACTAACAAATTTTTTAAAGAAATTCTTAAGAAGGAAAAACTGATTTCAAAGGTCGCCTCCGGATGCCAAGGGTATGTTATGGATAGTCATAATCCTAAAAAGCAAATTCCTATGCACTTGCAAAAATTGTTAGTACAAACAAAGGAATTAATGGTACTTACCGGCAGCACAGAAGGATTATGCAGTAGAAGCTGAAGAATTTGGAGTGCAACAGCACTTGTCAAACTGAAGATCAATAACCAACACCACCCATATTCTTAAATGCAGTTGAAGAATCAACTAGTATAATTTTAATTTTGTTTCTCTCCTTCCTTGCCGGTTGTGTTATTATGGGTAAAACGTGGAGGCATGATGTATTACCAAGGACTAGTCAATGCCTCGACAGACTGCTGCCCGTCCACCCACTCACAACTTAAAATCATTCATTCATGATTCTTCATTTAAGAAACAAAAGATACCCAGACAGGAGACTTTATGAGATTGATTGACACAGACGGACGGACAGACAGAGAGACAGATGAACATGCCCTTAGCTTGCGTTACTGATGCTGAAATAAATAAATAAATAAATAAATAATCACCCCTTGTATAAAACTTTGAGTAACGATACACACTACCACTATCTCCACCGCAAAGAAATCCAAGCCCTGTTAAGGCAGCCCTGGTAGAGATTTACTGGGGTAGGGCCAAAAGTGGGGTCATCTTTTTTTTCCTCTCTCACACGGTGCAGCCGCGGGATTTGCACCACGATATACCAATCATTTTCGTAAAACTTTAGTATATTGTTTGCTAAATCAACACAATTAACTGGTTATTATTTTATTTTTTATAACTCATTATATTTGTATTTGACTAAAAAATTATTCCCTCCGTTCCACTTTAGATAACGTTTTAAGAGTTTTCACACATATTAAGAAATAGAGAGAGATAAAAAAAATTATATATATGCCCTTGAGAAAAGTCTTCAAACATTAATTGTTATTAGTGTATTTAAAAATAAACTTATGGTTCCAAGATAAAATGTTAGGGTATTATGGGTAGTTTTGTGGTGAAAATATGAAAACTATCAAGTAATATGGAACAAAAAAATAATCCTAAACACTCATCTAAAGTGGAACGTAGGGAGTATTAAAATAAAAGTAGTAATTATTGAAATAAAAGTTCCCGACCGCACGGCTCCGCAAATCATTTTTTGAGCTCGGGTTTATTTAGGGGCGACTCCAAAAGAATTAGGAACGACACAAAAAGACAAAATAGGTTGAAAATACTTATATGTCCCTTCATAATCGGTAGTTTAGTTTTTTTTTATCTACCGATTACAAAATCTCATTTTTGGGGCAACTCTATATTCGGTAGTTATATGAACTATTTTGACTACCGATTATAGGCTCAACCAAATTAGAAAAATAGAGGATTTTTACAAAATCTCATTTTGGGGTAACTCTATATTCGGTAGTTATATGAAATATCTTGACTATCGATTATGCTAGGATTTTGGTAAAGTGGTCCACTGTATAATCGGAAGTCAGGATACCTTCAGTTACTACCGATTATAGGCTCAACAAAAATTCAAAAATTACAAAATTTTTGCAAAATCTCATATTGGGGCTACTCTATATTCGGGAGTTAAATAACCTAAATTCTCTACCGATTATGGTAGCATTTTTGCCAAAGGTCTACTTTAATTGGGAGTCAAGATAACTTTATTTACTACCGATTATAGGATAATCAAAATTCAAAAGATAGGGGATTTTATTTTGGGGATACTTTATATTCTACTAGACCATATTAAGGGATTAGTAACTCAAATTAGCAACAGGTCTACAACAGTTCCTAATTAGCAACATGTCTAAAACGTTGCTAATTAGCAACTAAAACTCATTGTTGCTAAAATTTCGCAACAGCTTATTTCTATTGCTAATTCCGCAATTGCTCAGGCCCTTCTGCGATTCGCAACTGCTTTCATATCGAGCATGCCACTCGTGTGTGTGCCAAGTAATACAATGGTTATTTTTTCGCCCAGTCAAGTCAAGCCTTTTTGAATCAGATAGATGATTCCACCCTAACTTCCACAATTCTATAACCCTAGAGTTTGACGACTTATACAAGACTCCCTTCTCATTTTATTTTCATCGGTTCACTCGCTTCTCTCCTTTCGGCCGTAAGAAGAAGAAGAAGAAGAAGAAGAAGAAGAAGAAGAAGAAGAAGAAGAAGAAGAAGAAGAAGAAGAAGAAGAAGAAGAAGAAGAAGAAGAAGAAGAAGAAGAAGAAGAAGAAGAAGAAGAAGAAGAAGAAGAAGAAGAAGAAGAGGTAAGACTCAAGAGCAGTAGATGGTGGTGAAGAAAAAGATACTAGTACACGGATCACACCTATCTCAGTGATTAGGTTCTTTAATTCAATTTGATTTGATTTTGTTGCTTATTGATTTGATTTTTCGTTGTTGATTATGTGTAGAAAAGAGAAAGTGTACCGATTTAATAAAGATGGAACGACGAAGCTTCTTATACATAAACAGACTGATAAAGTAGGTTTGTTTATTTTTTAAATGATTTTGGTTTTATATGAGGTGCTGATTTGGTATGTGAAATTTGATTTAGGGTTTTCATTTTGTGATTTTGATTTGTAGTGTAACCAATAATTTCGATTCAAGAACAGAATGAGAAATCATGTGTACATCGCCCTACTAATTTATCTAATGGTGTATTGAAAGAAGAGTTGTTATGTATTTGATTTAAGTCTTCAGATTCGTATTTAGAACATCTTAATCTTAGTTCTAAAATTGGTCTACTTTTGATTTCAACTTAATCTTATCTTAAAATTATTCTTGATTGGTTATAGTAACTTCAATCGAAAGATGGCTCCAAGTTGTTTCTACAATGGCAACGAAGATGTTGTAACATTCATTTTTAATGTGATATGTAGGAAATAGGTAATAAAGAGGGTGGGAGTTCGTGTAGAAGCAGCATAAGATGCTTGTGCATTTTGATTGATGAATTTTATTGCAGGCACGAATAAACTGATGTTTGGAGGATCAACGCTTGAACTGCCACTGTAAGTTCATTGGTTTCTCACTTATTTGTTGGTTTGTAAGTGGAGTTTGTTGGATGGTGGAGTTTATGCAGATATGAATTCCAATGAGATCAATCGTTGTTTGGTGAAAACGATTTCACATATGATCATGTTGGCTCACGGTTCATATCAAATACTGTCTCTAGTTGAGTTGGGAGAACGAGCAGATGATTTTATTCCTCAAGAGGAACGTCGGGAATGCAGATCTTGTAAGTTTTTTTCCGTGTGCTCTAGTTAAGCTGCTGCTGATAACAGAAGTATCTATAGAGAAGATCAAGTTGGCACCATTTCTACATCCATGTAATTTTAGCTGGTGTCGCATGCCATTTAATAGGATTCTCATACCTTCTTGATAACTAATTCAAATATTTACTTGGTTGTTTTAGAATAAGTTCTTGAGCTATCGAACTTTAGCTGATGGTGAAGGAAAGTTGTTGATTTTTCACATGTGATAAATTCTATCCATAAATTCCAGATATAATTTGAATTCATCTCTTGTTATGCATTACAGGTAGAAGTAATTTTTCGCAGATTCTGTTTCTCTTATCCAACTTATGAAGGGATTCGCGAACTAGTATAAAGAAATTGTAGATTGTGCTAGCTTCGTGCAAAGTAGAGATATCTTCTTAACTCATGCATTTTACTATTATACTTATTACATGATAGAATGAGATTGATTACGAATCATAGTATGAATAGGCTCCACCTAGTAACACCACCTCAGTCTCCAAAGGGAAACACCAGATTATAAAAGATACAGACCTCTACCATGCAGTTAAATTTCGAGCGTCACTCCTGTTTCTATAAATTTCTTTGGTGATTACAGCAATTATTATGTGTTATCAAATTTGTACATTCACTTTCATTAAATGTAAGCCATGTAGTAATGCTAGATTTTATGAGATGTAACCTTGTTAATTTCTTATGTTTAGTTATTTATGTTTCTCTACCCATGAAATACACAAGTGAATTCGTATTTCCATGTTGGACCGACAAAATTTCTTTTTCTTAACTTTAGAAATTCGCATTTTATGGACGCAGTGGGATGCAACAGGACATGAACGTTTCAGGACAATCACTAGCAGTTACTGCCATGCTGCACATAGCATTATAGTAAGTTTTTCACATATCAAGTTTTGAGATGCTTAACCAAGACAACCAAGTTACTAACTGTTAATTTTTCCAGGAAGTGTATGATGTACTGACCAGGGGAGCTTCAACAATGTCAAGCATTTCCTAAATGAAATCGATCGATATGCTGGTGGAAGTATCGATAAACTTACTTTTTGTTGGTAACTAATGTGATCTCACAACGAACAGGGTTGTGTCTTATGAGACTGGCAAGGTAATTTAAATACAACCTACAACTGTTGAGTCAGTCTTCGTTATATATGTGTTTGAATTAATGTTATGCAAGTTTCCTTTAGTCAATCCTAGTTGATGGGCGTACTAGATTTGAGATGGTTATCAATATAGCAAACTAGACATGATGTTTCAAAATTGACTAGAGTTCTAGTGAGTCTTTAAGTAAGTCCTATCAATAGTAGTAGATCGACTCGAGTCTCGACTAAAGTTCAAAGTACAAGAACAAAAAGATCAAGGAGACCATGTCCATAGTGGAGCAGCACAAACAAAAGGTAAAACAACGCCAAGATGTTGGACTAATAGACTGAGAAATAACTCCTGCATGATTGAGCAATATTTGTTAACTTGGTCTTGCTTGTGTTGATGCTACTTAAGGCACTTTCTGATGATGTTGGGATTTTACCCCGAAACATGTGCAAAAAAATGCTATTAACGTCGAACAAACTTTCATGGCCATGGCTTCTGAAATTAAATAATGTTGATGTTATTGTAGGTTGTTAACTTCTGGTGGTGATCTAGTACGCTTACTTATTTTCTGATCGCCAATACTTGATTCTTACCAGTTTATAAATTGATTTGCAGGCGGATTTTGTACCTGTAGGTGCAGATCAGAAACGAGACATCGATTTGCAGGAGAATACTTCATAGATACACTCAACTGGATATCCGCTGGTGCTTGGGTTACTCGGTATAAATGAAAATCTTGATTTTACCTTCAATTATAAATAAATTCTACTCTTTTTTGTTATCATTAAAGATTTTGGCTTTTGTATTCATTAAACCAATGGTAATGGTTTTTCTTGCAATGGTACTTACAGTTTATATTCATTAAACCTTTCATAGCACCTTGTGTTAACATCCCATAGGATGATGTGAAGTTACAAATGAGGAACAGTTTACCTAGAAAAAAGATAACACTTGTATAGGATGTCAAGAAGCGAGTTTATCATTTCACGGGAACAATTTTTCCTTGTTTTGTCTTCTGAAACCTCGTAAACTGAAACTTTGAACTGCTGCTTATGCAGGTAGAATAATATCAGTTTAATTTCCTTGTTTTGTCTTTTTAAACCTTGTAAAGTGAAGCTTTGAAGTGCTGCTTATGCAGGTAGAATAATATCAGTTTAATTTTCTTGTTTTGTCTTTTTAAACCTTGTAAAGTGAAGCTTTGAACTGCTGCTTATGCAGGTAGAATAATATCAGTTGGAGCAGGGAATTTGTATTGTTCAGCAAATGAAGGTGCTAATGATGCCAAGGAACCTGAAGAAGTTGGTGAAGGTATGAAGTTTATTCATAGAGCTCAGGTCAAATTGTGTATCCCTTACATGATGAGAAACTTAGCAACTAGTAAAATATTAGGTTGAACTACAAAATATTTTATATGAATGTATAAGTTTAACAGATCATGATTGTAAGTTTGGAACCATTCACTTAAACATTCATCAATGAAATATTTGTATGTTGTTTGGATGTGAATTATGAAACATTGAAGTTGAATATATGTATGCGGGCATGTTGAAATGGATGAATCAGTATTATAGCAGGGAAATACTTGGGGGAAATCAATTTTGACTCGGTCAACGAAGACCTGACCATTTTTTTTCTGTTGCTAAAAAAATAGCAACAACTCATAGAGTTGCTAAATTTTGGTCAAAATCAATTCAATGAAAACTTGACCTGAAATTAGCAACTGAATAAAAAAATTCGCAACAGCTGAGTTCTGTTGCTAAATTTCTATTTTCGCATCTGCTCTGTAGTTGCAGAATATCCTACAACTACACCCTCAATAGAATTTGTAAAATTTAAGAAGTTCATGATGATGAATAACAATTTTCTTATTAATTCTCTCAATTGATTGCAAGAAATATCTAAATGGAACTAGAATAGTTACAACTTTCTCTATTCTCTTTCCTTTAATATTTTTTCACACTCACTAAAAGAACCTCCCTTAATTTTACATTTGAACTACTATTTATAGTGAAATCTTTACAACTATAATAACTTACGAAGTATCGTAACTTATGATCGCAAGCTTATTTTATCTCGCAAACTTTCCATTCTTCTCCCACGTATCTTCTATCATCGTGTTATTTTGAGACACTTTCCTTTTATAAAAATTGCTATATTCGCAACCCAACCTTTTGCGATATTTGGTATCTACATCTTGCCTCTTCTCATGTTAGTTCTACGAAGAAGAAATGTCATGAGAACCTCTATTCTCGTAAATTTAATATAGTTTCATCACCTATTAGATTCGCAACACGTATTTTTCTCTTTCATTAAAATTTTGACACGTTGTTTCGTAACTGTCCTTCTCAACCGTTCACGTCTAATCGCATTGATGAATTTTTACTTCCATCGAAATCTCCCTTCCTTATAAATACTATCTTTTTATTCTTCTTTTTATTCTTTTATTCTATTCATCTTCTTTACCACACCTTCTTCAGCAATTTCTTCTTTTTTTTCTTCTATTAAGATTTCTTATCCTTTTCACTTCTTTTCCTCTCTGTTTTTCTATTTTTCATCCAATGGCTCCAAAGAAGAAAACTATAGAACAACTTAATGCAGAGTTTGCTGATAGAGATCTCGTCCTTTCTGAAATTGATGGTCATAATAAGTCCTCTCTCTGTATGGAACTCTTTACTGATCTCCATTGGGATGATCGGAAAGTTTTAGTCTCATGAGGACAAATCCTCGCAGGTCTCCCTCTTCCTCTTTATGATGTCCATCTTCCTTTATTCTATGAAATTATCTCCCATCCAAATTTCTCACGAGCCATTTAGCAATTGACTGGTGATTGCATTCGCATTCTGGTTGAATTCGCAACTCGCGCTGCTACTGGAAAATCTTTATATCCAATTGATCTTAGGAAACCTGTATTTAGGGATGTAGAAATTGTTGCTGCAAACTATACAGTCGAGAACTTATTCAACAATTATACATTAATTCCTGCGAAGAAGGAAGGTAAGCGTTGGGGTATTCGTCTTCATTGTAAAGCTGATATTGCAGAAGATGATCTTCTTATGCACGATATTGATTATGCCTCAAGAAATAATAAAACCCCTCGCCGTTCTCATGATGAAGATTGGTATAATTACCCTCTAGCATTATCGGGTTCTTACATTTCTGGGATAGTTGATCTTCCTGCGAACCTTCGTGATCGTAACTATCAACCTTGGGTCTTTTCTTGGCCTAACAAAGATAAAGATATATGTATCTCCATCCCCTTATCTTCTTGTTATTTTTCAATTTGTTTTCAAATGAGGTAAGAAACACTTTTATATGTATTCTAAACAATATATTGTTGCCTCTGTTTCTTATCCTTATTTGAATTTATAGACTCTTCCTGATTTTCCTGGGACCGTTGCGAGTAAAGATAAGAACTCAACTTCTTCTGAAATGATATCTGTGAGACAGAGAACGCTTCGTTCTGCGAAGAACACCAAACCTTCTGATGAAGAAAATACTCTTCGCAAAGGAAAGAGGAAGCTTGAGGATGTGATTTCTGCAAAAAAGAGGAAGAAACTCCCAACCAGTACTTAATCCAACGTGATTTCCTTTAGCAAGAATGTTGACGGAGAACAAAGTGATGAAGATTATAAATTTACTGAGAAGGGTCTTAGCTCTAACTCTAATACTATTTCTGATAGGGGATATGATGATGACAATGATGAAGAAGATGAAGACTATATCAATGCAGAAACTTCTGAGTCTGCAATGATTCAAGTTTCTGAGGCTTTTATCCACTCTTCTCGTGGATTAGGAAACTCTCCTACTGCGAATGCTCGTAAATTTATTGCGAAGGCTTGCAAAGTTCCCACTGTACTCAACAATAACTCACTTAATGGAATTTCAAGATTCGTATCTCCTGCAAAATTATACGCTTTGGGGAGTATGGTAAATTTCTTTTCTATTCCTTGTCTATTTCCCTTATTTCATTAATTTTTAATCCTTTTTATTTATTCAGGTTGGGAGGGTCAGCTGCGCAGCTGCTTCAGATTGGGAAAGGCGTCATTCCATTGCTGAGAAGAAAACTTTAAGCCGTTGTAAGAAGTTGGAAATTGAGAATTCAAAACTTCGTCAGCAAATAGAGGATTTAAATATTGATAATACGGAATTAAATTCCCGTTGTGAGGATAACCTACAATCTGCGAATATCGCAGCTGGAAGTTCTTCCCTTCTTGAGGAGAATAATCAATTAAATCTTGAAAATACTTCTCTTCGTAATGATAAGAAGCAATCAGAAGGTAAGTTCGTGTATTATGACTACTTTAACTCTGTAATTTGCTAAAAGATTTCTTAATTCCTTCCCTTCCTCTTTATTCTCTTATCCTGTAATTACTTCAGAAAATTATGCGAAGATGAATGATGATCTAAAAACTATTCTTTCCGCACGTAACCAGAAGATTCGTGATTTAAAATCTCAACTTCAAATTTCTCGGGACAATCATAATTTAAATATCAAGCGTTTCCGAGCTAAAATGACTCGCAATATTTGTGAAGACAACCAAATTCCTCTCAAGAAGTATCAGACACTCCTTTCTGAAGAAATTCCCAATGATACCCCGTATTTAGAAATTTCTGATAGTGAAGTTGAAGATGATATCTCCGAAGAAGAAAAAGAAGATCATTTTGATAAAGATAAATCATCTTCAAAATAGTTTTAATCCTTTCTGTATATTTGCTTCAGTTCTTTTATCTTGTTCACTTGAGTACTGCACTTTTTAATCCATCAACAATTTCCTTTTGAAATTTAATTAGTACTAATGTCTTAATTTTGCGAGGATAAATTGATGTTTAACTGAATTCTTCCCTCTGTTTGCATTACTTGATCATATGGAGAGAAATAATATAGAGAAATAATATATTTTGAAGACCTAACTTAGTATTCCTTTCCCCCTTATTATTGCTCTTCAGGTGATCAATCCTTATTTTTAGTATCTAGAATATCTACCTTAGTTTAATGTTGCGAAGCTTCAAGATTTTGCGAAGTATATAAGTAATCTTCCCCTTGAAGTATAAGTATTATGAATCCTCCTTGCAGAATTACGAAACATCCTTGAAAAAAAATATAAGAAGTATGAAATATTCTTGAAGAAGCATAAAAAGTATGAAACATCCTTAAAGAAGTATACGAAGTATGAAACACCCTTGAAAAAGTATAAAAAATATTCACTCTATGAAGAAACATTCAATGTTTGAATAAGTATAAGAAGTATTGAATCTCTGAAAAAGTATAAGATGTATTGAATCTTTGAAGAAGTATAAGAAGTATTTAATCCTTATAAAATTTAACGAATATGAAATATTCGTCTTTGATTGTGAACAAAATATATTGTTGCCTCTATGATTATGAAATCTTTATATATATATTCTCGTAAAAAATTTCCAACAATATTGATGGAATTGATTTCATTAGTTGTTGTGGTCTTATCATGCCTTCCTAAGTAAAGGTCTTATTTTTCCACCTCTTTTTTGGTAATATTTTTGCGATAATATGACAAGTCTGAACATTCTTACGAATATACAACCTCGTGACATTATCGTCTTGCGATGAAATTGCAGGACGTTATCACACTTTCATGTAATAACCCACTGATCTCATCTTAACTTTATTGTATGTAATTCTGCGAGTATGTATATATACATATATCTTTTTTTTTTTCCGCAGAAATATTACTGGTGCACAAATATGACAAGCATTTATGTTCTTGCGAACAAAAAGCCTCGTGACATTTGCGTCTTATAGCACGTATCAGCTCCCTAATGGAGGGTGCTGCCCTTTATCTTCCCCTTGGTTGCCCCTTCAAGGAAGCGTACATCGACCATACAAGGTTAGATCTTCCCATCTGGTTTTGCAAACAACCAGCTTTTGATCGCAACCTCTTATCCTTTTTTCCTATAGGGCTTATAGTTACGAGGTTGCACCCTATGGGGTATCTTTGGGCCAAGTGCATCATTTGACAAGACTTGTCAAGAATGGAAGATGTGCTTCAAACCCATCCGGAACTCTTGACTCAACCGTGTACCTCGGCGCCTTGATCGTTTTCTACACTTCTTGAGAAAGACAGTATGCCTTAGTCTCCCAAACTATATCCTGGTACTTCGCAAGATTAGGTTGAGAATCCAAGGTGTCTAACCCGGATAGGTACCCCGCTTTTGGGTAGTACCCCGTATTGTCCATGTACTCAGGTTCCTTGGTGGTGTTCCGGTTTCCCTGAGCCATGCTTGTAGGTACCCCCTTAAATGACGTAATTTTAGGACTTTTCCTCTTAAGAAATGTTGCTTCGTGAACTAGGGTGTACGCCACAAAGGTTTGCCTGTGTAAAATTTCTGCGGCTTTCTTTCTTGAAAGCTAATCACAGTTTGCAGTCTTTTGTTCGCAAATATGTTTTGCGTCTTTCTTCAATGAAAGATAATCGCAAAAAAAAAAAATTGTATTCGTAAAAATACTTCACAAATATTTTACGTTGAAAAATACCTCATTTCATTTTCTTGTTTTTTCAAAATGCATTTTATTATACGCTGTGAAGAAATGTACTGATTACCTTCGTAAATCATACCTATTCTTTACCTTCGTAAATTTCTTGTATGCTCAATCATTGTAACTTCATTCCTTCATGACTTAATCTTCAGCCATTAAATTTTCACTTCTCTTTGCAGCCTTTGTTCTTTTTCTCCAACTTTCCTTCTCAACAGTTTTTCCTTCGCAAACTTCTACTTCAGTATCGTAACATTTCTTCCCTTCTGCCCAATCACCCTTGATAACCCCAATACCTTTAGGATGAGGAAATTTTATGCATTGATGAAAAGTTGAAGCTACGCCTAAAATCTCGTGAGTCCAAGGTCTCCCTATCAAAGCGTTATACGGTGATTCAACATCAACAACGCAAAATAAGATTTCAGTTCGCATCCCCCCTAATGGAATTCACATGCTTATTTCTCCTTTAGGTTTATTGGCAGTTCCATTAAAGCCATAAATCCTGTAAGTAGAAGGTATTAGATCTTCGTCCTTTCCCCCCATGATTTTGTAAGCAGGATATAAGAGAATATTCACAGAGCTTCCTATATCAATTAAGATTCTATTAAGACCAAATGATTCTCCATCTGTATCATCCTCACTTTCTTCCATATTCAGACAAATTTCCAATATCACTACCAATGGATTATCATGTATTTCGCAACCTTCTGGAATTTCTGTAGCTTCAAAAGAGATTTCACGCTTCTGCCAATCTTCGAGTCGTGAAATTTTTGCGATGTTCATTATTTCTATTCTGTCACCATCTCTCGCATATACCCTACTTAACACATTATCATGAAAATCTTCTATAGTTTTATATGAGTGAACTATAAAATTGCAGAAAAAATTTCTTGCTTTTGGTCCCACTTCAATGTTTAAGATTTCTTTTCCCTTTTCTTGTGTTGTATTCACCATGCGAGTTTCCATTGGCGCTTGCGGTAATTGTTGCGATTGTGCTTGCTTGAGTAAAAAGTGATCTAGTTTGCCCTGATCAATCATTCGCAAGATAATCCTTTTGATATTATTACAACTATTTGTAGAGTGCCCATGAAAATGATGGTACAAGCAAAATTCATGACTTCTTGGACCAATTGGTGGTTCCTTTCCCATATTCCATGGAGTTGGTATATTCTCCATCAAGATAATTTCCTGCCATATCTTTTCTACACTTGTATTCAAAGGTGGAATCTTTATTTCTTCTCTTATCATTCTTTGACCTCCTTGACTATTGTTATAACTTTGTCTATGATTCCCTTGTCCAAAATAATTCTGCCTTTGTCCCCCATAATTTTCTTGCTGCTGATCTAATCTTGGGATCTGGTTATTTCCTCCTCGACTGTAGAAATTCCTTTCTCTATCATACTCTTCTTGATCTTTACTTCCCATTGCTACCATTTTGGCTGGATATTGTTGGTTTTCTTTTCTTCTGATATCTGCGAAGATGTTTGCGAAGTACCTGCTACTACATTGATTATTTTAGGAAGTAAGTTTGCTCCTGTGTCTTGATTGTTGGTGTTTACCACTGGATATGACTCCAAATTGTTTTGCTTTTCTTCTAATGTAATGTACTCCTCTTGCAATTCTCGCAATTCTGTCATCATAATCGAATTCTTTCTTCAGAAGATTTGAACATATAATTGTTCAGTTGCAAACATCGCATTTATGAAAGACAAAATCAGGTATCTCTCATCCACACGTCCTGCCATATCACTGCACATAGTTTTCCATCTTCTTACCAAATGCTTCAAACTTTCACCAATTTTTTGTTTTAAACCAAACACATCTTCAATGCCAAGTCGCGAGGAATGATTCGTGATATATGCTCCTAAGAAAGTTACTTGTAAATGATTAAATGATGTAATAGTGTTCTTGGGAAGTCCTTCGAACCATTTTAGAGCTTCTCCTGTTAAACTTGATGCGAAGTACTTGCATAATACAGCATCATGATTCTCCCATTGTACCATGCATCTTACATATGCTTTAATGTGCTGAATAGCACATGAATTCCCGTCAAAGATGCTAGTTAACGTAGGAAGATTGCACTTTGGTGGAATCCCTCCCAACTGTACCTATCTAGAAAAAGGAGACCTCTCAGCTTCTTCTATTGCTTCATCTAATTTCCTTCTATCTCCTCCTTCTCTACTGCTTATCATTCCTCTCATTTCCGCTAATTCTCGAAAGATTCGTGCATTTGCTTCAGAATTCTCCTCTATTGGCCTCTTCAACGCAGCTTATCTTCTTCTACGTTCTTGCATCTCCTCTCTTGCGATTCTTCGCATTCTATCATACTCTTCATTAATGTTTTCATTTGCATGATTTTGCAAATATCTCCTTTCCAAATTGTCACAATTGTTTTGTTTCAGAGCATTTTGAAATTCTTGTTCTTCCATTTCTGTTCTCCTCATCCTTCTCATATGAATATCTGGAATTTCTTCTTCTTCATTTCTCCTTCTTCTGTGATTTATTTCTTCCTGGTTTGCCTGAACTCTGATTCCAAGATTTGGTTCGCTCCTTGTTATTTATTCTCGTTGATTCCCAATCTTCCTCCGAATTCTATCACACCCAAGATTTTGATTGTTGCGAGCTTGTTCACGTCTTCTTACTCCATCTTCGTAATTGTTTTGATGCATAACTTGTTGTCTCTCAATTTATTCCATGAGTTGCCGCTCTTCCTCTTGATTTTCTTCACCATTCTGATTATTTTCCCTTGGAAGTGGTTCTGTTTGTAAATTCTCCATATTTTGTTCGTGATTTGGCACTAGAATGAAACGATTCTCTCGATTTCTTTCAACTTGATTCTGTGCTTGTTCTTGCATCTCATTTTCGCTATTGATTGTTGGCGAATTTTGTTCTTCTCTTCTTGGTCTAGCATTTGATCTTACAACACTTTGAGATTTCCTCCTTTGTAACATCTCATTTTCCCTTCTCAATTATTGATTCTATCTTTTTAGATTGGCACGTTCTTCAGCTTCAAACCTTCGTTCTTCTTGAATTTCTTGTCTCAATGTTTCTAACATCTCCCTTTCTCTTTCACGAGTTGTTCCTCCCATCAATCTCCCATTTTCTCTAATTTGTGGTTCTCTGTATGTTTCTGCTGGTGTATCAGTTCTCCAAGTGTGTATACTCACTCGATCATGATCTTCTGTTTGTTGAATTTGATTTCTTTGATTATTCCTTCTCCTACTAGGTTCTCCTGTTACATTTGCTTCTCCACCTGCAAGCCTTACACTTCTTCTTACTGCAGTCAATGGTTCTGATGTATTTCTTCTTCTAGCCATTTCAGATTTTCAAAACCCCCTATAATTTTTGCTAGAACAATCTTCTTCTCCCTGTTTCTAGCGCCAATTATGTAGTTGCAGAATATCCTACAACTACACCCTCAATAGAATTTGTAAAATTTAAGAAGTTCATGATGATGAATAACAATTTTCTTATTAATGCTCTCAATTGATTGCAAGAAATATCTAAATGGAACAAGAATAGTTACAACTTTCTCTATTCTCTTTCCTTTAATATTTTTTCACACTCACTAAAAGAACCTCCCTTAATTTTACATTTGAACTACTATTTATAGTGAAATCTTTACAACTATAATAACTTACGAAATATCGTAACTTATGATCGCAAGCTTATTTTATCTCGCAAACTTTCCATTCTTCTCCCACGTATCTTCTATCATCGTATTATTTTGAGACACTTTCCTTTTATAAACATTGCTATATTCTCAACCAAACCTTTTGCGATATTCGGTATCTACATGCTCGTATAGTTACGAAAAACAGTTGCTGACTGGATTTCTCAACAGGGCTAAAGCTGTTGCGAAAAACTGCAACAGGGTGTTTCGCAACAGCTAGCTGCTGTTTCAACCCCGTTAAGCAACATAAATAGACTGTTGCTAATTCCTTAATTTGGTGTAGTGTTCGGAAGTTATATAATTGATTCCCGATTGTAATGTTATCTACCGATTATAAATGGTAGTTTGGCCATTAAAAAATTACCCCGGAAATTATCTACCAATTGTAAAATTATTTACTGATTGTGTCGCCCTAATTATTTTTGAGTCGCCCTAAAAATGCTAGGTTTTTGAGAGTGAAAGTGCAAGTTATATACAAAGCCTTTTGAGTACATTGGTGCTTTCTAATCCACGTGGCACTGATCTCCCTTTTCACTTGTACTCTCAACTGAGATTTAGAAAGTCATTATGTCCCAAGTTTGTTTCGGGGCCTGTAGAAGGGGATGGGCATGCCTAAAAGGAATTAAGTGAACTTTGTGGTTTACGAGCCATGAAAAAGTGATTATAGGACCTCAATTGTAGAGGTGTACAACGGTTGGACGGTTGCGGATTAGGGGTCACCCGCAATCAAACCGTAAAAGTTGCGGTTTTGGAAAATCAAACCGTGTCCGGTCCAATCACTCTCGGTTTTTTCATCCGCGGATCAGCGGATGATACGGTCCGGTTGCGGATCAACCGCGGATTTACTCAGGAAAAAAAAAACTAAAAAAAAAAAAAAACTAAGTTAAGAAAGATAGACAAATAATGCAGTGTTAATTCATTGACAACTTGGCATGTTATTCTTAGATGTTTGATAATGAAAATTATATGGGTCTTGAAATGATTTAATTTATGTTTTATGTTCTGATTTCTTAATGTTTGGGCCATGTCATGTGATTAGAATTTTTTGTTGGATTCAGGCTTTCAGGTATTTACAATGTGCATGCTTTAGAATTATAATCATGGTTTATATATAAAACCCAAAATTGTGGCTACACAAGCCCACAGAACTAGATAGGGAAGTTAAGGCCTTTACTACCCTACGGTGCGGTTAAAACCGCGGTTCTACGAATCCAACCGCAACCAAACCGCTAAACCTTGCGGATTTGAAAACTCAACCGTGTCCGGTCCGTAGCCTCTTGCGGATTGGTTTTCACCCGCAATTTTGCGGACGGTTATGGGTGAAAACCGCGGTTCCGTTTTTTTTGCACACCCCTACTCAATTGTTATCGTGAATGTTTTTTGTTTTCCCGAATGATAAGGGAACAAAAATAGAATCCTATTTTTAGGGTTCTAGGGGGTCAGAGATTTTGGGGACTATTTTACTAAATTGAGTCTAAATGTTATGGGGGGAGATTATATTTGTGTAAAAATTGTAAAATACCCTCCATAATTTTAATTTATTCCCCTTATACCTTCTCATTAACTACCTAATCTAATAAAAAAAAAAAAACTGAAAAAAACGAACGATTAAAATCTGCTGCCCCGCCTCCTCTTTTTTTTTTTTTTTTTTTTTTTGTTCTCATTTTCTTTCTTCCTTCTTCTTCTTTTCTTCTTCCATTGAACATATTTCAACGATTAATCGTCGATTCAAAAAAAAGTCGTCGTCGATTAAACTCATTCTAGGTCAATCCCAGTCGAATCAACCTCCCACTGAAGCAGAGAAACCAACTTCATCCACTGAAGATGAAAGTGAAGATCAAGAGGAAGTGAATGCAGAAGTTCCAGCAGCCGCCGAATCTCCTGTTATGACAGCAATAAGGTATGAATTCAAAAACCCAATATTTATTTAAGCGTTTTGTTGATTAATCAGTTGGTTTCGAAAATTTTAGGGCTGAAAAACGGTTTCTGAAAATGCTTACGGCTGGGAGTTCTTATATTCCTAGCCGTAAATAGGTTCAACGGTTGGGAATTGTCGACTTACCAGCCGTTTATACAAAACACGATAGGGATATATAAGAACTCCCAGCCGTAATTAAATCGACGTGTACGAGATGGTGCATTCCCATCCGTAACCAGTGTTATACGGCTAGGAATATCCTAGCTGTATGTTCTCCTGTGTTCAATTTTTTTCAACTGTTGTTTTGTTACGTCTCGGTTTTCCCAACCGTATATTTATATCATGACCGTAATATACAGTTTCCTAGACTTTTTTACATTACGTCTTGTAAATTCCTAGCTGTGTTATGCCCTGTGTTGTACTGTGAACTAGCAATACACAGTCGTATAGGTTTTTCTATCCGTAATTTATTTTGCATCTTGGAATATCCAACTTTCCTAGCCGTAATGTTGTTTTCGGCTTGGTCGATAGAAAGTTTCCTATCCGTAATATATTTTGCGTCTTGGACTCTTCATTTTTTCTAGCCGTACTTCATGTTTTCGGATTGGTTCTCTCTAATTTTCCAGACGTATTTCTTATATACTTTTGGTTTTCTTGCCTTGTTTGTCTCGGAACAGAGGGAAAGAAAAGAAGAAAAGATCCCAAGAAGTAACACCTTCTAGTGATCCTACTTCACAACCTCGTCACTTAAAACCATTCAAGGAAAGCAATCGGAGTTGTGACTGCTGTTGATGGAGTTGGTGTTACTGGAGGAACTAAAGTTGGAGTTGTTGAGGGAACTGAAGTTGATGTTACTCAAGAAACTAAAGTTGTTGTGACTGAAGTTGGTGATGTATTCTAGAAAGTGATAGTGAAAGGTTCTTTTGAAACTTGTGAAGGCAAAGGAATTTAGATTTAATTAAACTTAAAAGTAAAGGAAACTTAGATCAAAATTTGATTTCAAGATAAAAGAGAATAACCATGACACTGATTCCACTATTACACATGAATAAATTATGGTTAACAACCCAAAACTCTATTTATCTTTTAAATCCCTTGTTTCTTAATTCACAAATAATCAGGCAAACTCTCAACAATTAATTGTATCCCTTAAGCATAGATTATCTTAATACAAAGCATAACCTATCTAATTGAATCACAACTAATGACAAAAATTATGCAAACAATTAAAAACTCCATAAAAAGCAGTGATTGAGTGAATTATAAAATATAAATTAGAGAAAATAAATTAATTACCAATCATTCATGCGTAAATAGCTTCCTCATTGCCTTGGTTGTGGGAGAATTAGCCGCTCATCATGTTGGAAACACACTCAAAATTCATTATTATTGCTCAAAAATGGTTTACAAATGATGAAATGGTGAAAATGGTGGGTGTTTGCAACGCTTATAAATGTTGCAAACACTGTTACAAAAGAACGAAAACTGTTATTGTTCTGTAACTGTGCGACCCACGCTCCTGTGTCGTAGAACTGTTGCAGAATAAACGACTGCTGTGAAGAGTCTGTTCTTCACGTTTTCAGGAGGCAGCAGCAGCAGAATTGGAATTTCTCGCGGCTTGATTTCTCGACTTTCTAATGCTCTATTCTTCCTCCCCAACTCTCTATCTCCATCTCTGAGTCCCCAACGCACTATATATACTCAGTAGGATCAAAATATCTCGTAGTAAATGCGAATAATACTCCCAAATCTTCTCACATTAATGTATTAACTCGAGAACATTTTCTTTCTTCTTTTTCTGTTTCCACGCGTTTTGCAGCTGCTAAATATCCTTATTTTTAATTCCTCACGCTTCTGCATCTAGTTGGCATGATCTAAACATTCATAAACACACGAAATACTTCAACCAATCTCGGGGAATTATGATGAAATCCCGAGTATAACTCCACGTCGGTTATTTTCTCCACGTCTTTGTATTCTTCCTTTCCAAATTTGTTACCATTCTGTTTTGGTGAAACAGGATAACCGCAAACCAAGCCACCGGAAATATCTCAACGAATCCCATCAAAATTAATCA
This sequence comes from Papaver bracteatum, assembly GCA_023529315.1. Lineage (NCBI taxonomy): Eukaryota > Viridiplantae > Streptophyta > Magnoliopsida > Ranunculales > Papaveraceae > Papaver > Papaver bracteatum. The sequence continues at coordinate 463,968 of JAJJWX010002982.1, forward strand.
CAAAACTTTCTGCAGGCGCGTGCAAAATTTTCCCGCCAAGAATCGATTTCAAAAGGTAAGGATGGAGTGCCCCTATCATGTTCTGGGGTGCGAATAGCAGTTGGTGGTGGATAGTGATCTGGGTGCCCCTTAGTAATTGAGGTACCCCTTATCCGAAGTGGGAGTCTGAATAGCAGATATCCTCTGGGGGTGTCCCGAGCAACTTTTCGAGCCGAATTTTCCAACAATCTTTATTCCAAAAAATACCTACAAACACACAAAACACCATAATAAGGACAAAAACGAGTGCTAACAATACGAAACATTGAGGACAAATTAGACACATAAATGCGTCTATCAAATACCCCCAAACTTATTATTTGCTAGTCCCGAGAAAATCTAATCTAGAAAATAAAAAGGCTACACTTAGCATGTGCAGCAAGCCGTTAAACCGCTAGGTGGCCCTAGTGGCGGAGTGTCGTCTCCGGAGGGTTTAACAGAGGTGTACCCACAAAACCTTTACTCCAGACCCTAGCTATCTACACAGAACCTTGGAAGGCACTAAAGAATCTCCTTGGTTGGCATACTTATTGACTACAGGAGGAAGTACCCTGATGCGAAATTCCAATTGTTGTACACGAGTTTGCACTCAAGCATACTAAAATTCATATAAAGTGACAGAGCTCTACTCAGATAGTTTCTGGACATCATAAACCGGAGTCAACCAATCACATAGATTAAGAAGAGAAAAACGTGGATGATGTTGGCTAGGGTGAACCTATCCTAACGGACTGAGATACTGGTCTTGGACTAATATCAACACACTGGAATATACAATGGGACCAGTGGTCGATAATCCTAACTCTAGGTCAACTCAGCTGGCATATACAAGGGTACCAGTGGTCGACTTTATTGTATTTATTCCGTTTGGTCTAGTGGTCTGGTCTCAATTTTTTTTTTTTTTTTTTTTTTTTTTTTTTTGTTGTGGTATCTCAGCCACTCTATTCCACCCTAGCAATGGTAAAAAGAAAAATAAAAGAAGTGATCAGGATTCTTTCGATGTTTCCATCACGAGGATATGGCCAAACTACCATGTTTTCTAACACCTGAGCTCTGTGCTTTTATGAAAAGACTCTTTAGATGTTTCCATCTAATCAGATTGGTTCCTCAACTCCTACAACCAAAATGCTTCCATCCACTTAGATTGGTTAGTGCCATCCTTAATAAACATAAATTTCTAGGCTCTGGAGTTTATTTATTGCAGCTAAAAGCTAACAAAAAGTTTCTCCCCACCCCCAAACTTAAATCTAACATTGTCCTCAATGTTTCTAATGAAAGAGCAATACCAAAAAGTAAAGTAACATGAGGAATCAACAAAGAGAGAAGTTGGAAAGATATTACCTAGGTGAAGAGAGAAATCAAAAACTAATATACAACATACAATCGCCTCGATGGTCTATCAAGGGTAAACAGGGTCCTCCAGAGGGACCTCCTCAACATCACCTGTAGGAAAGGGCTCTAAAAAGGGTTTCAATCTCTGACCGTTAACCTTCGAAGAACTACTACCATCCGGTGTCTTGATCTCAACAACTCCATGAGGAAAAACAGTACGAACAATAAAAGGACCCGTCCACCGAGAACGTAACTTCCCAGGGAAAAGATGCAAGCGGGTATCATACAGAAGAACTTTTTGACCTGGAGAAAATGACTTCCGTAAAATATTTCTATCATGCACAAGTTTCATTTTGTTCTTATACTCCTTCGCACTATCGTAAGCATCTATACGAATCTCGTCCAACTCATTGAGCTGGAGTTTCCTATGGGCTCCTGCCTTGTCAAGTGAAAAATTTAGCTGCTTAATAGCCCAATAATCTCTATGTTCTAACTCAACAGGTAAATGACATGCCTTTCCATAAACAAGCCGATAAGGAGACATTCCAATGGGGGTCTTAAACGCAGTACGGTAAGCCCATAAGGCATCAGTAAGCCTAGACGACCAGTCTTTCCGATTAGGATTAACTGTTTTCTCTAATATACGTTTTATCTCCCTATTGGAAACCTCTACCTGACCACTAGTCTGTGGATGATACGGGGTGGCTACCTTATGTGTAATACCATATTTCTTCATCAAAAGCTTAAAAGGTCCATTACAAAAGTGCGACCCTCCATCACTAATTATAGCTCGCGGTGTACCAAAACGTGTAAGTATATTATTTTTCAAGAACTCAAGCACAACCCTATGGTCATTGGTTTTACACGCAACCACCTCAATCCACTTAGAGACGTAGTCTACGGCGACAAGGATGTATAGGTTACCAAAAGAATTAGGAAACGGACCCATAAAGTCAATACCCCACACATCAAAGACCTCAACAACTAAAATAGGGTTCAAGGGCATCATGTTCCTACGGGAAATGGTTCCTAATTTCTCGAAACGATCACAAGTAACACAGTAACTGTGAGAGTCTTTAAACAACGAAGGCCAATAGAATCCACACTGCAATATCTTAACAGCAGTCTTCTTAGCACTAAAGTGACCCCCACAAGCATGATCATGACAAAAGGAAATAATACTGGACTGGTCACTCTCAGGTATACATCTCCTAATAATCTGGTCTGGACAATACTTAAATAAATAAGGATCATCCCAAAAGAAGTGCTTAACCTCAGATAAAAACCTAGAACGATCTTGTTTACTCCAATGTTGGGGCATTCGACCAGTAACAAGATAGTTCACTATATTCGCATACCAAGGTGATTGGGAAACAGAGAACAATTGTTCATCAGGAAAGTTGTCCCTTATATGAAGGGAATCATCAGGGGAACTAACAATTAGCCTAGACAAGTGGTCTGCTACTACATTTTCTGCACCCTTTTTGTCTCTAATGTCTGGGCAAAATTCTTGTAATAAAAGGATCCACCTAATCAATCTAGGTTTGGTATCCTTCTTAGACAAAAGGTATTTCAAAGCAGCATGATCAGTATAGATTACGATCTTAGAACCTAAGAGGTAGGATCTAAACTTGTCTAAGGCAAACACAATGGCCAACAGTTCCTTCTCGGTAGTGGTATAGTTCATTTGGGCTTCATTCAGAGTTTTGCTAGCATAGTAAACCACATGAAGTAACTTATTTTCTCCCTGACCTAGCACAACACCAATAGCATAATCTGAAGCATCACACATGATCTCAAAGGGTAAATTCCAGTTGGGTGCCTGGACTATGGGGGCGGTATTGATTAAAGTCTTAAGCTTCTCAAAAGCCTCTAAACAAGCATCATCAAAGACAAACTTAGCATCTTTTGCAAGTAAATTGCAAAGAGGTCTAGAAATCAAGCTAAAATCCTTAATGAATCGACGATAAAAACCTACATGCCCTAAGAATGACCTAATATCTTTTACGGTTTTTGGGACCGGTAAGGTTTTAATAAGGTCAACCTTGGCTCTATCTACCTCTATACCCTTTGAAGATACGATATGCCCTAGAACGATTCCTGAATGAACCATGAAATGACATTTTTCCCAATTCAGCACTAAATTCCTTTCCTTACACCTAGTCAAAACTAATGACAAATGATGCAAGCACTCATCGAAAGACGAACCAAACACTGAATAATCATCCATAAAGACCTCTAAGAACTGTTCTACCATGTCAGAAAATATGCTCAACATACAACGCTGAAAGGTCGCAGGGGCATTACATAGCCCAAAAGGCATGCGTCTATACGCAAAGGTACCAAAGGGACAGGTAAAAGTGGTTTTATCTTGGTCTTCTGGGGCAATAGGAATCTGATTATAGCCGCAAAATCCATCTAAAAAGCATAAATGGCTACGGCCAGCTAATCTTTCGAGCATTTGGTCGATGAAGGGAAGGGGAAAGTGGTCCTTCCTAGTGACCTTGTTCAATTTTCTATAGTCAATACAGACACTCCAACCCGTGGTCATTCGGTTTGGGATTAACTCATTTTTTTCATTCTGGACTACAGTAATACCAGATTTCTTGGGAACAACCTGAACGGGGCTGACCCACTTACTGTCTGAAATAGGGTAGATAATGCCCGCATCTAACAGCTTCAGAACCTCGGTTCGAACTACTTCTTTCATATGATGGTTCAGTCGACATTGCATCTCCCTAGAAGGTTTAGTATCTTCCTCTAAATAAATCTGATGCATACAAACAGTAGGACTTATACCCTTAATGTCTGCTATGGTCCACCCTAAAGCTTCCTTGTTATTCTGAAGGACGGTTACTAGCCTACTTTCCTGATCACTATCCAAGTCGGATGCTATAATCACAGGTAAAGTTTCAGATGGTCCTAAAAACACATACTTCAAGGTATCTGGTAGTGGTTTGAGGTCCAATTTAGGAGGATTTTCCAACGAAGGAACTGGGGTAGACTCAGAAATGGGTAGAGGTTCGAACTTATGTTTCCATCCACTACTAGTGTCTATCAAAGGGGTTGAATCTAACAAAGCATTTACCTCATTAATCACATCATCATCATCAAAATCAATCCCAAAGTGAGCTAGGCATTTCTCTAATGGATCTTCCATCAAAGTGTTTGGTAATGACTCCTCTACTAATGTTCCTATCATGTTCACCTCTTCTATGCCTGAGTCATCTAGTTCAGAGGGTAGCTTATTAACATGAAAGACGTTCAGCTCAATAGTCATATTACCAAAAGACAAATTCATAATACCAGTTCGACAGTTAATGATCGCATTGGATGTAGCTAAAAACGGGCGACCTAAAATTACCGGTATACGGTTCTCTCGGGTCGGGGACAGGTTGGGTATCTAGGATAACAAAATCCACCGGATAAATAAACTTGTCTACCTCTATGAGAACATCCTCGATCACACCCCGAGGAATTTTTACGGACCTATCAGCTAACTGAAGAGTCATCTGGGTAGGTTTCATCTCTCCAAGTCCTAGCTTAAGGTACACATGGTATGGCAGTAAGTTCACACTGGCTCCTAAGTCAAGCAACGCTTTCTCAACACGATATTTACCTATTATGCAAGCAATGGTAGGGGACCCTGGGTCTTTGTACTTAGGAGTAGTGGTATTCTGAATAATAGAACTCACATGACTAGCTAGGAAGGCTTTCTTTTGAACACTAAGCTTACGCTTTCGTGTACACAAGTCCTTAAGAAACTTGGCATAAGCGGGAATCTGCTTAATCGCATCCAACAATGGGAGGTTGATAGTAACCTGCTTAAAAACCTCCAAAATATCTTTATAGTTGGACTCGCTCTTAGTTGGAACTAATAGCTTGGGGAACGGGGCTCTAGGAACAAAGCCGGACTCAACGGGACCCTCATTGGTCTCATTAGAGACTCTATCAGTCTCCTCATCATTTTCTGGCTCAGCAGGGTGAACTACAGCATGTTCACTATCAGGCATGGTTACCTTGTTGTCTACCACTCGACCACTCCTAAGGGTTTTAATGGCATTCACATGTTCTGATGATCTTCCACCTACTTCATGAACTCCTCTAGGATTGGGTTGAGTTTGACTAGGAAACTTACCTTTTTCCCTCAAAGACTCATTTATATGACTAACTTGGGTTTTCAACTCGGAAATAGCCTGAGAGTTAGCATAACCTATACTCTTACTTTCTTTTATCCCTTGTGCAACCATTTGGTTGATATTTTCAGAGCTTTTAATAAACGAGGCGAGAGTCTCTTCTAAACTTGTGATCTTTTTATCCGAATGGTTCTGGAACTGGGGTTGACCTGAAGAGTTCCTAGCATAACCAAAACCTGGGGGAGGCTGAGAATTACTAGACTGTCCTTGATTCTGGCCCTTAGACCAAGAAAAATTAGGATGGTTTCTCCAACCAGGGTTGTAGGTCTCGAGTATGGGTCAAACTTCCGACGGTTCTCAAACCTAGCGTTGTTATAGACAAGGCATGGGCTTGTTCTTCACTAACATGTCCTTCCCAAAATGAGTTATCGGGCTCTATTCCACAACTAGAGACTGGAGAGGCTCTATTAGGTTCAACAAGGGACCTATTTTTAGACTGACCCATTTCCAAAGCTTCTAACCTTCTAGACAAAGCAACAAACTTAGCATCGACTCGAAGCTTGTATCTACCATATTGGTGCTACTTCTATTGACCAAGAGTCTTTTAGGAGGTTCAACACAAGGCTCCCACTGTTGGGATTTTTCAGCGATAGTTCCTAAGAAGGTGAAAGCATCCTCGCAGTTTTATTAGTGAACTCACCACAAGACATAGACTCGACCATGGATTTGGTCGAATAGTCTAAACCATTATAAATAATCTCTACAAGTTTCATCTTATCAAACCCATGGTGAGGACACTGGGATAGGAGATCATTGAATCTCTCTAAAAAACCTATAAAGAGACTCTCCCTCTTGTTGCACACTAGCACTAATTTTCTGCCTAACAGCTGCAGTTTTATTCTTAGGGTAGAATTTCATATAGAAGGCAGCGATAAGATCTTGCCATGTTTCAATGGATTCAAGAACATCGATACTGCACTCGAATGCCGCTTCCGGTCTTTAAAATGGAAGAAGATGTTACTCTTGTTCGATGTTGGATACATCGTTTGAGGAGACCAATGAACAATGACCATTTTGGGGAAAGAATATTGGGACATTTTGTAACATCGCGGAACACAAGCATAAGAAACACTAAGAGCCTAGAACTAAGAATTGCATTCATCACTAATGAAGTCAAACATTATACGTAAGTTTTGTGGATGGTTCACCGTAGCTATTCTGTATTATCCAACGAAGAACTGGTGAGTATCTTCCCTTTTTCCTCACTGATGAACTGCATTATAAATATTTAAGATTGTTTATTTCTATGTTTTACAGAAAACCATCGTCTAGACCAAGTTTACTGAAGAAAGCGGAAGAGAGTTTAAGCATTTTGAATGCTATGAACTCTACAGAGAGAATGTTGATGTAGTTTGATTTTACTGTTGTGGTTCATTAAAATGTAGTTTGATGTTATTTGCAAGTTTAAATTGTAATAAATTTCACTTAATCTGAAGTGGAAATCTATTTTAAAATATAAATGTTTCCATTCATTGATATTACTGCCAATTCTTTTACAAGATATAAACTTAGACAATAATAAAAACTTCAATAAAAATAAAGCACAAGTTTTGGCCTCCTGTTTATCTTCATTTGACGTATTTTCCATTCAACACGCTCTTTGACAGTTTCACCTTTGTTTTTGAATTTTTCGTTGTTAACTTTCAGAACTGGAGCTCTTCTTTTCCTTTTAACATAACTTTTTCTTGGAGCAAATTCTAAAACTTGCACTTCGCTTTTACAGTTTTCAATCTTTTTAAAACTCCCTGATCGCCTTTTCATCCATCTTAGAAGAGAAAATTCAAGTGAATTTTTGGTGTGACTGAATTGTTTGAAGATGGTGGTAATTTATAGAGGTAAAAAGTGAATTTCGAAATTTAAAAAACTGCTCGTTGGTGTTATAAGAAAAAACGCCGGCGCTATAGTGTGTGACGCCGCGTTTGATATTCTGATGCGAGCGATTTTTCTTGTGACGCTAGCGTTCGGTCTACGGACGCTAGCGTTTTTACCTGCATCGCGCGCCTATTAATCTTACGCCCAGTACTTTACCATAGTGGAAAATCTAATTCGGCAATACACCTGGCTCAACAAACTCATGGGTTTGTTCATTCCATATGAAATGCTCTTAGTTGAATAAACTATCTCGATAAATACTCACGGGTAAATTGACTAGAATAATTTTAAAAGTCAACGTGGTCATGAACGTTTTTTCTCTCAAAATACTTTTGCTTTATCGTTTTCGTCGCCTCCGACTTGATTATTAAAAAGACCCTAGCTATACACAGGGCCCATTTATGTTATATACAGGGCCAAAATATTGTTACTGTTTCGTGTCAGAAATTTACCAAAAAGGCAAACTTCGCGAAAAGCTGAAAAAGGATCCACCGCCCCGACTACCGGAAACCCTATCCATTACTGCCGTCATTGGGATGAGTTTACCAGTTGTGTTTCCTAAGAACCCAAAATCAACTCATTGTGTTTCCGGACCGTCTGATGATATTATATTACAAAAAAGTCACTCGCAAAACAGGGATATCACCATTGACTCATACCAGTGGTACCACCATTAAAGCACAGTTATGCTCCAAAAAAAATTTAAGGCACACTTCAAAGTTTCAGAGATTCCTAATAGAGAAGGAAATCACAGTCTTTATCATCATTTATAACTCTTACTTTCTAATTACAATTAGACATATATCATATATGAAAGACTATCAGAATCCTCAACTTTTGTCATCTTTATTTCCATCAGAATCACTTTCATTTGCTCCCTCTAGTTGATCATCTTCATCTTTGTGAAGTGCTGGAAAGTCATTGAAATTGGGTTTACAACTACCCAAAGGGATTCCATGGAACTACTCATCAACAGAAAACCTAATGATTCTAATTTTATGGTGAATTAATTTTTCATTAATAAGTAATAGATTTTACTCCTACTAATGGGGATTTTTGTTTTTGTGTTCTTCAGAGTTATATTTTTAGATCAAGATGTAAAACCCAGTTTTCAAATCTTCATTCATATCGATCCGGAATTTTTTTTTTTTTTTTTTTTTTTTTGAGTTATCTATCACGGGCTTTGGATATGCAAGAAAAAACAGATCTTTCTTTTTCATACCGACTGTGAGAGCATTATTAATCTTAATCTCAATATTCCTACTTGATTTCTCAAGCTTCTGTGAACACCTACTGTTAAACAATCAATTCATATATTGGCCCTGTATCTAGTATCTCTGGAAAAAGCGAGGGATATTTGTCCCTGTAAAAAATTCGGCCGTGTGAACAAGATCACGGCCCTGTGAATAGCTGCGGTCATTAAAAATACACAGAGACAACATTTCTTTCTAACATCAAAAAGGTTGAGAAAGAAGAAGACTGAAGGAGGAGGAGGAGAGATTTTCGATAGGTGGATCGATCTTTTCACCACCACCACCACCATCTATGACCAATTTTCTCATCTGGTTCTCATTATCTTGATTCAATTTTTAGAATAAAAAACCCTAAATCGTTGCTCTCATCTTAATACTGATTCAGTTTGTTGGGTTTTTCAGTAGGAGGATTAAAAGGTTGATATTACAAGGCATTCCCTCATCGGAAATAGGCAGCAACTGACGAAACATCTGGTTAGTTTTCCCTCTTTTGATTGTGGTTCTCTCTATCATCACACCTGCTAATGTAGGGTTTACAACGATGCATCACCACCATATTCACTTAAATTAATGGTGCAAAGTCTGATGCAGCAGCAATTAGCAATTACCGATAGTATTCATGTCTTAGTTATAATCTCTTGTAAATTCCTTTAATACTGGTTTCATATGTACGATGAGACTACTGATTTTCCTTGGTTGATTTGATGTACTTCGGTAAAACAACTTCAGGAGTTCTCTAACAAAATCATTAGATTGCTTTAACAACATTTCGAATCTGCCTGTTGATTTTGTAGTGGCTAATGGTGCATTTCTCTAAGGCCGGCAACGCATGCTCCCTTTGTCACTTCAATTACTTGTTGTACTTTTGGCTTTGGGTTAAGTATGCCTGTTTATGTTAATCAGCTGATGATATTTATATTATTTTGATTCAAGGCAACTACATAAATGGCAGACAGACAGACCATTGCGCAGTTTATTCAGCCAATGCAAACAAACATATTGACGGGTGGGAAGAAACCCAGATAGCATGGAGACAGAGAGAGATGTAGACCTGACATATGGAAACTTCGGTAATATCTGGTTAGTAACTTGGATTGCTTAAATGGCATTATGAAGTTTCTGGTTGATTGAATGCACCTGTGTGAATTTCAGCTTCTGTTTGTTTGCTTTTGTTGAATTTCATGGTGCATGGCTAGGATCTCATGCATTATCTTGCCTGGCAGCATATGCTCCCTTTGTCACTTCAATTAAGTTTTGCACTTTATGTTCTGAATTTTCTGTATGCCCGATTATCAACTGATGATTTCTTTTTAATTGAAGACCCTGGAAGTAAAAAATTTCCATCGCTAGTATGTTTATTAGGGATTTTGACACGCAGTAGGTGGAATAAAACATATGGACACTTTTTCTAAAGACTTGCTTGAAGCGATAAAGAGAGCGTATGTTTAATTTTCTCATTCTTTCTTTAGTTTCTGACAAATTTATTCTTTGGTGTTTAGCAGAAGCTTATTTACGCGTTATTAAGAGGTATGAGGCTAGGAATGAGTACAGAAGAAAATTCTATGAAGAGCAACAACTTTAGAAACTAGAGGAGAATTAGCAATCTGAATGTTGAAGTGGATCAGCATGATGGGTCAGAGTAGATGATAACAAACAAATTAGTTCGTATTCTCACCATGTATTGAGCTTCTTCTCATTTCAATGAATTGTTCATGGTTTTTCGATTACTGCATGGATAAACTGAATGGAAAAATAGATTCCCAATGTGTGGGTTTATAGGTCTAAATTTTGGCTTCTTCGTTGCTTTTGCTGAACTTTGGTGGTTAGGGTGTGATGATCCTGGTCTAGGACTTTCAGATGTCCTTGTCTGATGACATCAAGGGTTTCAAATGTTTCTTACACATTGTGCAGAACTGTGACTCTTTTTGCATGAAACATATACAAGATATGTTTGACGTTTAAGGTCCTACACACACGCACACATTAAACCCACTTATCAAGCAAGCTCAGCTAGATATAGTTTTTCTGTTCTCATTCATTTTGTTCGTTCATTACTATATTATTAATGTGAAATCTCCCGAGGGATTTTGTGAGCGAAAAATCCTGTAAAGTTGAGGTTGGACCAACTAAAGATGATGCAGATGATATTCCAAAGGTCTATATGTCACCTGCACCTTGGTTTACCCAGGCTCTGAAAGCTACCTTGTATACTACATGGTAGTTTGACGATTCGAAGAAGACATTTGGAAAGAGCTGCTTTTTGGTGAGAGTTAAATAGTGGAACCCTTTTAATTGGTAGACACAGACCTCGCTATACCTTCTATTTCTTAATTGTTTTTCGTTTGATAATGTTATGTATTTTATTTGAGATTCCAAGAAGAAAACAAAAAAGTAGAAAATATGGTGCGAAATGGGTAGACTAGAGGGAACTTGAAATTTTTAAAGTTTTTTTTCCCTATGGAATGTGTATAGATTAACTTGAGTTTAAGATTAGTCATTTTCTTACAATTGATTAGTCTCAGATACAATTACAGTGGTTTGGACACATTTGTAAAATACTTGAAAAGAAATAGCGACCGTACATTTGTTTGTCACTCCACATGTACGTTCCAGATGAATTACACAGTGTAGAAAACTGACCTAAACCCACGGGGGCTCTGATATTGTGACCCAAAATTTACCTGTCTCTCTATCTCCACTAATCATAGTCTACCATCATCCTTGGTAAGTTCTTATCATTAAGGATAGAGAGACAGACAAATTCTGGGACAGAAGATCCCTAAACAAGAAGTAGGTCAGTTTCTTATATAGTGTAAAAAATTCATCTGGAACGTACACGTGGAGAAATGCATGGTCGTTGCTTCTTTTTAAGTGTTTTACAAAATGTGTTCAAACCACTGCAATTGTATCCTAGACTAATCCGTTTTAAGAATATGACGAATCTTGAACTTAGTAAGATCAAGTTAAGCTTAAATTCATGACAGCAAACGAATTAGTACGCGTTCTCACCCACTATTCAGCTTCTTTTCATTTCAATGAATAGTTCTTATCGGTCACTACTGAATAGTAAAATAGATGCCCAATGTTTGGTTTATAGGTCTAAATTCTTTTGCTTCTTCGTTGCTTAATTTAGCTGAACCTATGGTGGTTAGGGTGTGATGGTCTTCGTCTAGGACTTTCTGATGTCCTTATCTGACGGCCTCCAAATATGTTGCATCTATTCAACACTATGAGTCTGTGACATTGGGTTTCAGTGATGGTCACTCCCTTAATCATTGCTCTCTTCTTAATACTGACTCAATTGGTTGGGGTGTTTCAGTAGGAGGATTACAAGGTTGATATTATAAGGCCTTCCCTCACCGGAAAGAAAGAATACGGCAGCAACTGATGAAACATTTGGTTAGTTTATCCTCTTTTGATTGTGTTTCTCTTTGTCAACAGACCTGCTATTGTTTGTTTTGTTAGGGTTTACAACGATTCGTCACTACCATATTCACTTATTTTGATGTTTCAAAGACTGATGCAGCAGCAATTAGCAACAGTACTCCTGTCTTAGAAAGTTATATTCTCTTGTAAATTCCTTCGATATAACCTATCCACTGACTGGTTTCCTACGTACGATGAGACAACTGATTTTCCTTGGTCGATTTGATGTACTTAGGTAATCTTTATAGAACAACTTCAGGAGTTCTTTAACAATATCATTGGATTGCTTAAACAACATTTTGAATCTGCTTGACTGAATACACATGTGTGAATTTTGGCTTCTGTTGAGTTTGGTCATTTCTCTAGGGCCTGCAACACATGCTCTCTCTGTCACTTCAATTATTTGTTGTACTTTTGGCTTTGGGTTAAGTATGCCTGTTTATCAGCTGATGAATATCTATATTATTTTGCTATACTTCTTGAGTCCTCCTCCGTCTTGGAATCGTATGTCCCCTCCATTGGAGAATGGAGATTGTGAGTCAATATGTGTAACTCAGCAGGCGTGCAATATCAATTTAAGTAAATAAGAAATTTGTTACTTATAAGAGTATTAAAATGGATTGTTTACATTCTGACCATTGTGCAGGTTATTTAGCCAATGCAAACAAACATATTGACCGGCGGGAAGAAACCCAGGTAGCACGGAGTCGGATAGAGATGGAGCCATGAAATATGGCAACCTTGGGAACATCTGGTTATTATCCTTGGATTGCTTAAACGGCATTATGAAGAATCCGCTTGATTGAGTGCACCTGTGTGAATTTCAGCTTCTGTTTATTTTCTTTTGTTAAATGTTGTGGTGCATGGCTAGGATCTAGTGCATTATTCTCTTGGCCAGCAGCAGCATATGCTGTCTTTGTCCCTTCAATTAAGTGTTGCACTTTTATCTTTGAGTTTTCTGTATGCCCGATTATCAACTATCAATTGATGATTTTTTTTTTTTTTATCGATGACCCTGGATGTAAAAGTTTTCCATGTTGATTTTCATCGTTAGTAGGTTTATTAGGGATTTTGACACACAGTAGGGGGTGTTGGAATATATGCCACCTACCACTATGGTGTTTTTAGGTGCATGAAGAAAATAGAGTCAATGTTAGACAATTAACATGTGTAAAATGAGTGTTCTAGAGTTAGACAAATCAAATAAGAATACTAGATTGTCTAGTAGTTGGTTTGGTGTAAGCCTCCATGGTAGGTAAGCCTCCATATTAATAGTTGTTAGTTGTTAGCCTCCATAGGCATAGTTCTCTTCTTCTTTTTGTAATCTATAAATAGGCATGAGTAGTATCATTTGTAATCACCCAAAATGAGTGAGATTGGGTCCTTAGTAAGTGATAGATGAGAGCTCTCCTTATGTGAGTTTATGTGTGTCGGTTTTGTAAATCATCTCAGTGAATACCGATGATCAATATCATTCACCCTTCGGGGTTTCTCAGTGGACGTAGGCGTTAGTGCCGAACCACTTTAATCTCTTGTGTCTTATTTGTTTACATCTGATCCTTACTCTTATCATAAATCTAATATGGTATCAAAGTTCTGAAGTTTCATCTCAATTTCTAATATGGTATCAGAGTCCCGAAACATTTCAATTTCTATCATGGTATCAGAGCCAAGTTCGATCCAAATGGGTGTTTAAGTTTCCGCTACAAGATGAAGTTTAGGTTTCCACTCCTATCAGAGACAGACCCCACTCAGAGCCATCCGTGTCCATCCATGTGTCGGTGGTTTCCGTACCACTCAGTGTCAGTGTATCCGTGGTTTCCGTACCACTCAGTGTCAGTGTATTCGTGGTTTCCGTACCACTCAGTATCCACCATCAGTGTATCCGTGGTTTCTGTACCACTCAGTATCCGCCATCAGTATGTCCGTGGTTTCCGTACCACTCAGATTCGCCAGTGTGCATCCGTGGCTTCTGTGCCACTCATTTAGTGTAACCCTTTCTGCATGGGCAGTAATCCATAGGCCATAATCCGCGTGCAGCCACAGTTGGCGGGCCGCAACCCGTGTGCTACAATCCGTCTGCCATGCTTCAGGTCCAGGGTGTATTCAAACTCGACCATTTCGAGTTTGAGGGGGGGTGTCAGTCCACTTGCAATACTCGTTTGTAATATTGCACATCGTTTGGTTTCAACTCTCAATCATCTCAACTTCTCAAACAACAAGTTCTCCGTTGCACTAGTTCTTCCACCTATAGTTTCACCAACATCCGAACCAGTAGTCCCTCCAAGAGGCCCGCCAATATTTCCACCAACAGCTGCACCCATAGGTGCGCCACCAGTTGAAGCAGTAGATACACCAACAGCTGCACCAGAAGTTTCACCCATAGTTGAGCCACCAGTTGAACCGGTAGTACCACCAACAGCTGCATTTGTAGTTCACCCACCAGCATCTCGAGCTCTTCCCTGCCATAAACGTCATCGTACTCCACAGACAGCAGACCGAGTTCGTCATCGTCCCATCACAACAACTTCCATATAAAACTCGAGCTTCTCTGTCTTATTCTTCCTCGTCCCATGGTCATCTTCAGCAGCAGCAGTAACTTCCTTGACAAACTCCATTTATCTTCCAATCCTCCCAGCCCCGTCATCCATTACTGCTATCGTTACCTGTTTTTGTCAACAGCTCTTCATCATGGCCATGCATGCAGCTTCTTCTCCGTTTAATACTCCCGTGTTCTCAAGTTCAGTCATGTACCAGCAACAATCATTGCCAAACTCTATCAAGACTACTTTCAATCTCCTCCATTCCTTGTCATTTCCATGTCTTCTCCTTCCAACAGAGCAACATTACCCGGCTCCTTCTTTGAATTCGAGCCTCTCCACAACTGTAATCAACAAAAGTTTATCATCACTGTCACAACCCGAGCATTCTTCAAGTTCAACAGCAGCAACCATTACCATCATCACCGATCTTCACTTCCAACACGAGCTCATCATCACTTCATCTCATTACCAACCACCGGAATTACTTCCATGTTCACTCCAACTCGAGCTGCAACTCCACCGAGTACCACAATATCTCCTGAACTTTCCTCTTCGTTACTGTTTTGTTCCCTGTCTCGGAAAAGCAGAAAATGTCTCCCTGATCTTGCTGTCAATGGCAGCATTTCATTCTTTCCATCACTAGCTTCGTCGACAAACTCCATCGCTGGCAACATAAGCTACCACCAGCCCATTTTGATTATCACCAGCAACTCCGATCAGTCATCAGCTATCTCTTCTCTGTTGGTATCCGTGTGAAGTCCAGAGCCATTGTACGATCCGTTCCCCCTGTCCCTCCTATCTCAGTGCCTCACCAACATTACTGCTTAGTTGTTATCACGCCAAATCCTCTTTTAATGATCGTTCAAGTTGTACACTACATTTCTCTCCGTGTTCAACTTGAGGGGGGGTGTTGGAATATATGCCACCTACCACTATGGTGTTTTTAGGTGCATGAAGAAAATAGAGTCAATGTTAGACAATTAACATGTGTAAAATGAGTGTTCTAGAGTTAGACAAATCAAATAAGAATACTAGATTGTCTAGTAGTTGGTTTGGTGTAAGCCTCCATGGTAGGTAAGCCTCCATATTAATAGTTGTTAGTTGTTAGCCTCCATAGGCATAGTTGTTAGCCTCCATAGGCATAGTTCTCTTCTTCTTTTTGTAATCTATAAATAGGCATGAGTAGTATCATTTGTAATCACCCAAAATGAGTGAGATTGGGTCCTTAGTAAGTGATAGATGAGATCTCTCCTTATGTGAGTTTATGTGTGTGGGTTTTGTAAATCATCTCAGTGAATACCGATGATCAATATCATTCACCCTTCGGGGTTTCTCAGTGGACGTAGGCGTTAGTGCCGAACCACTTTAATCGCTTGTGTCTTATTTGTTTACATCTGATCCTTACTCTTATCATAAATCTAATATGGTATCAAAGTTCCGAAGTTTCATCTCAATTTCTAATATGGTATCAGAGTCCCGAAACATTTCAATTTCTATCAGGGGGGAACTAAACATATGGACACCTTTTTTTCTGAAAACTTGCTTGAAGCATTAAAGAGAGCTTATGTTTATTTTTCTCATTCTTTCTTTAGTTTTCTTGCGAATTTATTCTTTGGTATTTTGCAACAGCTTATTTACGCGTTATTAAGTAGTATGAGGCTAGGAATGAGTACAGAAGAAAATTCTATGAAGAGCAACAACTTAAGAAACTAGAGGGGAATTAGCATTCTGGATGCCGAAGTGGATGCGAAAATAAGAGATCAGTATGATGGGGGCAGAGCAGATGACAGCAAACAAATTAGTAGGTATTCTCACCAAGTATTGAGCTTCTTTTCTTTTCATTTCAATGAATTGTTCATGGTTTATCCATTACTACGTGGATGAACTGAATGGCAGAATAGATATCCAATATACGGGTTTACAGGTCTAAATTTTGGCTTCTTCGCTGCTTTTGCTGAACTTTGGTGGTTAGGGTGTGATGGTATTGGTCTAGGACTTTCTGATATCCTTGTCTGATGGCCTCAAAATTTATTGCATCTATTTAACACTATGACATTGGGTTTCAGTGATGATGACCACTCCCTTGTGACTTGAAATTTTTCCACCTCTTAACTCGGTAACCTTCATCTGGTTTTGTCATTAGTTTGTTTGTAAGGGTTTCACATGTTTCTTACACTTGTATAAAACTGTGACTCTCTTTGCATGAAACAAATACAAGATTTGATCGACTATTAAACTCCTATAAATATGTATAAATACACATTAAATTCCCTCATCAAGCTCAGCTGTTTTTAGTTTTTCCGTTCTCATTCATTTTCTTTGTTCGGTGAAATTTTTAGGGAGATTTGTGAGTGAGGAATCCTGTAAAGTTAAGCTTGGACCAACTGAGGTGGTTGCTTCAGATGATATTCCTAAGGACTATATGTTTCCTGCACCTAATTTGTTTTTCCAGGCTCCGAAGACTACCTCAGTACCTTGTACACTACATGGTAGTTTGGATCGGAGAAGACATTCGGAAAGAGCTGCTTTTTAATGCGAGAGTTTAAGTAGTGAAACCCTTTGCATGGTAGACACAGACCTCGCAACAAAACCTCATTGACTTTTAATCATTACAAACTTGACGGGTCAGCCAAAAGTTCATTAAAACCTTTAAATTTTCTCTTCTACTGAAACCGTAACTCACAAACAGAAGAGTAAACTAGGCGGCCTGGAGGATGGCATCATAGAGTTAAAGACTTTCAGGCATCTTTTTGTATTCGCTTCTAGATGGGTTTCAAAAATTGTAAGAGCTTAGTTTGAGAGAGATTCTCTGTTTTTGAAACACATCTAGAAGCCAATACAGGAAAGAAGAGCCTTTATCAAAAGCCACTTGGAAGACTTTGTATGATGAAACCTGGCGGCGGGATGGGCTACTAGGAAGATAAATACCAACCAAGCGGTAAGATAGCCAACTTAATGGTATTTTAGTCCCTCAATTTGTTATCCTCTGTTTGGAGTTGAAGTCATGGGTTTTAGTTATATAGTACATGGGTGTTACACTTACACATTTTCATTTGTTCACAGTCTATTCAAAATCTCTTGCTAGACATTGTATTTCTTTAGTCATGAAGCAGCAGGACCATCTTATGAAAATGTTGAATAAGCATGCTAAATTTCTTATATTATGAAAACCTAGAGTAGGTAGCAACCATCTCTTCGTAGGTAATATGAACTGCCTTAGCTATGACATATCTGATCTTGTCATTAACAACAAAACACAAACCCAGAAACTTGGCTATCTCATAATACTTATCTTTGCAACAGATAAAATAACGTCAACATAATCTACCTCAAGTTTGTTAATAAAAGCAAGAATTATGACAGAACTACCATCCAAAGGACTAAGATGCAACTCCAAACCCCCAATTCCGCTGATAAAGTAAGATCCCCTAAACTTACTTCTACGGGTCCATAGAAATTGAAACTAGTAAACCAATATTTATTTTGGTGGTGTTAGACAAATCCTTAAACCGAAACATAGATTTGGGTGTTGACTAGATAAATTCTGGTATGTGCTTCCTGAAATTTAATTTGGAGCTTGCTTTAGAATGTTATGGGTTCTCGGAGAAACATAAAGACAGACAAAATAGTTTCCAAGAATAAAATTTGATAAGAATCATTATTATAAATGATATATTAGGTTTACGGACTTGGCAATTATCCTAACTGCCGTGTCAAGTATGACTTTCAGGAAATGGAACAACAACTGATAACAAATACTGCGACACACACACATACAAACTTAGATCATCTCCTTGAATGAGCAACACAATAAAATTGTGGTAAGAAAGTAAAATGATAGATGCATTCCCATTGCACAAGTTTATTAGCATTGTACTTTGCCGCTGTCTTGACAAGCTGGGAAAGTGAAATTTTCTGCAAATTTGGCAGTGCACAAAAGTCTGACATCATCTTTTAAATAATTAGGTTTTTTTTTTTTTTTTTTGAAATAGATTAGGTGCACCTAGAGAAAAGCCGATGAATAAAGAGAAATATATATAGGTTGTTACCGATGAGAATTTATAGGTTTTGATGAGAATATCGTGACCTTGATAACTTGACCAAACAATTTGTTGAAGCCCATTTAAACTTTAACAACTGTCTCATAATTTTGTTTTTGAAATCTTCTACATCTTTTGCAGTATGTGTCTTTTTCTTTGAATATTCAATAGTCAATGTCTGGAGAACCCCTGCATTCTGCAAAAATAGTTTAACCAAATCCAGCTCAAACCGTTGTCCTTCAAAGTTTTGAAACTTAATTGACTTGAGGTTCATCAACAAACAATGAGGCACTACATCTACTGCCAAAGCATCCTTGTTAGCTTTATCAATAATCAAAACCTGTGAACCATGCATGTTGTTAGTTCGACATCAAATGATTAGTACAACGGCCCAAAATAGTTTGAATTATAGTAGAGCTAGCATATCAAAGAGACTTCATCTTCTTATTAGAAATTAACGACATTATAAAAATAAAAAAGAGGGACGTCAAGAAGTTTACGTACCTGGCCAAAGATTAGCGACTCCAAATTTGGTGAGAACTGTAAAAAGGTGAATAATGGTCTAACTTGCTCAGGCTTGATAATAGACACTTCCAAAGTGATCAAATTAGTAAAGGCAAGTAAACTTGTAGATAGAAGATTTGCCGTCTCCAGATCCTAATAATATGACACACAAAGTACAATAATCAACCTACTTAAAATTGTTAGAAAAAATAATCATCCAAAAAATGGAAGCGACCATCATACCTCAAAAATGTACCCTGTTACTCTCAAGCGAGTTACATTAGAGAGCTTGTTCAAAAAATTTAGAACAACATTAAGCCCGTCATCATCCATAGTATGCGCGAGGCGTATATCTGCATCCACTAGTGATGGAAAGCTATCCACCACTAAAGTATCTTCTAGACGATCGTTGATTTTGATAGACATTAGATTTGGTGCATCAATCTTGGTTATGGCAGGGAAATCAGCTCTTGTAAAACAATCGACCAGAGTTAATACCTTCAATGTAGACGATATGAAATTTAAATCCTTCCAATCACAATATTTCAAGGTCAATTCCTCGAGAGCAGGGCATCCAGAAAAGAGTTGTTGAGTGAATTCCTCATCAGAAAACGACATTTCAGATAGCCGAAGTATCTTAAGTCTTGGAAAGAGTATTGTTTGTGGAAGATGAAGAGCATCATGACCATGAAAATTAATGTCTAACAAAGTCAGTGATTCACAAGTGTAAAGGTCGACAGGGATTATATCCGTGTAGTCTTCATCATAGGCAGCAAACCTACTGAGAACGAGCTCTTCAACTCTACGCTTAATTGCAGTAGTAATCCAATCTTTTATCCGCTGGTCGTCGAAGTACTCAACGTCACAGGTGATACAGAATCTCTTAATATCTGACATGTTACTACGAAGAAGTAATACCCTGTCAACGAAATCCATGAAGCTCTCGGTAGAAGATTTCCATTCTCTCCTTGCTTTGGGAGATTTCCATTCGCGAAAATCAAGAGAGGGAACAGATATCCAGAGATTCTTCCATCTTTTAGACAGAATTGTTGTTGAAACCGCACATTTGGTGGGAAGCAAAGAGAGGATGTGATTGATTAGGAATTCGGGTAACCTGCTGATCCTATCCTCCTCCTCCTCCATGGTAGTGGTCGTTCCTCTGAAGCAACAAAGAAATTTTTTGAAGGATACAAGTATTTCAGATAAAACACTGAGCAAATAGAAAAGACTTAATAATGGGATGTCCAATTCAAAGCTTGCTTTCCCAAAAAAATCATCTCTGGTCCTAAAATTAAATTGAATAAGAATTAGAAGACGCCTGACTCTAGTTCTAAATCAGTTTGCAAATGGGAAACATGATCTCTAAGAGTACAACCATCTTACTTTCCTTGAGTTGATCATCTCAGTCAACTCTAACTATTTGATGAACAAAATTTTTAAAGAAAATTCTTAAGAACGAAAAACTGATTTCAAAGGTTGTCTCCTAAAAACATTAGTTCAAACTAGTTGGAAATTCCTATGCACTTGCAAAAATTGTCAATACAAACAAAGGAATTAGTGGTACTTACCAGCAGCAAGCAGGAGTATATGCAATAGAAGCTGAAGAATTTGGAGTGCAACAGACTGAAGATCAATAACCAACACCACCCATATTCTTAAATGAGCGCAGTTGAAAAATCAACTAGTATAATTTAATTTTCTTTCTCTCCTTCCTTGCTGGTTCTATCTATGTCGGTTGTTAAAACGTGGAGGCATGGTGTATTAAGAACATTATTTTTTAATCTTATCTATGGAATAATCAATGCCTCGACAGATAGCTGCCCACCCACCCTTTCACAACTTAAATCATTCATTCACAATAATGCTTGATCCAACGGGATGGAATCCCGTGGAATCAACCGCAAGACATAAAAAAAAAAAATAGTGCCCCCCTATAATTCTGCTGGTGGTCCTTCATTTAAAACATTCATGATCCTTCATTTAAAACATACAGAGAGGAGACTTAATGAGATTGATGAAAATGCTATTTATATCCCGGTTTTATACCCTAAAAGATTTACCCCTATGTGTCAATATTTTATTTGCTTACTTTTAAAGCAGACCCCCTTATTTGTCTCTAGCGGGTAGAGTGAGGATGAAATTTAGGGCTGATATTGATGACACATAGGGATGTAAAATGTTGGGGTATAAATCCGGGGCTGTTTGCTAAATCAACACAATTAACTGGTTATTATTTTATTTTTTATAACTCAATTGATTCCTCTAATTCTGACCCGTTGTATATGTATTTTGACTCAAAAATTATGAAAATAGAAGTAGTAGTAGTAGAGTAGCAATTTAAGATTCGTTGGGTTCCTCTTGAAAAAGGGAAAACACTCCAACAATAAGCGTATGCCGGTTATACACGGCAAGGATACGATATTTTTTAGTAAAAGGTGAAAGGATACTTCGCTTTGTTCTTGCCGCACGGCTTGGTAGATCATTTTTGGGAGTGAAATATACAAGGCCTTTTGAGTACAGTGGTGCTTTCTAATCCATATGTAACTAATCTCCCTTTTCACTTATACTCTTCTCAACTGAGATTTAGAAAGTCACCATGTCCCAAGTTTGTTTCGGGGCCTGCACAATGGGATGGGCCTTCCTAAAACGAATGAACAAGCTTTTTTGTATGCTAGATTTGTCCAGTTTATCGGTTTTGTGTAATGAAAGGAGTGAAGTGAACTTTGTGGTTTACGAGTTCTAAAGAAGTGATTTACAGAACTTCTGAACTTTCTGGTTTTTTTTGTAGGGGAGGGGTAATACAAATTACCAATCTTTACAGGGGAAGTAATGCAAATTATTCAAAAAAAAAAAAAAAAAACCGTGTGTAAGTTAGTGCTAAGTCAGCTAACTTGGAATAGACAGAATTATTGACGAGAGGAGGTTTTGCTAATTTTATTTCTGTAGGGGAGGTAATGCAAATTATCAATCTTTACGGGGGAGGTAACGCAAATTACCCCTTGCTTTTATAGATGGTTTTAGTATATATATTCCATTGGATTTATATATCCAATGGAACTCAAGTTAGATGTTGTACAATGTTTTTCTCATTTTAAAAGGCACACTGAAAATAATTTTTCTACCAAAATCATTGCCTTTCAAGTTGATGGTGCAGCAGAGCTTGTTAAAGGTGTTTTTAAAACAATTTTTGATAAATGTGGCCTTCTTGTTAGAATTTCCTGTCCAAAAATCCCAGAAAAAAATGGTCTTGCTTATCTTGCTGCCACTTATCTGATTAACAGAACACCAACTAGGATTTTGGATTATAAATCTCCTTTTGAGGTACTTTTTGGTGTTTCTCCAGATTATTGTTTCTTGAAACTTTTTGGTACTATTTGTTATCCACATTTAGCTTGTTCAAGACCTGATAAACACTCACCAAAAACTGTGAAATGTATTTTTTTGGGTTACAGCTCTTTACATAAAGGGTATATAAATGTTATAATCCTATTTCTAAGAAGACTTATATTTCTAGAAATGTTATTTTTGATGAGACACAATTATGTTTTTGAAATCCTGTTTCTTCAATTTCGAGTACCGTGCCTATTGATTTTTCTTCTGCTACTGATTCTTTGCCTATTGAAGTTTCTGATACTTTCAATTCTACTACTATGGTTACAAAAGCTCAGAAAGGCATTTCCAAACCTAAGCATTTCCCTGATCATGTTTCTCATGTCTTTGTCAAATATCATTTTTCTTCTGCATATGCATCTTTATTAACTACAGTTTTTGAACCTAAAACTTTTAAACAAGCAATGACTGATCCTAAGTGGCAACTCACCATGAAGGAAGAATATACTTCTTTGAGATACAATGATACATGGGCTTATGTAGCACTTGAACCACATATGAACATTTTAGGGTCTAAATGGGTATATAAGGTCAAATAAAAGTCAGATGGTACTATTGATGGGCTAAAATCTCGACTAGTTGCAAAACGTTATGATCAGCAAGATGGGATTGACTATAACGATACTTTTAGTCCAGTTGTGAAGAGTGCTACTGTTAGATTTGTTTTGTGTAAGACACTCACACATAATTGGTAAATACGGAAGTTAGATGTAAGTAACGCCTTTTTGCATGGCTTTTTGGATGAAGATGTATCCATGTCACAACCGCAAGGTTTCATTAATCCCAATTATCCTTCTAATTATGTTTGTCATCTTAACAAGAGCTTGTATGGGTTGGAAAAAGCACCAAGAGCTTGGTTTCATAGGTTTATCACTTTTCTTTTTGGTTGTGGTTTTAAGAAATATATCTTGGATAATTCAATGTTATTTTTTAATAGGAAACATGGTATGCTTGTGTTAGTATTATATATTGATGACATCTTATTGATTGGTAGTTCTTCTGTGATGATAAATGTTTTAATTACATCTCTTAAGAAAGAATTTGCAATGAAGGAGTTAGGAGATTTAGGCTATTTTTTGGGGATTGAAGTTGTTAATACTAGTGATACTATTGTCCTAACTCAGAAGAAATATACTTTGGAATTATTGTCTAAAGCTAATATGATTGATTGCAAACCATATGATACACCAGTTGCTAAAGGAGCAATTATATTCATGATGGTACAAAATTGGAGAATGCTAGTGATTATAGAGCAGATATGGGTAGTCTTCAATACATAACTATTACTAGACCAGATATATGTTTTGGAGTGAACAATGTGTCTCAATTTGTGCATTCACCGACAGATGTCCATTTACAATTAGGGAAGAGAATTCTCAGATATTTAAAGCGCACAATTGGCTTGGGTATTACTCAAAGGGAAGATAATTTACATACTTTGAAAGCTTATACAAATTCATATTGGGCATGTTACCCATATACTAGGAGGTCTACTTCAGGATATGATGTTTTCTTGGGTTTTAATTTGGTTTCATGGTCTTCAAAGAAACAACCAACTGTTTCAAAATTTTCAGCTGAAGGTAAATATATATAAATGTTTATCAGTTGCTTCTGCAGAATTAAAATGGTTTTCTAATTTATTTTCTAGGTTGCATGCGTGTGTTACTACTCCAACATTGCTCGTGTGTGATAATACAAGTGTTTTAGCTTTAGCATCTAATCCTATTTTTCATGCCAGGACAAAACACATATAAATTCATTA
The DNA here is from genome assembly GCA_023529315.1 of Papaver bracteatum. NCBI lineage: Eukaryota > Viridiplantae > Streptophyta > Magnoliopsida > Ranunculales > Papaveraceae > Papaver > Papaver bracteatum. The sequence goes on from JAJJWX010002982.1 coordinate 488,325, forward strand.
TCATACAGTAAGAGAATTGGTGGAGAATGAATTTCTGCAACTTCAACATCTTTTCAGTGAAGATCAAATTGCTGACATCTTCACTAAAGGTTTATGCTTTCCTACTTTGTCAAGATTATTGAAGTCTTTGATGAATAGAGAATTACAGTCTGCAGATTCAGCTCAGTTTTCCCAGACCGCTTCTTCAGCATAGTGTTCAAAAGTTACTTTGTTATAGATTGTTTTTCAAACTGTTATGTTTATTATCCCCTAATAGTTGGAGGGGGTGTATTAGATATTGTATGTGCGCATGTCAAGTCAACCTTATTTGACTTCACATGTGTCTGTGTGGAAGCAATGTATGCCTGTAATATTTCTACAACTATTATGATTGCCTTTTTAAGGAAGATCAATCTCTGTAATAACTATTGGTTTGTAATACAAGTTTACCTATTTCCCAGATAACTTAGATTTGACAGCATTAACAGCTGCACCTATATGAAAGCTTAAACATTAGTTTTGGTAAGGATGCGTCAAGCCTTTACAACAGTGCAACACAAAGGCGATGCGTGAGAACCCCAGCAACAAGCTGCTATGATGGGAACTCCCACGTGAAAATATTAATTTAATATCATGTCATCCGATGGACAAGCATATCAGATATTAAACTAATAAGAACATATACGATACTTGATCTTATCCAAAGGCCGAGAAAGGTATGCCCCCCCAAGTCTAGACATTTAGCTTTTATAGTACCTAGTATTCACAATGTCTCACAGCTTAAACGATGTGGGGAAAAAGCCACAATACTAAAATTAAAACCCCAATATACATCTCCACGTCTGTCTCTACGGAAATCCATTCCTTCTTTGTCGAGGAGGATGACGATGAGTTCTAAATCTCACCTGCCAGATTTTATCAAGTTGTTACCGACAGTGCCATTCCCCTTATTTGTAAAAACTGATATCCGGAAGGTTTTAAAATAAAATAAAAATGATAATGATAAACATGTTTACAAAACAATTTTTCATGGAAATCATTTTTTTTTGTTCAATTATTCTCAAAAGGGTGGTTGTTAAAAATTGAAGTGAAAGCTTAAATTTCTTTGACATTAATGGCAAAACTTCAACCACATTAAGGTTGAAAAAATAATCTTTATCAAAAAAGTGTTAACATAGCTATTTCATATTTGATTGGGAATATTGGGGATATGCCCCAAAATCGACCATCATCTTGGGGATATACCCCAGGATTCCAATTTTGGGGAATATCCCCCAGCCGTCCAAAATTCCATATGAAACCGTTAAGTAGCCAATATCTGCACACACTTGGGATCATATATGCGAATTTAAAGACAAATATACGATATATTAACACCTTTACAAGGTTCAGGAACATATTCAGACGAAAAATCTCGAAAAAATTAGAGAGAAAATTCAGACACATTTAAGATAAATAGTCTATTTAACGGTTCCTTGACGTAAATCGTTACTTTAGGGCATATCCCTAAGATGACAGTCGGTTTGGGGCATATTCCCAATTTTCCCTATTTGATTTTATCAATTCCTTGAATAAGCAACACAATAAAACTGTAGTAAGAAATGTCTGAGGATGGAACTTGTTTCAAGGGATTTTAATCAAAATGACAATAAAATAGTTGTTGTCACCTTTTCCATCTTTGGATGACTTGTGTTCAGACATATAAGATTTCTTCGCCATGTCCTTTTCAGATGACACGTTCTTGTCTTTGGTGGACAACATCTCTTCCACTTGAATCTTCTTTCCCAATTCAACCATGTTGATATCGCCAGTTTCATGTCTTAGCTTTTTCTTGTACTCCGACCAAGAAGATGGTAACTTCTCAATCACCGCAGACACTTGAAAATTCTCATCAATGACCATACCTTCAGCAAGAATCTCGTTAATGAATTTTTGAAATTCGAGGAATTGATCAACAACAGACTTATCATTCGTTATCTTGAACACCATAAACTTTTCCACCAGAAATTTATTGCTTCATGCAGTCTCAGCTTGGTACTTTGCTTCTAACGCAGTCCACAACTCATAAGCAGTCAAGTTCTCTTTAGCATTATAAAAATCATACATCGCATCTTCCAAACCATTCATGATATGATTTTTAGCTTGAAAATTATACCTCGTGTTAATATTGACCTCCTCTTCAGTCAAATTTGCAGCATCGTACAAGTCATCACCTGGAACCAGTACATAGTCCAGTTCATGATGGCTCTGATAAAACAACATCTTGGATCTTTCCTCTAAACTTTTGTGGTATTTCTGCGTCGTTGTTTCCCATTGTTATAAGGAAAGCAAATGTGTTAATATTTTTGGGATCTTGCAACAATAAATAGCTCATTAGATGTAAAATAATGGACGAAAAATAAATCTATCACAAACAACTTGAAGATGGCAGAATCACAGGTTCAACAAGTTATCCTTAACTCATTAGTTCGCGGGTATACTCGAGTTGAGTAATGCTAAACCCCTCACAGCGAAGATGTGTCCAGGATAAGACTGCCCGATATAACTTGAGTTAGCAAAACGCAAGTTACCCTCTCTTCGAACTCAACAACTGGGATGGAAGTAAAACGTATGGAGAAAACTAGAACGGAAGAAGAATTTTCGGTGTGTTTTCTAAACAGGTTTTCAAGTAGTATTTATAGGAGACGATTACTTGGAAATCAAGTTATATTTAAGTTTCCGTATAAAACAAGTTTCTTGTAAAAAAAATAAAAACCGGAAAAAGGAATTCTCCTATAAATAAAACACTTATCAAAGTTATTTTTGGAATTATTTCACAAGGAAAAACTAGCAAAAATAATATTGAGTAGACACACGACTTGGTGTATGGTGTACGCGCATATGCATGGTTCGAAACATGTATTTTTCGACCCCGTGCACCCACATTGTTTTACAACATATCCATGAGCACATGGTTATATAGTGGAGCTCCTTCTCTATTATACCCAATGTGGGACTAAAGAGATATTCATTCACTCAAATAAATGATTGAGCATCCATAGAACCCTTAGGTCCTAAGATCAAACCACACCAAGACCAAAACAATTTATTAAAACTCATTTTTCTCCAACAAAATCTTCTACAACCTTGGCGGTATGCGTCTTTTTCTTTGAGTTCACCAAAGAATTTGATGAAATTTCAATAGTCTCTGTCTGGAGAACCCCTGCACTCTGTAAAAGAAGTTTAACCATATCCAGCTCATTCCGTTATCCTTGAAAGTTTTGAAACTTAATTGACTTGAGGTTCATCAACAAACAATGGGGCTATATATCTACCGTCAAATCATGTAATATCCGGCCCAATTTCAAGGGCACTTTTGTCTTTTCACAAAAGAGGTAATTCTGTAACTTTAGTTGGATGGGTATTTTGGTAAATTCCATTTACATGCATTACTGTGTTACGATAAAATCATCTCCTGGCTTTTGATAATCTTATGGTAAAATAAATAATTTTAATTCCAAATATTGACACTTGTGGACTTGCCATTTCTTGTGAACGTGAATATATTATTTAATTATGTATTTACTTTAGAAAAAGGGAAACATGAGAAGGTCTCATATCTAAGGCTTGACCAAAAATGATTTACCTTAATAAAATTCTGTTTGTCTTATGTGCCACTAGTCAAGTTACTATTACCTAGTTAATTGATTTAACAATCTCACCGAAAACAAAATAGCTAAGTCATCATTTTGGATCAGGGAATGGTAATACGGTCAGATATATGCTTAGGTTAGGGTACTTGATTATCATTCTTTTCAATAAAAGAAATAAACATTGATTAGTATATTAAAAGAAAAAGTTTGTATGTAATGATAATATTTCATGTAATGATAATATTTTGTGTAATGATCACGTTTTAGTGTAATTAACTAAATTCTCTTAAGAGAAATGAGAACTAATTTAGCTTAGGATGCCATCTAGGTAGTACACAAAACACTAGCTATTAGAAAGAAAAAGGCAATGATGAAGTTTTTATTACTTCTTCTCTGATTCTATTCAGGAAATGAGTAGGTGGAATGTGATTTCACGAGTTAGCTTAATTAGATAATTATGTTGCCTTCGTTATGTGCTATTGAGTCACTATGATATTATAAATGAAACAATTCAAGAAAATAAACCAAATTAAATAAAGTAGTCATGATTATTGATTATTATGGATACTATTAGTCTACAAAGTAAGTTATAAATGTTGACTAATTATTAGCCGACCAAGTATGAACATAATGTTAGTATCAATGTTTTTCCCTTTAAACCACTTAAGCGTGAATATGTGAGTGGGATGTTTAGTGCCAGTGGGTCCCTGTTAATTAAGTGCATTGGATTCTAATTGTTGGCTGGATCAGTTAATCAGTTTGTTGGATTTATTAGTATTCATTGTTTTGTCTTTTATAAGACCAAAATACTCTCTTGCCAACCAAGAGTAAACATAAGCATTAATGTTGATGCCAACCTGGATGCGGCTGTAGTACAAAAATATTTTGGAATGATGATTTGAATTTCACTATCTCTTGGAATATGGATGAAATATACACCATCTATTGCTCGATACATTCTTCTCATGATAAAATCACCACTAATTTGAATAAAGAAATGAGCATTTCTTTTCTTAGTTTAAATATGGAATATGCTTTGGGTGCCTAAAATCACGCAAAAATGTGGTGATATAAGGGCCACATCCCACTTTCTTGTTTACCCACTAATTAGCTCGCGGGCTTGAGACTAATCAAATGAATTTTCTTTAATTATTTATTTCTGCCATGACTAAATAAATGGCTAGATTACAGGGATTTGTTTAACTCCATCCATCGCATGCTGAATGTTTGGAATGATTAAGGTTGACTAGAAAAGAGAAATTTATTTCCCTAGGATACCCAACCATGAGATGAAGAAAATTTTATGGGGGACCGTCCGTATACAGCTAAGGTGCGTGTGTCAACCAAAGATTAGTCTTAAAAAAATTAAATATTAATATTTGTTCATTAATAAGCCTTCCAACGGTTGTTGCCTTGATTGCTTTTTGATTACTTTTAATTAATTAATGTATTGACCCTATAAACGGTTGTTGCTTTGATTACTTTTAATTAATTAATTAATTAATATGCCTTCCAAAGGTTGTTACTTTGATTGCTTTTTGTTCATTATGAGATTTCCTTAATAATAGCATGAAAGACCAGACCCAATAGTAGAAAGTGAAGAGTTTATATGGATTCTTGCCACGTTTCATTATTTAACAGGGCTATTAACTATATAAAAATTCTTATGGTGGAATAAATGTGGATCTGGTTTCGTTAACGAAAATTTTGTACATGTAAATAATTTGACTCTTCAACTTGGACCGAGTTTTCTTTAGAATTAATGATTATCCCGTAGCTTTTAAGTGCCAAGTGTCGTGACACAATTCATTGATAGTTGTTAGGGTGTTAATGAATTTTAACTATATATACCAAGAGGATTTTCTTTAGTCGGGGAAGGAAGAAGAACATTTCTTCTGATCAGTGCTTAGTTTACAACAAAAATAAAATAAAACAAATATACTATAGACTTGAAGATATTTTTATTTTGGCATATCATATGAAACAACCAAGATAGTTAGAGGATCCTTTAGCATCCGTTAATTTGGAGATTTCAGATTCATGTTCATATTGCTAGCGGTTGAGGTAGGCGCAAAACAATCTAAAACTCTTTTTATTTATGGTTTTGTTAATTAAATTCATATTTACAAGTTTTTATGATGCTATTGATGATGATTAACGGGTTGCGGTCCATAGATTGTGATTCTTAAAAATTATTTATGACGGGATACGAGATATCCTTGGGAACGTTTTTTATTTCCTAAACCCACGTGGGGCGAGCGGATTGATTGAATTTATTATTTTTTATGGATGAGGTGTTTCCATGTGTTTGCGGTGTTGTTAATCATGCTAGATATTTTTAAAATGGATTTAAAAATATTGCATAAAATATTTTGTTGCTTCTTTGCCTACTGAGTGTCATAATTCACGTCATATTATGACAAAAATTCCAGATTTTATGACACCACAAGGAGCTAATGACGGAAAAGCATAGAGATCGGTTTTGGTGCTTTAATTAGTAGTTTGCATAAGATTTATGATTGAAAATTTGTAATAAAATATCATCAAACTCTCTTTTAGATTATTTTTTGAGTATTTATTGATTACTAATACTTTGGAGATTATTGGGTTAATGTATAACCAATGAAACAATGTATTATTAAGAAAATTTTATTTGATTAGAAAATAAAAATTTCTGAGTCATGTCAGTTTGACTGTTAATGATAATTATTTTATAAGATATTTATGACTGAATATTTTATGGTATGCGTAAAACTAACTGTTTATGAGGTTGTTAAAATATTAGAATTTTCTGAGTTCTAAAAGTATTTTTCAAACAATTGTTTCTCAATGTACGAAATTCAGACGTTTTCTGACAGATTCATCAATATTGAAGTATTATTGCTTTAAATTTATTCTACAGAATGTTTTAGGATTTTGTGTCTTATGTAAACTTAAAGATCTTTATTTTTTAGTTTTAAAATTGCAAACTAAACCATATTTGGAGTTGTGACTGATTTTATACAATATTTATGAAATGGACTATCTCTGTTTTTCTTTTCTGCGGTTATGGTCAACTACATGTTTGACTGTGGTCAAAATGTCCTTAAGATAATCTAAAATATATATAAAATTTATGAATGGAAATATACTCAATCAATATTCAGAATATATAATCATATTAATTTTTGGATTTGAATTGGGTTCTGTAATATTCTTGGAGTTAATTGATGTCTGTTTTTGTTTTGATGATTCTTCCTTAAACATGCGATTCTTTTGGAATAAATCTGGAATCTTTAACGGTGAAATTAATTTTTTTGGTAAATTCTATTTTTTTAGTGTTCATGTGGGTTAAAAATCACGACAAGTTAACGGTTAGATGTTCCTAAAAGAATTTTTATGTATCAGCTGCGACAAAATTTATGAATTTAACATAACTAAAGAATAGACAAATAATTAGTTGTTTGAAATTGGACCAAGTGTGGAAGTCTAGGCTTGTTATTAAAAGTAGCATCCCGGAAATCGAGGCGTCACAGTTTGGTATCAGAGCAGCGATTAGATCCTTCGGCAACTAGTTGTTGCAACAAAATTAGTTGTGTGTTTTTCTGTTTAGCTTGAAATTTTTGTCACTATGTTACCTTAAATTTAGGGACTAAATTTCTTGAAGTGTGTGAGGTTGTAATATCCGTCCCAATTTTAAGGGCACTTTTGTCTTTTCACAAAAGAGGTAATTTTGTAACTTTAGTTGGAGGGTTATTTTGGTAAATTCCATTTACATGCAGTACTGTGTTACGATAAAATCATCTCATGGCTTTTGATAATCTTATGGTAAAATAAATAATATTAATTCCAAATATTGACACTTGTGGACTTGCCATTTCTTGTGAACTTGAATATATTATTTAATTATGTATTTACTTTAGAAAAAGGAAAACATGAGAAGGTCTCATATCTAAGGCTTGACCAAAAATGATTCACCTTAATAAAATTTTGTTTGTCTTATGTGCCACTAGTCAAGTTACTATTAGCTAGTTAATTGATTTAAGAATCTCACCGAAAACAAAATAGCTAAGTCATCGTTTTAGATCAGGGAATGGTAATACGGTCAGATATATGCTTAGGTTAGGGTACTTGATTATCATTCTTTTCAATAAAACAAATAAACATTGATTAGTATATTAAAAGAAAATTTTTTATGTAATGATAATATTTTATGTAATGATAATATTTTGTGTAATGATCACGTTTTAGTGTAATTAACTAAATTCGCTTAAGAGAAATGAGAACTAATATAGCTTAGGATGCCATCTAGGTAGTACACAAAACACTAGCTATTAGAAAGAAAAAAGAAATGATGAAGTTTTTATTACTTCTTCTCTGATTCTATTCAACAACACAAATGTATGGTTTTGTGGAAATTTATAGCTAGAGGAAATGAGTAGGTGGAATGTGATTTCACGAGTTAGCTTAATTAGATAATTATGTTGCCTCTGTTATGTGCTATCGACTCACTATGAAATTATAAATGAAACAATTCAAGAAAATAAACCAGATTAAATAAAGTAGTCATGATTATTGATTATTATGGATACTATTAGTCTACATAGTAAGTTATAAATGTTGACTAATTATTAGCCGACCAAGTATGAACATAATGTTAGGATCAATGTTTTTCCCTTTAAACCACTTAAGCGTGAATATGTGAGTGGGATGTTTAGTGCCAGTGGGTCCCTGTTAATTAAGTGCATTGGATTCTAATTGTTGGTTGGATCGGTTAATCAGTTTGTTGGACTTATTAGTATTCATTGTTTTGTCTTTTATAAGACCAAAATATTCTCTTGCCGACCAAGAGTAAACATAAGCATTAATGTTGATGCCAACCTGGATGCGGCTTTAGTACAAAAATCTTTTGGAATGATGAATGAAATATACAACATCTATTGCTCGATACATTCTTCTCATGATAAAATCACCACTAATTTGAATAAAGAAATGAGCATTTTTTTTCTTAGTTTAAATATGGAATATGCTTTGGGTGCCTAAAATCACGCAAAAATGTGGTGATATAAGGGTCACATCCCACATTCTTGTTTACCCACTAATTAGCTCGCGTGCTTGAGACTAAGCAAATGAATTTGCTTTAATTATTTATTTGTGTCATGACTATATAAATGGCTAGATTACAAGGATTTGTTTAACTCCATCCGTCGCATGCTGACTGTTTGGAATGATTAAAGTTGACTAGAATATAGTATAAATAAAACCTATACTATGGACAGTCAGGGTTCTTTTCTTAGTATACCTAGGGAGACGAAAACATAGAGAGAGATAATTTATTTAAGTTATTGGAATGGACCCAACGTTTTATGTATTTATTTAGCACTCAATTTCACTCATTTTGAAACCATCATGATGAAAGTAATAGCACTCAATTACAGAACAATAATTAGTTAAGCAATTAATTAGCTCGGCATTCTTTGGCAGCCACGCAGGGTTAGCTAGAAATTTCTGGGGTTGACTAGGAATAGTACCACCGAGCATATATTTAAAGTTGGTGTTGTTATTAGGATTAAGAAAAACTTTAGTTTTATTTTTCCCAAAGAGAAAGAGTAGAGCAGAAGCTTGGTGTTTGGAACAGACGGATAGTTATACTCTTACAGATTTGGAAAGGATTAGCGTTCTTGTAAAGAATTTACTCTTCGCACTTATTGTTTTCCTTTACGGTTGTTTGGATTGCGATTTGAGGTAGGCGCAACACAATCTAAAACTCTTTTTATTTATGGTTTTGTTAATTAAATTCATATTTACAAGTTTTTATGAATGATAATCGATGTTTTGAGCATGATTATGAATGTTGGGCTGCGGTCCATAGATTGTGATTCTTAAAAATTATTTATCAAGGGATACAAGATATCCTTGGAAACGGTTTTTGTTTCCTAAACCCATGTGGGGCTCCCTGGGGCGAGCGGATTGATTGAATTTATTATTGTTTATGGATGAGGTGTTTCCATGTGTTGTTAGTCATGCTAGATGTTTTTTAAAAGGGATTGAAAAATATTGCATAAAATGTTTTGTTGCTTCTTTTCCTACTGAGTGTCACAACTCACGTCGTTTCATGACAAAAATTCCAGATTTGATGCATGACAAGGAGTTGATCAACGTGGAGCCTAGAGAATAATTTTAGATCCTTAATATTGTTCTTTTAGCATAAAATTCTAGTTCAAAGTTGTAATTAGTTTTATATTTAAAGCTGTATAATATTGTTTGGTATTGAGTTGATTGTTTTTCGTTTTAAATTCCCAATAGATTTTGATATGATTCTTTTTGTAACAAATGTAAAACATCGTAAAGGACATTTTGTGAAAATTATAGATTTTTCTATGTAGTATACATATTTTTAATATAATTCTTTGTACCATTGTTAAATCCAGAAAATATCCGACTGGTTTAAATATCTCATAAATATCATATTTTAGAACTATGATAAGTTGGTTCTTACATCTTGTTGTCTTCTATAAAAATCTATATCTATCTTTTTCCTTTCTAAAATGACAAACCTCATCCAATTTGGAGTTGTGTGTGATTTTATATAATTTTTATAAAACAGAATGGTACAGTTTTGATTTTATGCAGTTCTGGTCAACTACACGTTTGACTGTGGTTATAGGATACTCAACTCATTTAAAAATCCTTAATAATTTACACCTAATATTAATTATAGTATAGATTTTATCCGAATAACATCCGATAAATTTGGAATTTGCATGAAGCCTATAAAAATTCTAGTAATCCACATTTGTCTATTTTCAATTTTACAATTTGGGGTTGAAAACGTTTCTTATTAATTAATCTAAAGACTTGAACGGTGTTAGTATTTTAATTTGAGAACAAAAATGTGTATTTCTTCCGGTGGCTTTCAAATTAGGTTAAATCTACGGTTAGATTTTTCCAAAGTAAATTTCTAAGTATTTTATTGCTATAAAAATGTTAAAACGGACATAATTAAATTAGCCCAAATAAATTACTTAACGAGCATGGGCTTAGTATCCGGGCCTCGGCTATGGTATCCAAGTAGCACCTCGGGTTTTCGGACGTGGGATCCAGGCCACGAAAATTGGGACGTCACAAATCATCCTTATTAGCTTTATCAATAATAAGAACCTGTGAACTTGTGAACCATGCATGTTGTGAGTTCAAAATCAAATTATCAGTACAGGCATATCAAAGAAACTACATCTTCTTATTTAAAATTAATGACATTAAAAAAAAAAGATGGACGTCAAGAAGTCAGTGTATTTTGAGTCAAAAAAAGAAGAACTCAGTGTATTGTTATACGTACACCAAAGATAAGGGACTCCAAATTTGGTGTGAACTGTAAAAAGGTGAATAATGGTCTACTTGATCAGCCCTGATAATATACACTGCCAAAGTGATCAAATTACTAAAGGCTGGCGTCTCCGGATCCTAATAATATGACATACAAATTACATTAATCAACTTACTTTACATTGTTAGAAAACATAATCAGCCAAAATGGAACTTTCGAAGTGAGCAACCATCCTACCTTAAATAAGTTACCTGTTACTTTCAAGCGCTTTACATTAGAGAGCTCGTTCAAAAAACTTAGAACAACTTCCTCATCTTCCATATAATACGCGAGGTGTATCTCTGCATCCACTAGTGATGGAAAGCTATGCACCACTAAAGTCTTTTCTAAAAAATCGTCGATTTTGAGAGACATTAGATTTGGTGCATCAATCTTGGTTATGACAGGACCAGATCTTTGTAAACTATCGACCAGAGTCAATACCTTCAATGTAGACGATATGAAATTTAAATCCTTCCAATCACAGTTTTTCAAACTCAATTCCTCGAGAATAGGACAGCCAGAAAAGAGTTGTTGAGTGAACTCCTCGTCAGAAAAGGAGATATTTGATAGTCGGAGGATCTTAAGTCTTGGAAAGAGTATTGTTTGTGGAAGATGAAGAGCATCATGACCATGAAAATTAATGTCTAACAAAGTCAGTGATTCACAGGTGTAAAGGTCCACAGGGATAATATCCGAGCCTACATCAGAGACATTATACCTACTGAGAACGAGCTCTTCAACTCTGCACTTAATTGCTCTAGTAATCCACTCTTTTATCCGCTGGTCATCAAAGTACTCATTGTTACAGGTGATACAGAATCTCTTAATATCTGACAAGTTACTACGAAGAAGTGATACCCTGTCGACGAAATCCATGAAGCTCTCAGTAGAAGCTTGTTCTGCTCCGGTATTGGGAGATTTCCATTCGCGAAAATCAAGAGCGGGAACAGATATCCAGAGATTTTCCCATCTTTTAGACAGAATTGTTGTTGAAACCGCACGTTTGGTGGGAAGCAAAGAGAGAATGTGATGGATTAGGAATTCGGGTAACCTGCTGATCCTATCCTCCTCCTGCTCCTCCATGGTGGTGGTCGTTCCTATGAAGCAATCAAGAAAAAAATTCAGGATACACGTATTTCAGGTAAACACTAAGCAAATAGAAGACTATTTGCTTAGTTTCCAGTTCAAAGCTTGCCATCCCCAAATATCATCTCTGGTCCTAAAAACAACTTTACATTTGGCGGAAAGTGGAGCGAATATGATGATGGATTCAATTTTAGAAAATTAAAATCATTTTTCATACTCAATAAACTAAGAACAAAGACAAGCCTACAAATTAATACAATGGTTCCAATCAATGATATTCTTCAAAATTAGAATTAGAAGACGCCTGATTCTAGTTCAAACTAGTTGCGAATTCCTATGCACTTGCGAAAAAATGTTAGTAAAGGCAGTTGTCAAAGGAATTACTGGTACTTACCGGCAGCACAGCAGGATTATGCAATAGAAGCTAAAGAATTTGGAGTGCAGAAAACAGCACTTGTCAAACTGAAGATCAATAACCAACACTACCCATATTCTTAAAGGCAGTTAAAGAATCAACTATGATTTGATTTAATTTAATTTTGTTTCTTCCTTCCTTGCTGGTTCTATGTCGGTTGTTAAAATGTGGAGGCATGATGTATTAAGAACATTATTTTTTAATCTTATCTATCGACTAATCAATGCCTCGACAGACAGCTTCCCATCCTTTCACAACTTAAATCATCCATTTGAATCATTTCATTCATGATCCTTCATTTAACAAACAAAACATACCCAGAGAGGAGACTTTATGAGATTGATTGACACAGAGACAGACAGACAGACAAATACACATGCCCTTAGCTTGCATTACTGATGCTGGAATATATAAATAAGTAATCACCCCTTGTATAAAACTTTAGTATACTGTTTGCTAAATCAACACGATTAAATGGTTATTATTTTATTTTTTATAACTCAACTGACTCATTATTTCTGTATTTGACTAAAAAAATATTAAAATAAAAGTAGTAATTATTAAAATAGAGTTAGTACCGTAGTAGTAGCAGAGCAGCAAGCAGCCTGACAGATATATTGGATTTAAGAATCGTTGTGTTCTTCTTAAAAAAGAGAAAACACTCCAAAATAAATTAGGCATAGGCAGGTTATAAACGGAAAGGACACGGTATTTTATAGTAAAAGGCGAAAGGACACGGTATTTTATAGCAAAGCCTTTTGAGTACAGTGGTGCTTTCTAGTCCATGCGCCGCTGATCCCCCTTTTCACTCAACTGAGATTTAGAAAGTCATTATGACCCAAGTTTGTTTCGGGTCCTCCACAAGGGGATGGGCCATACTAGATTTGTCCACTTTATCGGTTTTGTCACTTTGTTTAGTGAAAGGAATCAATGGTTTACGAGCTCTAAAGAACCTTTTTTTTTTTTTTTTTTTATTTACATAGTTAGCTTCTGCAATTGTCTTGGAGAAGCTTCTGTTTTATGACGGTAGGAGGAAAATCACACCACACATCATTACATTGAGTTTTTCGATCAAACTTAGCCAAAACATCTGCAGGCCTATTACATTTTCTATTTAGATAATATACATTGCACTCATGGAACATGGATCGCATACCTCTTATATACTTGATGTGAAAAGTCTACAACTTGGACAATAGCAATAGTCCAATCCTAGGACAACAAATCCAAGCCTTTGATCATTCCCTTCATCACCCTATTACCAATCCCAATGCTAGAGTCATTTCCCTCTCCACCGCTCAGATTGTGCCACATTAGTGTCCCAAAATTGGACTATAGCTATTGTCCAAGCTATAGCAAGGCCGCCCTACTTGATGAGATGGATATCTTCTCTTTTGCAGCATAAATCAAGCCTGGAAATAGCATCCGCCACTCCTTTGTTGTCGGTTTATACTATTAGCTTTTTACAATACCTTTGTTGCGCCCATTTCAAACCTTCAAAGACTGCAAGAGCTTCTGCTTGATCGATATCCCGTGCAGTTGTGTAGAAAAAGGTCTTGCACGTTGTGAATGTTATTATCCCAGTGAGAAAGATTTTTTATTATTATTATAAACAAAAATTTATTAGGTAGATGCCCATTTTAGTGGGACCCCATTACTTGGGCACCAAGTATGTAAACTCTATAAATAGAGTCTCAAACCTTTGTAAACATACATACATGAATAGAATTTCTCCCCTCTTCTTCTTTCTACTTTGTTTTTTTCCTTCTCTATTTTCCAGATTCATAACACGTAATCAGCACGTTTCCATCGAGCTATATGGTCGTTTCTAGATTTCGAGAGGAAGAAAAGGGCGATTTGAGATTATTATTTTTTCTCAACCGCATAAGATAGCAGCACAAAACAGGGAACTCTCAATCTAACACTTTGTTTAATATTATATTTTTTATGTTGTTTTGTTTAATCTAATCTTAAAGAAATGTGGTTCTTTTTATTCTACCATTAATTCATGCTCATCTATTGCATGATGTACGGATGTAACCACTGGCCTCGATTGTTGGATTGGGATGCTACGGTTAAAACAACTCCATAACTATTGGTGTAAGTAATTTGTTATTATTATAAAACCGTCAATTTAATCTCACCAATGGTTTCTGTTTTTTTTTTCCTGTTATGTTTTTGTACGTATTTACAAGCAACCGGTTTTATATACCAGTAATGAGCTTGTTTGGTCTTTCTGCTCTAATGTTAATGGTAAATGGTAGGGCTGCACATGGGCCGGTGCGGTACGGATTTTTTAAGAACCCGGTATCCGTACCTGGTGGTGGTCGGTTCCCATTCTTGACTACCTGTACCTGTACATGTTCCCGATTTGTACCCGTCCCGGTGACACCGGTACGGTACCAGCCGATACCGGGTTTTTACCTGAAGTTATTGTCATTACCTTTTTTCTTTCGCATTTCATACATTTATGTTGTATCTAAATTATTTATACATCACAGTATCATTGATTTATAACAAAGATTCATTACTTATTCATATTAGTTGTCCATGCCATTATCACTGTTTTTGTTCATCCATCCGATTTTACTTTGTACAAACACCACATGAGTGGAAAGAAAATTATAGACACGAAGCAAACAACCCGATTAGCTTTTAATAAATCGAGAAATACTTACTGTGAAATTTTGTGGCAAATCTCAAATAAAGAAGACATTAAATGTAAAATCAATGCAGAGATGGGTCTAATGGAAATTAGGGGAAGAACAAGAAGCTGTTGGTACAGAGATCTCAAGAAAATACCCTCAAGTTGTTGCCATCATTAACAATGAGAAGTTGAAGAAGATGCAGACAAATTTGAATAGATTGATGGTGTTGTTCGATGAGGTTATGAAGATCTTGATATGGGTTTTCTAGGAAAGGATAAATTAGATAGAAGATGGTGAAGAATTGATTGGATCTGTTGGTTTTCAAGCGATAATCTTTTTTCTCCTATGGACAAAGTTAGAGAAGAGATGAAGAAACTGAGTCTTTTTTTGAGAGAACAATCGACATAGAGACTAGAAATAAAAGTAAACTAATGGAAACCTAGAATAGATGGTTAAGATTAGATGAAACCAACGGCAAGGATGAACCGGGTTTCTGGGTACCGGTACTGACGGGAATTGGTTTAGAACCGCTCCCTTACCCACTCCTATACCGGTTCTGCTTTCCATTCTCATTCCCTGTACCTTATACACCGGTTCCGGTACGGTTCCGATCCGGGAATTCCGGTTCCAAGCCGGGACACCGGTTCCGATCCGGGTCTTGTGCAGCCCTAGTGAATGGTGCTTTCCTTTTTCCACAAGCATCATGGGATATTCCTTCATTACAATTCCAACCACGAGAATTTGATTATGGTTCTCCATTTTTATTTTGGTGCAATTAAAATCCATTGGATAGTCATGAAAGGATACTGTCTATATACATACATAAAGGGGTGATCGACTTTGTGGAAACGTTTGATTTCCTTATTTCTCAAATTTTTTCATAGAGTGAGAAAAATAAACCTAGTTCGGTTTATGGTTTATATTCCTCTAATGAAACTATAATCACCCAGAAGAAAAAAAAATAGTGTTCTATTTCTTCTCTAATTTTTTTATAACAAAAAAAAGAAGAAAAAAAATCCATCAAAAGATGGTTTATAGTTTCTATTTCCTTGATGAGACTATAATCACCAAAAATTAGTGTTATCGCAACTTGATTACCTTTATCGGTAGTAATCACATGCATGGTTAAGCAATCTCCGTCCAATTAAGTTTGGTATCTTCGTCCATTCGGTGAAGATCATGTGATTTTTATAATTGGTTTCTATTAGACGAAGTGGATTTTCCCTATGCGATGACTTAGTCGACATTTCTTTTTTCTTTTTGTTGATGCAATTTTGGTGTATCGTATATACCAATTGGTATTGGTTTTCTCCATCAAATTTTGCGGAAGGAGATGTTAAAATTGGCATTCTAAGAAATTTTAGCCAATATTAAAATTAGATTAACAATAATCTTTCAAGCAAACCTTTACCAATCATGGTTTCATATTTCTACTAATAAATCATTGGTTTCCATTTCTTACAGGAAACCATGGATTCCTTACCAACGAAAATGATTTCTTTAATTTCTTAAAAAGAATCATATAAGCCAAGTAATTTAGTTTTTCCCCATCGATCCTAAAGGGGTAAAGTATCGTTGTTATGATATTAATAATTGCAAACACCAAGAGGAAGTGATCCATTCTTAAGGGTGTTGATGGTGGTTTTTAGACAAAGGGTAAAATTGTAAAACCCCGAATAACCTAATGTCACCGGTGACACATTTATTAGAACATTTAATGCATGTAGTCAGTAATTAACGGGAGGTATTTTTTCAAATTAGGGTTACAACGAGCAAAACCCTAATTCCCCTATGTGCCAATGGCAAGTCATGCTAGCCACACCTAGCCCAAGCTAGTTGCGCCATGCCAAACACACTCTCCCTTGGCCCTAGCTATGCTAGTCACACCAAACGCGCCAAAGCATGCCAACCATGCTAGCCGCACCTCTGTGTCAATGGCAAATCATGCCAGCCACACCTATCCCAAGCTAGCCGCGCCATGCCAAACGCACTCTTCCTTGGCCCTAGCTATGCTAGTCACACCAACGGCGCCAAATCATGCCAACCATGATAGCCGCACCCCTGTGCCAACGAAAAATCATGCCAGCCACACCAAACGCGCCAAAGCATGCCAACCATGCTAGACGCACCTCTGTTCCAATGAAAAATCATGTCAGCCACACCTAGCCCAAGCTAGCCGCGCCATGCCAAGCGCACTCTACCTTGGCCCTAGCTATGCTAGTCATACCAACCGCGCCAAAGCATGACAACCATGCTAGCCGCACCTTTGTGCCAATGGAAAATCATGTCAGCCACACCAAACGCACCAAAGCATTCCAACCATGCTAGTTGCACCTTCGTGCCAATGGAAAATCATGCCAGACACACCTAGCCCAAGCTAGCCGCGCCATGCCAAACACACTTTTCCTTGGCCCTAGCTATGCTAGTCACACCACGCCAAGCCAAACACCCTTACCTTGGCCTAGCCGCGCCATGCCAAAAGCGCCATCTTCCCAGCTTGCTAAACCGTGCAACCAAGGGACCAAGCCGCCACGTGCCATTGGCACATGCCAACACGCTCGCTGGCAGCTTTTCTTACCAAGCCATGGCCCTAATGGCCGAGCGTGCCATTGGAACATGCTAACGCGCTCACTGGCAGCTTTTCTTACCAACCCGTGGCCCTAATGGCCGAGCATTCCATTGGCACATGCCAAAGCGCTCACTGGAAGCTTTTCTTACCAAGCCGTGGCCCTAATGGTCGAGCATGCCATTGGCACATGCCAAACGTGCTCATTGGTAGCTTTCATTACCTAGTTGTGGCCCTAATAGACTAGCGTGCCATTGGCACATGCCAACGCGCTCACTGGTAGCTTTCATTACCTAGCTGTGGCTCTAATGGTCGTGAGTGCCATTGGCACATGCCAAACACGCACTCTGATAGCCTAACTTACAAGCCGTGCAACCTAGGACAACTTGGCCGTACGTGCCATTGGCACATGCCAAAACCCTCGCTGGTAGCCTAATTTTCAAGCCGCATAACCTACCACCAAGGCATTCCGCACATGCCACACGCGCCACTGGCAGCTCTGGCATTGCCACTTGCACTCAACGTTCAACCTACTACCAAGGCATTCCGCACATGCCACACGCGCCACTAGCAGCTCTGGCATTGCCACTTCCACTCAAGGTGCAACTCGTAACAAAGGCATTACGCACATGTCATTGGCACATGCCACACGCACCACTTGCAGCTTAAAATTTCAACTTGCACTCAAGGTACAACCAACACTCGAGACATCAACACAAACTGGGGGATGCTTTCCAGGGTCTTGGTTCGGCGGTCATAGCATGCAGCGTACACTACGCTCACTTTAAGAAAGCGTTAATAGGAATAAAGCGGTCAAATAAATGAGGAAATAATGGTGAAAACGTTTTCACCCATAAACACCATGTGGTTACCACCTCCTTCCATTATTTCACCCTTTACGCTCTTCCTTCATGAGGCCAGGATACGTTTCAATCTCGACTTGTATAAATAGTTCTTACCTATTTCCACCAGACAACAAGTCTCGGTCAGGAGAAAAACACAACACTCTCAGAAAAGGAAACTTTGCAAGCTCTCCAATAATCTTTCATCTCTTGCAAGCTTCCGAAGCTTTCACTTTCTGATACAAGTCGAGACACTACTCTCCCAGAATTATTCTAGTCTCAACACCTTTCTTTGCTTCCCTCCTTAAAACAACCCTTCTCCTCCACTTTGTGACCGAAGCAAGTATGGAACGACCATTTCTTGGTTTAGGCCGGACTTGTATAGATTGATCTCTCGAATCTACAAAGTTCTCACGTGCAGCACATTTGTTTAGGGTTTAAACTAGTTTCTCACTCACCTACTGAATGTACCAAAATCGGCAGAAATGATTTTTACCCATAAACAATTGGCGACCACAGCGGGAGGATTGATCTTTTGGTTACATAACAGCTTTCAGAAATCGATCTCATACTTCGATCCAGACATCAGGACGGCGAAGCAAGCAATTTATTTGGGGATCTACAACTCAACTACCTGACAACCTGGTTACCAGTCGTGAAGACTACACGAGAAAACTGGGGACTCGCTGAAGATGCTACCAGCGATTGGGTACTTGCTGGCAATGCTACCATCAAAGCCGCCTTTTACATGGAAATGGGCGTGTTCGCAGCAAAAAACCTATAAAGTGAGAAAGTTTAGACTAAACAAGATATACGATCTATTTTAGGGTTCTTAATAAAACCTTCATACTGATGCGTCTTGTGCCGATTGCTAGCACACAATTTCATAAAAGCAATATTCCTTTCACAAAGCATAATCAAAGTTATATTATCAAAACCATTCATCCCAGAAATAATCTAATATCCTCAAAAATCTACCAACTGTCTATCAAAACCGGTCGAACTTTAAACCAGACATCCAGTATGTCTTTCAATAAAAAAAACTAAATGAAAGTTTAACAGAGAGACATTCAAGGAAAATCATCCAATAGAGGTCTGCTCTTCTTGGAGAAAGTCAACTTTGCATCTTCAAGAGCCGCTCTCTTCATAGTCGACATCTTGGAAAGCTTTTCAAGTTCTACCTCCCGTCGTACAATCTCCTCTGCATAAAGGCTTTCGACTGCTGCATCTTTCAACTTCTGGATCTCAGCAAGGCCTTCGAAAAACCACGAAGCGTTGAATTACTTTTATACACACACGTCGCGATGGTGCTCCCAGTCGGCAATGACGTCTTCAGAAACGGTGTGGCCAGTCACCTCACGCATGTCCTCGATGGAAGATAAAGCCTCTTCCACACGCTTAACCAGCGTAAATCGACTAGTGACCTTCTTGTTTGTGGCCATATGTCCATACTTCTCCCAGATTCTGGTGTATAACGCCTCATACTTAGCCAGCACGCTGAAACCGCCAACCAGCACATGACCTGGGTAAGGAACCAAGTACGGGGGATCGAAAATGGCGCCTGCAACTGGACCCGCGACTTGCAAAGGGTCTTTTTCCATTCTACAGAAGCAACCATCAGGGAATCATCCACTGTTTGAACCACATCTGTGCCCAGCGATTGGCCAAATTCCATCTCCAAGTCACCGACAGCGGTCGCTGTCACCAAAGGCAAGTTTACGTGTGGCTCCGCCCCAGAATCGTCTTCCGAACCGGATTCCTCCTACAAACTTGAGTTAGACATTTTTCAAAAAAGCGGAAGAAAAAAGAAAAAGAAGCGCGAAACTCACCGAACCACTTCCCGAAAAAGAACCAGTGCTGCTGTCAGAAGAATCACTCTCACTTGTCAAACTTTCTTCTTTCTCTGGCTCATAACTGTTATGAGAAGGTTCAGTGCTGCCAGAATTCTTCTAAGGAATTGCCGTCTCCTGGCAACGTGCAAGAACAGCGAAAGCATTAACACTACCAAAGCCCTGGTAAAACCAAGACACATGTTTTCAGCAGAAATTCACATGTTTTGAGAACAAACCAACAAGGAGGTGACACATACCTGGTTATTGGAAGAATTTAAAGACACGAGAGATGCAGGAGGGTCTTTTGAAACCGCTCGGAACCCGCCAGCACGATTCTTTGTTCTCTGTTCCTTTTCCTGGGGACTTTCCGAGTTGCTAGGAAACTTTCGCTTGAGATATCTCAACATTGGATAGTTCTTCAAAACTACTGGGAAGGTTTACAAGGAACATTCTCCACCACGTTATTCACAAAATCACGAATCGCAAGACGCTCACGGGACCATAACTCATTATAACCAAAAGTCGTCGAAGTTACTCTTTCCGTTTGAAAGAAGGGAAGGCGGATACCCGGCTCAAGGACACTGGCATTGAGGGAAGCACGCAATGAATCCTTAGGAACCACCAGCTGGTAAGCAAGAGGCACCCCTTGATCGAAACCCATGTGACGAGCAGCACGGTCAATATTGTAAGCAGCTATTCGGAAAGACCTCATAAAGAAAGACGGCATAGAACCGGGCATACATCTTTGAATAAACAAGCTTTCACCAACACTCAAGTTGTCATCAGAAGACAAAGACATGTTCGGAGCAGAAGCAAAGGTGTCAATTTGAGTCACAGACCTATGGACCGTCTCCCATGGGCGAAAACTGATTTCATGCGACTTATCGAGAAGACTAACCAAGCTCATACCAACTCTTGGACGCCTGTTCACCCATCAAAGAATTCGGGAGCCGCCCTAACTCACGGGAATCAAAGGCAACGGTTTCAGAGCATACTTCTTGAAGTGCTCCCATAACCAGGATTGCAGAAAAGCAACGTGCACATATGAATCCAGTTTCATGAAACCATTCGAAACTCGCATGTTCGCAACTAGGTGATCCAGATGCACATACAGGGAACCAAGGAATAGCTTGCCAATGGGAAGAACTTTACCTTTTGCCAACTTCACAATAATCACTAGCAACTCTGGTCTTATTTCTTTCTTGCCATAACTGTCATCAAAAATGTCCCTAGACAACCAGAGAGACAAAAATGATGCAACGTGAAGATCACTACTTATCTGTTTAGGTTCCAGCTCGTCCGGAAACAATTGAGATATCCACCAGATGTAAAAGAACCTTTCATCCTCTTTCCGGACAGAATTCTTCGACTTCGCAGTGGAGTCTTTTCGGGCAAAATCTCCCAACTTAGCGGCAAGGTCATCTCGCATCTTCTCCTCATCATCAGATAATTGGATGTTAATATTCCCGGTTACCGGAAGATTCAGCAAGAGAGCCACACTCTCCAAGGATAAAGTTATTTCACCCTATCTATATATGATCGTATGAGTGTCCGAACACCATCTAGAGATGAAAGCAACCAATCCCGGGATATCCTTCCTAATCTGGAGACTTACTGAAGCTCTGACAGCATCAATAATCTGCGCTCGAGTCAAGTTGGTATTTATATGCTCCTTACTCACCATGAACTCAACCCATATATCAAAAGAACGCAATGGGATTTGACACATCCTAAAATCAATGTTGGAAGAAGAATATACCCCTTTATGAAGACAAAACTGTATGGTGTTCTCTAGGCGAATCAAACATGTCTTCTTTTCATCTTCACCACCGGTTAACAAAATTGGCACGAAATTTGGATGATTCTTCCGAGAAGGGGCAAAGGGTTTGGCAAAGAATTCATCATCCGTGTTTGGTTTGGAATTATCAACATCCTTCGATGAAACGAAACTTTGTTCAGGTAACATCTTGTCGGATTTCTTCATAACAATTTGGTAACAAGATGTCTGCACAAAACAAAACGGAGAAAGACGAAATTATCTCCCCGACACATAACTGCACCCAACAAAAGGAAAGCCTGTAAAAAAAAGTATTCTCTACGGGTTCAAAACTGCACGCGCAGTATTTTCTACAGGTCCGAAATTCACATATGCAATATTTCCTATGGGTTCGAAATCATATGAAGCACATATACAGTATTCTTCTTCGAGATTCATATACAATATTCTTCTTCAGGTTCAAAATTATATACGCAATATTTTATGCGGGCTCAAATGCGTCTGCAGTATCCTTCTTCGGGTTCAAAATTATATACGCAGTATTTTCTACGGGCTCGAATGCGTCTATAGTATCCTTCTTCGGGTTCAAAATTATATATGCAGCATTTTTCTACGGGTTCAAATCATATATACAATATTTTCCTTGGGTGCATATATACAATATTTTCTACAAGAAGCACGCCAAGAAATCATATGCGCAATATCATTGCAAAGATTATAAAAGAAAGACGCCGACTGTTAGGGTTTACACCAACATGAAAAGAGAAACAAGATAAGTATTGGAAAACATACCTGGAAGCCGGTTTTTCTTTGTGAATCTGTCGCTGTCGTGAAAGGATGAAGGAACAAAGTGCAAGATGAGAGAAAGGGATTTTATATATGGGCGTGAAGATTCCGAAATAGGGAAGGATTTCCCTTTACCAAAAATCGTGCATATAAGGAACGGACCCACAAGAGCACCCAACTTCCCAATGTCGTCCAAGTTGCACCGGTCCCACCAGTTGCGCTAACTTCCCAATGACCGCCCAAGTCGCGCCAGCTAGCACACTCAGCTTCCCCGCCTTGCGCCGGTCCCACCATCTAGCATACTCAATTTCCCAACTCGCGTCAACTTCTCAATGCCACCCAGCTTCCTGTCTCTCAATGATGCCGACTTCCCAATTGTGCCAGCCTCCCGATTTGTACAAAACTGCTAAAGGCAAGGATTCCAAATCCTATCTAAAAAAAAAAATGGTCAGGCAAGCCTCCTCAATTCTCTTTATGATTCACTGCTGATAGTTTGTCAACATCTTATGCTTACCTCCCAACAAAGCTCCTGCTCCGAGATAAGCAGAGGACTTAATGTTGATGGTGGTTTTTAGGCAAAGGCTAAAATTTTAAAACCCCGAATAACCTAATGTCACCGGTGACACATTTATTAGAACATTTAATGCATGTAGTTAGTAATTATTGGGGGGTATTTTTTCAAATTAGGGTTACAACGAGCTAAACCCTAATTCCCCTCTGTGCCAATGGCAAGTCATGCCATCCACACCTAGCCCAAGCTAGCCGCGCCATGCCAAACGCACTCTACCTTGGCCCTAGCTATGCTAGTCACACCAACCGCGCCAAAGCATGCCAACCATGATAGTCGCACCCCTGTGCCAACGACAAATCATGCCAGCCACACCAAACGCGCCAAAGCATGCCAACCATGCTAGCGGCACCTCTGTGCCAATAAAAAATCATGCTAGCCACACCTAGCCCAAGCTAGCCACGCCATGTCAAATTCACTCTGCCTTGGCCCTAGCTATGCTAGTCACACCAACCGCGCCAAAGCATGCAACCATGCTAGCCGCACCTTTGTGCCAATGGCAAATCATGCCAGCCTCACCAAACGCGCCAAAGCATGCCAACCATGCTAGCTGCACCTCCGTGCTAATGGAAAATCATGCCATCCACACCTAGCCCAAGCTAGCCGCGCCATGCCAAACACACTTTTCCTTGGCCCTAGCTATGCTAGTCACACCACGCCATGCTAAACACCCTTACCTTGGACCTAGTCGCGCCATGTCAAAAGCGCCCTCTTCCCAACTTGCCAAACCGTGCAACCAAGGGACAAAGCTACCATGTGTCATTGGCACATGCCAACACGCTCACTGGCAGCTTTTCTTACCAAGTCGTGGCCTTAATGGTCGAGCGTGCCATTGGAACATGCTAACGCGCTCACTGGCAGCTTTTCTTACCAACCCGTGGCCCTAATGGCCGAGCATTCCATTGGCACATGCCAAAGCGCTCACTGGAAGCTTTTCTTACCAAGCCGTGGCCCTAATGGCCGAGCATGCCATTGGCACATGCCAAACGTGCTCACTGGTAGCTTTCATTACCTAGTCGTGTCCATATTGGCCGAGCGTCCCATTGGCACATGCCAACGCGCTCACTGGTAGATTTCATTATATAGTCGTGGCCCTAATGGATGTGAGTGCCATTGGCACATGCCAAACACGCATGCTGATAGCCTAACTTGCAAGCCGTGCAACCTAGGCCAACTTGGCCGTACGTGCCATTAGCACATGCCAAAACCCTCGTTGGTATCCTAATTTGCAAGTCGCTCAACTTACCACCAAGGCATTCCGCACATGCCATTGGCACATGCGACACGCGCTACTGGCATCTCTAGCATTGCCACTTGCACTCAACGTGCAATCTACCACCAAGGCATTCCGCACATGACATTGGCACATGCCACACGCGCCACTAGCATCTCTGGCATTGCCACTTGCACTCAAGGTACAACCCGCATCAAAGGCATTTCGCACATGCCACACACGCAACTTGCATCCTGGCATTGACACTTGCACTCAAGGTGCAACCAACACTCGAGACATCAACACAAACTGGGGGATGCTTTCCAGAGTCTTGGTTTGGCGGTCACATCATGCAGCGTACATTACACTCACTTTAAGAAAGCGTGAATATGAATAAAGCGGTCAAATAAATGAGGAAATAATGGTGAAAATGTTTTCACCCATAAACACCATGCGATACCACCTCCTCCCATTATTTCACCCTTTACTCTCTTCCTTCATGAGGCCAGGGTACGTTTCAATCTCAACTTGTATAAATAAGTCTTACCTATTTCCACCAGACAACAAGTCTCGGTCAGGAAAAAAACACAACACTCTCAGAAAAGGAAACTTTGCAAGCTCTCCAAAAATCTTTCATCTCTTGCAAGCTTCCGAAGCTTTTACTTTCTGATACAAGTCGAGACACTACTCTCCCAGAATTATTCTGGTCTCACCTCTTTTTGCTTCCCTCCCCAAATCAACCTTTCTCCTCCACTTTTTGACCGAAGCAAGTCTGGAACGGCCATTTCTTGGTTTAGGCCGGACTTGTATAGATTGATCTCTCGAATCTAGAAAGTGCTCACGTGCAACACATTTGTTTAGAGTTTAAACCAGTTTCTCAATCACCTACCGAATTTACCAAAATCGGCAGAAACGATTTTTACCCATAAACAAAGGAATATTGAGCTTTTTTTTTTTCCTCATGGTAAATCTCCAAAATTTAAAATAGTTCCACTTGTACGTAGTTGTAATTGGACACTAAAGATCAAAGGGTGCGCACCCAGCTTGTTAGGCCATATAATTAGTCAGTGTAGTGACTATATTGATATTAATATAATTTTATTCGACAAAGAATGTGCTCATCAATTTATTCTCAATGATTATCTCATCGGCCCTATAGGTCACAAAATTATTGGAGATTTTATTGGCATATTTTGCTTGTAACACTACACCAAATCGACGGTTTTGAGACATATATAGATGTTGCCTTGATTTTTTGAGACACATACAAGTGTCTCAATTTTGGCGTAGGTAATGTTTTGAGACATATTTAAAGACGCTTACAAACGTCTCTTAATTAATTTGTGAGACGTTTATAAGTGTCTCATAAATGTTTACCGACGGTTTAGTAAATGAACCAAATTTATTTATCTGCCCATTTAAAGCGACGGAAAAAAATAATTAAGCTACTCTTATATGCGTCTCAAATAAAAATCATATTTAAAAAAATAAATTTTATTTCCATATTTCTTACACCTGCACCAGAATTCAGGCATCTAGCCACTCCATTCCCAATCATATATGAAACCATTATCCAATCAATTCTATTATCACAGATGGAATGGCAACATCACATATGGGTCCATCCTTACAATCAATCAATACAATTACAGATGTAAGATGACTGAATTTTAACGAAATAAACTATGGACAACAAGTCTGTCTCTAAATTTGGGATCAAAATTGAGCATATTTTGAGTTTCTTGTTCAATCAATGTTACAGGACTTCATCGTGCATAGGCAATGGATACCTTTTCTACAAGAATTTAAGACATAACAAATTACCCACAACTTGTTCACTCAAATCGTATTATGCTCATCCAACTATCTTATTGATTTCCTTATAATGGCACCTGATGTAAATGGAACATCTCTAGGAGTCATTTTACATGCCGAAGGACCAGAACAAAAACTGGAAAAGATCAAATGGGCACAATCTCCACACATATACTTTTACTAGAGCATCTTGTTCCGATCTTTTCATTTTTCTTTAGTCCAGCACGACCTAACATAAAGCTTCCCTTTTCTTCTTCTGAAGATTTGTCAAGTCAGTTTGCAAAGAGAGACTACAGAAATACTGAAAAATGTTAGGTACCTGGTGCTATATGTAAAGTAAAAAGGTAAAAATATATTTTACAGTTTTGAAATTGGATTAACAGTTGTGGAAACTTACAGGAAAGCAATACCCCAATGATGTGAAATAGGTATGTTAAAATCCACAATCAGATTCTAATATTTCAAATTTCAGTGGTTGAAGTGCATCGAATGGATTAGTTATATGTGGATGGTTTGCTTAATGGTAAGTGGTAACGAGACACTTACCAAAATTGCAACAAAAAATAGTTACTTCAAGTTGAGCAAATTTGTTGAATCAATATCGTAGTACTTCCTATAAACTTGTTCAATCAATATCATGGGACTTCATCCAAATTTACTATAGGAAATTAAGTAAGAAACGAATCACCTACAACTTTTTCACTAAAATCCTATTATGCCTATCCAACTGTCTTCTTGATTTCCTTGTAATGCTACCTGAGGTAAACGGAACATCTCTAAGAGTCGGTTTATATACCAAAGAAATGATACAAAAACAAGACAAGATCAGATGGACACAATTTCCAGACATAAGGAAGAGACATACCTTAATTAACCGGAGCATCTTGTTCCGATATTTCCATAAGAACGGTAACATGGACTGAAATTAGACCTGTTACACAAATTTCAAGTACGATGTTTTGAGTAAAACACACAATTTTAATTGTTTAGAAGTAAAAGTACCAACTAGGTTAGAAACAAATTCTCTGGATCTTCACCCACCAAAATTCAGGACTGCATCTACTTGATCTTTTTCCTTGGCCTCAACTGCATTTCAAACAAGCAAATGAACGCACGAGTTAACTTGAGAAATATCATAAAGAATATCAGAAACCCTACCAACCACAAATGGAAATAAATGGCAAAATTTATTGAAAAAGTATAAAAAGAAATACCCAGCTGATGTATCCACACTTATTCTCCTGCAGTTACAGCACGAGGACGAAGACTTTCATATCATCTGCAACAAAACCACAGCAATCGGAATTTCAAGATAACATCACTCCGAGAATTACACATCAATGCATCACATTCCTTTGAGCAAGTTTAATGCAAAAATTTACAAAAGGAAACCAAATTCTGAATAGTTAAGTTCAATTTCTGAATTGTAAAAGTACCATATAATTCTCAGATGCGGCACATTGATTTGAGAAAGTTCAATGCAAAAATTTACAAAAGGAAAACAAAAGTCTGAATTGTTAAGATAAATTTCTGAATTGTAAAAGCCCACATAATTCTCAGATGCCGCACATTGCTTTGAACAAGGTCAATGTAAAAAATTACAAAAGCAAAACATAAGTCTTATAATGTTATACATACTACTTGAACTTCTATCAATCAATTCAAATCCTCAAATTGTATTTCCCGCCTATGTTACATATCACATGATTATCAATTCATTTGCAGGGGTGCGAGTGTGAAAGATTCAACTTACTTGCGTGAGATCATCTTGTCCTGGTTCTACTTCCTTGCTAAATCCATCAAATAAGATGGTTCAATAATTGTACCATATAGCCTCAAAACAAGTTGTAGCACTACACCA
Source organism: Papaver bracteatum (assembly GCA_023529315.1). Taxonomy (NCBI): domain Eukaryota; kingdom Viridiplantae; phylum Streptophyta; class Magnoliopsida; order Ranunculales; family Papaveraceae; genus Papaver; species Papaver bracteatum. Next base: position 516,693 of record JAJJWX010002982.1, read on the forward strand.
TTTTTCCCGAATCGTAACGGCTTTTGAGCGTTACGAAATGGGGTTGTAACGGTTCTCAAACGTTACGAAACACGGTGCTACAATTTTTTTGTAACGGCTCTTGTAACGGACATCGGCCGTTACTACGTGGCACTGTCGTCACACGCATGAGCCGTTACGAATTTATTTTGTAACATCACATTGTAACAGCTGTAAGCCGTTACGATTTTTTTTGTAACAGTAACAATTACTGTCGGTCAACATTGGCCTGGTCAAAATCAGTCAACAATGACCAATTTTGACCAGGTCAATGTTGACCGGTAGTTTATCGCCGGCCAGAAATACGCCGGAATTCCAAATACCTGCATACACTTTTCATTTCATCCTCCATAATCAACAATATTTTCTTAAATCAAATTCATTACACAATTAATCAATTCATTTCAAATCAGTTGATATAAAAAAAAAACATAAATTCTCCTAAGTACAATTTTTTTTGTTAAGTATGAAAATACTAAGGGAACACATACAAACTTACTAAGGTCAGTTCATAGAAACTCCATATGCTCACAGATTCTTCTAACTTAGAAAATACACAGAAACTTACAGCTGATCGCAGCTGCTTCCCAACCTAATGACTGCCTTGTTCTCCAACCTTTTTGCTCCAAACTTGCAGCAGAGCATCCTTCATTTAACCTGCGAACACAAAAATAAAATACTTTGATATTGGAAGTATTCACGGAAAAACTAGAGGGGAGAAGTTATGATGTTACTGCTGCAAGTAAGAGAACTTAAATTACTCCTACGGAAGATTGCTAAAGCCTTTCATAAGCGTGTCTTACCGGCATAACTAGAGGGGAGAAGTTATGAGGTTACTGCTGCAAGTAAGAGAACTAAAATCACTCCTACGGAAGATTGCTAAATCCTTTCATAAGCGTGTCTTACCGGCATAACGAGCATCCACCACCAACTTCAAGTTCTGCAGTTTCAGCAACTCTTATACATCAACTCATTCAACCTTCCAAGCTGCACGTGCATTGTCATTACCTGTAAAATGGTTTTCTCTCTGGAACATACTCGCTCAATATGGAGTAACTCGCAACTTTCCTACACGGCTTGCAACGAATTACAGAACAATCAGAACTACATAATCTTTCATAATGTCACCCATAAGTTTAAATCTGGACAGTTGAGATCAATGATGATCCATAAACATAAATTTAACCCAATAAACAAACAAAAATAACAAGGAACTGAAGTGTTTTGCTTACCTGATCTTGTTTGAGGAATAACTAATTTTGGTTCCTTTACGGATCTACCCAACTGTTCACCATCTACATCTCTGGAAACAGTGAATGATCCACTGGCTTGTGACTCCCAAATGCATTGTTCATCATACGCAGAGCCTACACAAACATGTGACTAAGTAAATGATGATAGGAATTTCAGATAATTGATAATGGTAGGAAAAAAGAAGATTGAAGTACCTTTAGATTCCGTAAACTCTCAACTATGTAGGCAAGTCTACCAAGAGATTGGATGCAAGATCAACCTGCACCAAGAAATTTTTTTGGATCACAAAACCAAGTTATATTTTTTTTTTACTTGTAACAAATACAAATTTTTGGATAGTAAAGTAAGAGCATAATACAACCTCGAAAAGGGAGACACAATCCCCTTCAAACCTAATAAAACCAATAGTATATGCTAAAGAGTATACCTGGATAGAGCTTAAAGAACCAATCTGAGAAGGCATCTCATGAATAGAATTTCTACTTATATCCAACACTCTTACGGAAAACCCACAACCCCACGCTTCTTCAGGTATCACCTTCAATTGAAGAAAAATAGAAGATCAGATAAATTCAAAACTATAAATCAGTAATCACTTTTTTGCAAGAATTTCAATTCAGAGCAAGAAACTTTTGGGTAAAACTTATATGCAAAAATCTACAAGTTAACAATTAACAAGGGTCTCCAAACATACCTTGCTGATGACCTCATTAACCAATTGTTTGGCACATTTTATCTGTTCGGGAGTGCCATCGATATACATAGTTCTTTCTGTAGAGGTATCACCAGGTGGCGGATGCAATGGTATCACCTAGTTAATAATAATAACATAACAATTTCTTTAGAACCATATGCAAACATAGGGTTCCAAATACACTGGTCTATAAAGTTGAATGAGAAAATGCAAGGAAAACAAAACCTGGATACGAGCTCCAAAGCTAGCTTGCATTTGTTTTATGGTATCACCTACTTTACCAATGACCAAACCAACCTGATAAACCAAAATTCATCAAATAAATGTCCAAGTGAAACTAATAGTTACACAAGATCTGCAACTTTTGCTTGCCTTATTGTTCACAACTTTCATATGGTATTGCACGGCTCCAGGTTGCCATGTGAACCTTCGAGGAATAGCACCAGAACCTCCTTCGTTATCAACCTGCATCGTAATTGATTATAATGTTAATAGGCATACAAATCAAGTTTCAAAACAATAGCAGTGTCTAAACCAGTTCAGACTGGGACATGTTTTGAGCACTTGCAACAGTGCATACTCAAACCAACTCAGACGCTAGCACACATCTTTCTTGGTTATGGATTTGCTGCCTATGTAGTCGCAAATACACAAAGCTAATTTTAACAGTTTATGCTGTGTGGATGCTCACATATATATAAGGAAAATGCTCGATTAAGTACTATATATATTTATCTAGGAATCATTATAGACTTCAACTGCTATGGATTCAAGTTTACTTTAGCAATATTTGATCTTAGGAAACACTTTTGCGGTGCCAAATATCAGCTAAGATGAATATGAGGAGACTACTTTGTCCATATGAGTTCAATGAGTTCAGCTAAAAAGAACTCAAACAAGTTACACTTCCAACAATTGATAATTGAAACAAAAAAATAATGTAGTACCTCATCGAGAGCTTCGTTAATCAACTGCTCGTCTCTGTCAATCTGATCTGGAGTACCCATAAGTTCAACCCCTCGAGTTGGAGCATTACGGCTAGCTTCCATGTCTCTAGTAATCTGAATCTTAGCTCCCGACATAAGCTGAAGATTTTTAATCTTATCACCACCTCTACTAATTATAACACCAACCTTTCCATTCGGAATCTCAATTTTCTTACTTCCACCTTGAGAAGAACCATATGACGTCGGTACCGAAGAAGACATATTCATACCAATGCCAAAAATCGGCATTTGCTGAGGTTGCTGCTTCTGTCCATAATCTGTAGCACCAAACAAAAATTCCACTAATTAAATCTTAGTAATAAAGATCCCTAGAGAGCTTGGGGGAGATAGAGAGAGAGGGAGGGAGTTACCATTAGGTTCATCGTTGTATCCATCGCCGTTTTCGATATGAGGACGTTTAGCTTTAGCAGAATTAAAAATTCGAGCAACGATTCAAATCAAACCCTAATTAAATATGGCTTCATCTGCAGAGAATCAAACCCAACCCTAATAATTTCAATACCAAATCAAACGAGTATCAAGAAACCCTAAAATCGATTGAAATACTGAAACCCTAAAATATAATTTACAAACCGAAATCCTACAAATGATAGATCCTTACAGAGATCTGTGAAATCGAAAACATAAACTTGCTTAACAGGCAATTGAAGATCAATTCTTCAAAGATCAAATTATTTTAACAGATTAGATAAAGCCCTAAAATTGGTGATGATAAAACTTTAATCAAAACCCTAAACTGATGATGATGACGACAATGATGATTAAAGAGATGAAATCTTCAGTTGAGAAGAACTAAAATCAGATGTGGTTAATATGCACATCTGAATATTCAGGAGGAAGAGAAGAGAAATGGGGTTTACTCGATGAGAAGGGGGAGAAAAAAAGAGTGAGAAAGGGAAAAGAGAAATTCAGTTTACTCGAAGAGAAGGGGGAGAAAATCATATCTTCAAGGGTAAAATTATCCTCTAGTGTAATTCATGTTGGGTGGAAAAAAATAGCACACGGCGGAATGGAACAAGCGAGAATACACCTGTTACCCGACTCTAGTGTGACCAAGCATGTGAGTAGAACGCGTAAACAATTAGTCTGTTACAATTCGTAACGGCTGGTATCTGTTACGAATCAATAAAAAAATTCGTAACGGCTTTAATATGTTACAACCAGGTTGTAACGGCTTTTTGTAACAAAAAAATTCGTAACGGCTGCTGGGCCGTTACGAATTTTAGTTGCGAATCCGGAAAAGTGGTATTGTGTAGATTCGATTCTTCATTCACACAAAAATAAACAAACGTATATACATCAATGCTCTGAAAATCAAACAAGCTCAGATAGACAAATACACAGAGGTTTTTCGAATTTTACCTTTCTGGATGTAAGAAGACTTTGGAATCTCAAGTATTTGCCCATGAATCCTACATCTCTAGGCACTTGCACAATTGATAATTCCCTAAGTACTTGCACAACTTGAAAACTTAAAGAAAACTCCACACAGTTGAGTAGCATTTTACCCATAAAACTTCACCATCTTCATTTTCAAGAATTTTGAGTCCAGCGTGAACGAATGAGTTCATCTCCTTTCATTTTAGTTTTTGTATCTCTGCTATCTCATAAGTATATGTAGTGAGTAGCCAAATTATCATTAACAAAAAATTGAAAAATCAATTTAAAGTACAACAGTTTCAAACTTAAAGCCAACACTTAACAACATCTACTAATCTTACAGCATTTGAAGATATATACATACATCGAAAGCAAACGATGACTTAGACAGCAAAATGGATTTCATAAGCACATAGTGTATATGTTTACACGAAAAATACGATAGAATTTACACATTACAATACGATAACACATGGGTCTAGTGTCCTGATAAAGGTAATATCAAGTTCATATTCCATACCCTTCAATATATGAACTCCAAGGCTTTTATGAACGTGTGAACACTTGATACATATATATATACTCCAAGACTTAAAGATCTGATTCAAGTGATGGTTTCCTAAAGAAATACTTTCTTATGTACAAATAAAGGAAAATCTGATTAGCAGATCATCAAAATTTGACAGCAGGTATTCATGAATCTACGTTCGAAGCATGTGACCGATAAAGAATGACTAACAACTCATGAAAATTTGATATACGTATATTCATGTAACTACAATTGAAGTATGTAGTTGAATTAAACTGGCTAGTTTGATAAACAAAAGATCCACGACCAAGGGCCACAACAAGGTATACAGATCTTACCAATCATTGAGCCTCCAGTTTCTTCTAACATGGTTTGTACAATTATGCAGGTAAGAGAACTAATTTTTCGGACCACAGTGGATCCTTATTTAGCGACAGGAATTTGATAGTTAACATTCCAAAGTCACATATTACAAGTGAATTCTGTGAATCACAACGATCAAGTCACAGAAATAGCTTCAGTTATGATAAGACCACCAAAGTTAGGAACCACTGATAACCAACATATGAAGAATCGGATATAACAGATGCATGAACTTATAATTGACTTCTTGATATAAAGTACATCTTTTGAGCATTTGATACTCTTAAATATAGAAATCAATGTGTAAAGACTTTCCTTTTTCTTTTTCATAGTATCCTTTGATTTCCTGTCTTCGTCTCCATGCACCACCTTATAAAGAAATAAATGCAATTGTCAGAAATAAACAGTTGACTAGAACAAATACTTATGTTAGTATCCTGCGTTATTCTCTTCCATATACTTGACACTTAAACAAGTAGTGAAATAAGAAAGAGGCAGATGCAAGAAGGGTACCCACATACCCAATACAGTACTTCTACGTTTAATGGATATATACACATATGTATGTAAATAGATATTAACTAACTCTGGCACAAATGCACGATTTAACTGCAAACCAAGCATTTTTTTTTACCAATTAAACATATGCTGAACATGCACCTTCCATGGAAAGCTAAAGCAGAAACACCAGTTCACAGTTTCCAAATATATTTTAGGACTCAAACCTCCACTGAGAAAACAATGATATTCAGTTGAAACTCATAAATAACATACCAGAATCAAAATCTTCAAAGCTTGCATCAAAAAATAAGATAATCAAACACTTTAGAGATAAGAAAAAATCATATGCTTGACTGATTATGTTTGAGATATTATAATAGCTATAAATCATATAGTTTGAAGCTATAGATCGCTACACGATATCGAACCAATAACTTCAACTGATTGTATTTGCATATTTCCTTACTAAACAAAGTCATATGAACATAAATCAAATACCAATGATTAAGCTAAGACCTCTACCATACTCATTGTAGCACCCCCTAAGCTAGCAGCTGATTAATCCAAGAGATTAACTAATTAAAGAGGCACTAAGAATCTAAATCATTTACTTAAACATTCAATTAAGAATTCTGCTAAAAAACTTAACCCAAAAACTAGCCCCACTCTGAAATATATAAATACAAGAACCCCTCTCAAATGATACATATGCAGTAGCCATTTGGTTTACCGAAACAATATGCAATATAATAAACATAGTAGAAGTTATCCAACTAACAAAATCAACCCTTGAAGCTTTTGCTAAGCAACTCTGATCTGTCTCTGAAATTGAAAGTAGGAATGGGTGAGCACATCATCCCTAAAAGGGGTGCCCAGTAGGAATAACATTTAACTTTCAAGTAATCATTGAAAATGATTTGAAAACAATTCACGTTTTCGCTAAACACTAAAACACAACCAATTTCACATAGGTAAACAATCATGTGTATGGATCTAACTCCTTCCAAAAAATATACTATTATGGTGACTCGTCCCGCACCTAGATAGATATATGGGTACTCATCCCATACCTAGTTATTGCAATAAAAGTAAGTAGGTATAAATTAAGGAGCCATATCTTATATACCACAGAAGAAAACTCTCAGTTTCCAAACAATCAAATGAAAATTATTATTTCCCGAACAATTCATGAAGACATCAAAATATTACAATCCTTTTCCAAACAATGGAAAGATTAAAATAAATAACATAACTTTTGGAATTTAAAATAAAATAATGCATGGAATACACAATCAGAAAATGCATGAATTTGTTAAACATAAGCTTTGGTAAAAGAAAACAACAATAATCACAAAAGAGTTAAATATAAATTCCCACCTCTTTTGATGACATGCCACGCCTACCTCGAGATCCACAATCCACTGGTTCATCCTTTGAATCGATAGTTGTTAATAACTATTAATCACACAAGAACTCTAAGAATCTAGCCAAAGTGGCTCACACACGAATCATACAAATCTAACTAATGGTCCTAAGCCCAATTATGATTCTTCACCTTTTAATTATCTATCTTTAACATCTCGAAGGTCTATTAATTCAATTAGGTTGATTCTATAGTCCAATACCTAAGTCTTATGAATGTCTACAACTTTGTAGAAGGAAGTAGATGTTAATTCGGGCTACAAGAGGTCCAAAATGTCTAATTAATAAAACTGGCCTAAAGTCCAAGTCCACTACTCTAGCCCATTAAACTAAGGTCCAGTCCACCAGAGTCAACTAACGGTCACTAACAGTTAATGGTGTTAACTAACAGTCAACGTCTAAAGTCGGGTCAAAGTCCAGGGTCAAATAGTCAAAGTCTAAAGTCTAAATCGGTCAACTGGGTCAACTCATGACAGGACAAGGTAACTCGGTGAGTTAACTAGGGTTCAACAAAGTTCACTTAACTCATTCAGATAAATGAGGCAGCTAAGGTTAAATCAGTCAGATATCTGACTGGGGTGACTAACAGGCAAAAGTCTAAGCTAAACTTCTATTACAGATTCACTTCAACTAGAAAACTTGCTTTGTTAACTTCCATTTAACATAACAACATTAACTCATTCATTCTAAAATAAACTTTGAATTCCAATTACAAAAGCAAACTAAGTTTACCTGCAATAGCAGTTACAAGCTTTCCCCTAGAGATATTCATCTCATACATTCATCTGACCTTCATTCCTGCAAGACCACACATTTAAACTGAAGATCCGCAACTTAAATAGTTATAAATGTAATTGAACCTATGATATTACCTTGACTGTAAAGCATATCTCAGTTCAATCACCTACTTCTCATTATCAGTTGAGCAAAACATAACTCCATCTTATACCACTTGCCTTAACTCAATTCAACACCACCATCAATTCATCCCCCATATCATGTTCAATCTCAACTTACAACTAAAACTCCATATTAATTTTGTTCGACATTCACCTCAGGGATATAAACAACTCAACAATCTTCATTATCATATTACAGGTTCAGCTATAATACCACAAATTCATTACCCTGCCAATTTTCATTTTCCTTACACCTACAACAGTTCATACACCCATTTAAGTGACACTTCCAACTATATGAACTGCAACACCATCACCACTACCAATTCGCTACATATGTAAGCTCAGTTTTATTCATTATACAACCCATCACCTTCACATATCTCATTTTTGCAGTCATAACTCCAGTTAAGTACCAAAACATCTTCTTCAACACCATTACCATTTCTCTATTTCACCTACCTGCACCAGACCATACTCAACCCACCCACTCAATTAAGCTCAACCTGTATCTTAACCCCAAAAACCAGTTAAACAACATCACTACCACCACTTACAATAATTGCAGATCTAAATACATCTTCATCTCAGCCGTAATCTGATCAGTCAATACACCATGTGCAGATTAACTTTAAACCTTAACTTCTCATTCCACCTTGCAGAAACCTACACATTTATCTAAACTACAATTGCATCAATTCAACTTAGTCTACATAACCAGGCCAACTCTATTTTCATCTTCAACAAAATAAATCTAAACCGAAACCATAATCAATTCCATTCCACATCAACTCAAATCTTAGCTTCACAAGCATTCATAAACACTCAACAATGAATAAGAATAATTTTTTCAAATCAACTAAGCAAAACAATTACATCAAAGCTTCCATGAACTTGAATCAATCTTTGAATCATCACCACTTAAACCCTAATTTTGAAATTGGGAAAAAAAAAATAGAAACTCTAACTTCAGTTCATCACCATACAACCCAAAAATATCCAATTAACCCCAACTCATCCAACTACACTTCAATTAAGAACAAACCCATCATTAATTCAATCCCTTTAACATCAATTTTATCTTTAATCAAATGTCTAAACTAGATTCAGAAACCCTAATTACTTGAATCTCGAATTCACACTCAAAACATCAATCAACTCTTCAATACTATCAGACCCATCCTTTAATGTAATCCCCTAAACTAACACCTTTATCTTCTGGTTCTTCTTCGAATTTCTTATAAAACCCTAACTCTTGATTCACCAAAAAAACAACTCTACTAATTCAATCAAATATCAACCCACTCGATTTTCATCTATTATCAACTCAATATAATCATCAGTACATCACAGATGCAACTCCAACTCCATAAACCCTAACTTAATCTTCTCTAACTTGTCACTTCTCTTAAATCAGAACCTACCACACCACAATCATCACCACTAGAAAACCTTCCATGATCTTTCTACTCTTGGTTCGATTTCAAAACCCTCATGCACGACTTGTAAATAATCGGCAGACGAAGAACATGGGAGAAACAGAAGTAGAAAGAGGAAAGAAGAAGAAGAAGAATGAATTCTTCGATCAGGTTTTGGTAAAGATAAGGCCAACCAAAATTTCTAAAGGTACCCGTCCAAACGATAAGGGCATCCAAGGTGGATAAACTCCAATATGACTATTTTTCCCTTCAAACAAATCTGATGATATCTTCGTCGTCTGGTATCCGAATGACACGTTCGATTAGTCCATTCCGCGTAACTTTTCGAGATCTGTCTAGCGATACTAGTTTCGTATCTAAATCGTTATTAGATTAATTCCTATTAATTAACGTTCGTGTTAAATTAATCGAGTTATTATTGGCTAAACCGTCACTTGACCGGTCTAACAACATTGACGAACTTGAGGGTCTTTACACTCATAACCTTTATTAAATTTCAAAACATGTTAACAAACATGAATCAACTAAACAAATACACAAAACTTCCAAAATATGGAGAGAAAAACAACCAAGTACAAGGGTTAGAGTTTATACCTGAATCTCCCTGGATTTGTAGTTGAACCTTCTGAAAATTTCACTCCAATCTTCTTTTGCGAGTTTCAAACACAAAAATTAGAAATCAATTTTCTAGGGTTTACAAACCAAAATAATTTCGATTTGGGTGTTTCTTACCTGAGGTTAGAGATCTTCTAGGGGTTTTACTTCTTCAATTAAATCTCTTATGAGGGTTTCATGCTAAAATAAAAAATTGGTTTCTCTCGATGTTGTAAATTATGGTTTTGATACCACATTTTAGGTTTAAAAAATCACAAATTAGCTTAATACTTTTGTTTGATCTCTGGTTTGGGTTTGGTCTCTGGTTTCTCTCGATTTCTCCACTGAATTTATCTGATTCCTCTCTGTTTTTTGAGCTGAAGAGAAAATAAATTTTCTTTGAGCTGAAGAGAAAAGGAAATAGGAGAAATAGATAAGAAAGAAAGAGAGAGAGAAAAAAAGGAAATAAAAGAAAGGGAGAGAGAAAAGAGATGTGAAGAACCAAGTTTTATCGAAACAGAAAAATCTCAAATATTGGTATTTTGTCTAAATTTAAAACAACCCAAAATAATTGGGGGAACCGAAAATAAAATGGTGGGAACTAATGTAATCACATGAATTCAATTTCAAAATGATTGGTGTGAGACATAGATATGGGGGAAAATTTGAGAGGGAAATTTGGGGTTTTTGAGGGAAATAAAATAAAATAAAATGAAAAAAGAAATGATTAATTAATATATATATATAAAGTATATTTTTATTTTTAAGACACTTGTATAAAATTTAAGACATTTGTAAGAGTAGTTGAAAAATCATAATTAAATCAACTCATATTTTTAATTTGAGACTCTTATATGAGTGGAAGCAGTAAAGACATGTATATGTGTCTGGAACCCAAAAATCAGTATGTCTCAAATCAGACCATATGGTGTAGTGTAACCAATAAAATTCATGGTTGATCTTTAATTTGTATAAACTACAATATTTTTGGACATTTTGTTATGGCTCTTAAAGCCAGTATCTACTGTCCAACTGGTGTTGTTGAAATCCAAAAATTCTTATGAGTATATGTCTCGAATTAATCGGATAATACTTTACGAAGTTTTCTTTCGTATATGTGATGAAAATATTTTCGCGCGCCATAATCAGGGGGGGACTATACACCACTAGAAGTCGGTGTTCATTAACTTTAAAAGTTATGTTTCTCTCCCATCATAATTGAAAAAGGCTGTCATCTATAATAGGCGCGAAAATATTTCATTTTACGTTTGTTAAGCTTTTTCCTCTTGAAGAGGATAATCCAGTTACATCTAGAAAGTATGTAACTTTTTAGTACATGCTACATATAATGCTCCAATAGAGTATATCAAAACACGATCTACATTCTTCAAGTCAATATCTCTTAATTTTCCCATTAAGGGCACTGGTACCAGTAACATATTGAATTTTTCAAGATATGCATACACTTGAAATTATGTGGGATCGCGCTAAGCTAATATTATTGTCGAATATTCATTTATAGTAGCTACTGAAATAAATGATGGTGGTTGTGAACCCCTTTGCAAAGGAATATCGACATATATGTGATTGGTTAGTGCATACAATCCAATTAGGTTGGATTAATTTCTCAGTTAACACAATTTTGGATCCAAGACTTAACACCTTAAAATTGCCAAACCTATTACTTATAGGTTGGTGTAGTCATAATGTGTTGTATGAGAAATATAATAGTTGTAATAACGATTTTAGGGTCTTCTTTGTTTCATTTTATTTTTCCATACCCTAGGATTGATTAAATAATTGTTCTCTTTTGTACGATGCACGTGGTGTGGTAGTCTTTGAAGGACTCATATTGCATTCACACAAGACTTGTGGTCGGAGAACATATTCAAAATGTAATCCTTTGAGGATTCAAATTATATTCAAACAACCACCTGACTCGACTATGTTAGGTTTAACAAACCTATTTGTGTTTTTTCTTAAATCGGCAAAAGATCATAATCCGGATTGGTTGATGATATCAACTTTGTAGGTCTCTTGAGGAGTCCTTAAAAACACAAAAATCCACGCTTTAGCAACATAATTTCTATATATATATATTTTTTACTTTCTTAAATCTGCAGTTAGAATTATGCTAGCTTAAACATTTCCTTGAGATAGACTAGAGTTATTGTTGATGTTTGTCTTCTATAAAACTCATATAGTTGGATTGGCATCCATATTTACGTCCCATGTGGTTTTCCTGACAAGGTTTTAACGAGCCAACATCTCATTGACATTTAAATTTCTTTCATATGTTGATATTTGTGCTCTTTTTTTTTTTCCTTCGTCCAATTTTTTGCCCATGGGGTTTTATTGGCAAGGTTTTAGTGAGGCAATTTAATTCAACATGATGGTCATCCAAGGAGGAGTTGTATAAATTATGGTTGTTTAGTGGTTGCCCACATTTGATTAAACCAAATCAACTTAGTCATCTCCTAAGAATTTGGATTTCCTTTTCACAAACACGATTTTTGTTCACGTATAATAAGGTATTCATATCTTAACACTTTATTGAAGAAATTACATCAACTGCTTCTGCAAATCATCTCCGAGAAGCTAGCAATCCAAGAAGCAAGTCCTCAATGTATTTAACGAAGCATGAAGAATTGGGAACACTACCATTAGAATACTAACACATAAGAAGACTTCATCAACTGACAAAATTCTCACGAAAGCATTGTTATCTCCAGCATTCAAGAGATTCGTTTAGCGAAATTGAGAAATCTAGACTCGAAGATTTGCAAGCCAAGATTTAACTGAAGTACTTATCAGGGGGAGTATCAAATTAGAAGGTATTTTGCTGGACTATCACGTTGTACTCTTTTTCCTTCATCAAGGTTTTCCCCACTGGGTTTTCCTTTTCAAGGTTTTAATGAGGCAACATATGCATGTCTTGTAATACCCAGTATTTTTATTTAGCGTTTTAGGTCGGGTTTTACCCGAGTTAGCTAATTACCTTGTTAATTTGGTGGATGTTGAGTCGATTGTTTTACCTTAGCCTAAGTTGTAACACTTGATTAGATATTTAGAAATTTTTCTCTTACAACTTAGTAAAATGTTAGGGTGGAAATAGTTACCTAATTACAATTTTGATAATAAATTAATAATAAATAAATATTTGTATTAAAAGAAAATGAACAGGCAATTAAAATAATTAAGGAAAATGAATGTAATGTATTAATATTGCATTAATATTTATTAGGAGTGATATTAATATTGCATCAGTGTGTATAATTTATAAAAGGAAATAAAGATATAAAGAAAAAGAGGAGTTATAAACAAAAACTTAGTTAGAGAGAAAGGAGAAGGAGAAGGTGATGGAGTTGGAGTTCTTAGAGAAAAAGGATAAATAGAAGCAAGAAGAGTTTATAAACAACAAAAGGTAGAATGCTAGATCCCTTTTCTCTTTGTGTTTTTGTTACATTTGGTTTTGATTTTGTTTAATTTTACATAGTTAGGTTTCTGAAATTTATCAGTGTAATTATAAGAATTCGATTGATGACCGGCCTTCTAATATCGATTGAAAACATGTTTAGGAATCCCGGGTTAACATTGGAAGACAATCTACCGTAAATTCACCGTTGAATGTTTGTTTTAGTTTGGTGATAATTCTGAATTTTCTGAGCAGTTTTGTTTTAACATGTTTTTGATTGATTTTGGTAACCTGAATGATGTTAGAATAAATTATGGACTAAGCAAATATTGTATATATGTATGATATCTTTCATTGTGCTTTCAATTTGATTAATTCCAGGTTAATATGAATTTAAGGTGAATATACTTTGGTAATATGATGTAATCTGCCCAGTTTTTAGGATTGCAATTTAAATTTAATAACTATGGTTTGAACCGTTTATTTTGTTTGAAACTTTTGTATGATAAACTTTGGAATATCCTGGTTATGTAGAATCAAGCTAAACCTTAATCGTGTTTGTATATTGTATTATATAAATTTATAGATTTTTTTATGTGAAATAATAGTGTGATCGCTAAATTGGGAATTGTCGTGAAATCACAACTTGTTGATGATGTTTGGAATATTAAGATATATGATAATATGATTTTATAAACAAGTGTATGTTTATTTGAATGGCGGGGCACGAACCGAGGAAACTCGTGCAACTTATCGGAATGGCCCCAATAAGCGGATTGGCAGGGCACGAACTGAGAAAACTCGTGCAACTTTTCGGAATGACCCCGATAAGAGGATATGTGGGGCGCAAACCGAGGAAACTCGTTCATAAAGATAAATGAATGAGTTTGTTTAATGGATATACAAGTAAATCCTTGAAGTTGTGTTGAATTCTCATGTTGTATGTGCTCTTTGATTGATTGATATTTTTCGCATGTTTTGAGAAAAGGAATGCATTCTATTGAGCTGTTATCTCACCCCAATTGACATTTCTTGCAGATATTACGGAATGTGGAAATGGAAATTAAGAAGTTAGTTATCTTGTTGATTGTATGCATATATCTTGTAATTGCCTAACGTGTAATTTTTTGTTAAGAATATTATTAAAGATGTTTAAAAAAATAATTTTTGAATTTAAATTTAATTGTGCTTGGTGAAACTTAATAAACACAGGAAAAAAAAAGTATGCAATAGTCTCGTTCCGACCCGTAACGCTTCGAGTTCGGATCTCCATATGGGTTTGACCTAGGTCCGGAACTCGAGGTGTTACATGTCCAACTCTGTTATAAGTTTTCTCATAATTGTATTATTTCCCCTTCGATCAGGTTTTGTCCCTTCGGATTTTCCTGACAAGGTTTTAATGAGGCAATTGCTTAGATATACAGTGATCATCTAGGGGGAGTGTTATAAACAGAAGTTTATTAAGTAGATGCCCATTTTAGTGGGACCCCATTACTTGGGCACCAAGTATGTAACTCTATAAATAGAGTCCCAAACCTTTGTAAACATACTTACATGCATAGAATTTATCCCCTCTTCTTCTCTCTACTTTGTGTTTTTCCTTCTCTAAGTTCTAGTTTCATAACATTTTTTTTTTTTTTGAGGAAGACTAATTCTTAATAAGAAACCTGTATCGAGGCATACTCAATAAAGACAAAATACCGTCATTAAGTAGTAAAACCAATAACTCATTATCCACGATATTTGATAATAACCGTAATGTCCTTATCATTTATATTTTTTAATCTTTTAAATTTAATCTTTTTTTTTTCTTTCATTTTTTTAAAGTTTTTTTTTGTATTCATAAAATCTAGACATAGGTTCGCTTGACAACTTAGTATGATAATTTTCTAAAACATACTTAGGTTAGGGTGATAATTTATCAGCAATCCAACCTATAATAAAATTAGTATGTAACAGGTTTTTGAGTAGGGACCGGATCCCTTAACATAAAAAATTAATTTAATTTTCAACTTAACTTCGTGACCATTGATTAGTTCATTTCCTACCGTTAGATATCCCAAGTCATAATATACTTTGGATTTCATTTAGCTTGGCTTAAGCCGAGTCAACTATTGAATGTTACCTTATATATCTCCTAAATTATTTCCAGTCCCGTGAAAAGATTAGTACAGAATATCTCTTCGTCTTCAACACTTAAAGCAAGTAAATGCAAAAGTTCATATTGATTTCATCGAACCTTAGAAAAATATCCAACAACATGGAAACACCGGTAAAAAGAGGATGATCATGGTGTTCCGATCTCAAAATACTAAAGATATGTTTGATAATCTCGTATTCTTAGATTGGGTTCAAGGTCTTATTACAGCTTTTAAAAATTTATGATACTCGATAAGTCAAGATAGTGTACAGTATACATGATTGTTCACAAGACCACGAACCCCTTGTACGTTACCAAGACTAGAGCCAAATCCATTAAGTCAGTTCTCAATGCTCGGGGTAAATTTTGTGCCACAAATCAAACAATCCAGCTACAAATATTTTAGAGGATTTAATTGGGGGCCCTGATTTTTAATTAGGGGCCCTGCACTACGTGACAAAAAGGTCATGAAATAGCAATTTGGGGTTATCCCTTATCCCTTAATTTTCGAAATGCCTTAAATACCCCTAAGTCATTAGTGTTAATAAAATTTAATTAGTTAATTAAGGTTTTAAGTAATAAGGTTAGATTTAAATCAGGATTTTTTTTTTTTGATTAAAGAAAAACTTGTGTTTTTGTGTTGAGGGTAGGGAGAAGTAGAGTATTTTGGTGAAAAATTATGGTTATTTGAAATGAATGATTCTAGTGTAGGAAATGATGTTGGTGAAGCTTCTAATTACAACCATGATTGTGTTGATGGTGAGATTGTGTCAACTAATCCTATGGATTGGATGTTTGATGAAGAAATGTTAATAGAGGAAGCCATGAATATTGGTGCAAATGAAGATCCCATTTGTCAAAATGAAGGAACCAACCCTCAAAATGAGGAACCCCAAGCTGAAAACAATCAGGAAAACATCTTATACCCTTCGATTTGTCTGTTTGTTGCTCCAAGTGGTCGAATCATCCACACCATGGAACAATTCAGTGTAAGGGTCGTCATAGTCGGGGGGTGTATACCCTAACGACTCTCCTATGTCGTCACTTTACTGACACTACCAATAACGATTTTTCATAGAGTATACATGCAGATTTAGGGTCGTTAGGGTATAAAAGCATAATGGTAGGGTATAAAAGCATAACAGTAACGACCCTAATTCTGCTACTATAATTTTTTTCCCTGGATTATGAAAAATCGTTAGGGTAGTGTGATACAGATTGACGACCCTATCAATATTTTGGACAGTGAGTATTTTTGTTTGCAACCATGGTCGTCATTTGTTACTATATATGGGTAACGACTCTATTCTAAACCAAAAGAGTTCAATGGCGACTCGCTTATATATATTGACGACACTACCAATTTTTAAGACAAAGAGATTGTTCTTAGCAGAATTAGGGTCGTCAATACATTCAGTTACAGAGGTAACGACCCAAATCTAGGGAAAAAAAATATAGCAGCAGAATTAGGGTCGTTCTTTAGAACATCATACAGATTAACGATTTTTCATGGAGTATACATGCAGAATTAGGGTCGTTAGGGTATAACATCATAATAGTAACGACCCTAAGTGGGTTTTTCTAATCGACGAAGTTTTTTCTTTTTTTTTGTCATTAATGGAAGAGAAGGGGAGAACTCGGGTGGGAGAGGAAGGGAGGGGTGGAGAGTTTTCTGATTTTGGTTTTAGAAAATGAATTAGGGGCCTTATGTTTAGGGTTAATAGGTTTTTAAGTAGTAAGGGTAAAATAGTATTTTCACCACCTTTTGGAAGCCCCATAAATTTTTTGGTGTGGGTATAAAATGGTCAGGGCCCCTAATTGTTTTTCGGGGCCCCCAATTAAACCAGCATATTTTATACATAGATGACTCTAATTTCTTATCCATGGCAATACAGCACCACCAGAAGACGAAGATACTTTATACTATCTTTTTTATTTATGAGATTTATTATATATAAGGTAACAACGGTAGTTGGCTCGGCTTAAGTAAAGCTGAATTAAATTCTAAGTACATATTATGACTTGGATATCCTACGGTAGGAAATGAACTAATCGATGGTCACCAAGTTAAGTTGAAAATTAAGTTGATTTTTTAAGTTAGGGATCCGTTCCCGTTTGAGTATCCGATAGAATACAAATTAGAAAGAAAATTGTTTCCGGTCGGGCAATCAATATCCAAACTTGTAACAATAGTGTAATGCTTTACGGGAACTCAATAGTTTAAGAAATAATCCATAGAATAGGGGAAACCTTATTGTCGCCCACCACCGAAACAAAAGAAATAATCCACACTTTGTTACTTTTACCAACTTTTCCTTCACAGTTAGGGAAATCACTTATGGTAGACCAAAATTTAGAGTCCAAATGTAGACCAAGTGATCATGACTGCCCATTCCTAATCCAGATGTTTAGAGCCATTGATCTCGTCAGTCCTTTCCCCTCTCACATGGTTCCCTACTTCTTTTCCTCTCTCAAAGGGTTCCCTACTTTTGGACTACACTATTTGGACTAAGTGTAGTAGCTCCTCACAGTTAGCCACGCTCAGTCAGACTCAATCAGATATTGTCTTGGAAGATCAAGAAAGCATCACATGTGGCATCATGTGATGTGTCTGTCCCGAGTGGGTCCAACTCCTAGTTACCAATTCGGCGAAATATTCCGAATCCGATGCATTCGGCCGAATTACTGAAACCCCGTCCCTAGTACGCGGATTATATGAAGATGCCGGATTATTCGCGAATTATTCGGATATCCGAACTATTCGTTTAGCTGGCTAACCCAGCTCAGTCCGACTCGCCCAACTCGTAGCTGAGTTAGGATCCAACTCGGTCGATTAGTCACATGAATTTTTCAAAAATAAATATGTAGGCATGGAGAGTTGATCCCACGACCTCAAGTTCATTCACTAACCCCCTAAACCACCAGACCAACCATGCGTTAGAGACATAACTACAAGATATTTAATATATATACATATTTTAACTACAAAGACATATAGATAAGTTTTTGATTATTCTACTAGATAAGTTCTATATATTAAATTTCAAGACATATTTCTATGTAGTTAATACCAAAATATCTTTTCTAATAGTTTGGTATAGGCCGTATTTTCCGTACCGAACTCATATTTCTAAAACGAATTATACACGTACGTATCCGTTCCGAACTACCCTCCGAACAACGAACCGTTGACCGACTTTTTAACCGAATCCGACCTATCCAAATCCGTAAAATTCCCGAACGTATGCCGTCCCGAACTCCTCTCCGTACCCCGTATTGCTAACTAGGGTCCAACTACCATCCGAATTCAAATCCAAATTCAAATTTCATCTCTGTAAAATATAAAAATAACCAGAACGTGTCAAAAATAGCAAGGGCCGCTGCTGTCTCAAATCAGTTTTCAGGAAACGTAGAAGAATTGATAAAATCAAGAAACAATGGAGATATAATATGAAGATATCCATCATGTCTAGGGTTCTTAATTAATGGTAGTCTTCTTATGCTGCATCAAATCGTGTTTATGGATCTAATTAATTCACGACGTAAAAAAGAGATATATGATCGCGATGCTGTCTTAGTGTTTGATGTTTTCCAATGTTCCGTGTGGCCGGACGGATTCCCTGCCGATGCAGGTCTTGGCAGTGACCTCTGTAAGTTTCGAACAAAACATTGATTATGTCGTTACCAAGTCTTTCTAGGTTTTATTGTTTCATTCGTTTATCTTTGGTATAAATGTTTTTTTCTTTTTCAATTATTTTTTCTAATTATTATCATCAGCGTCGGAGAAGTTAGTTTTGAACATCGGCATGGGAGAAGAAGTTATATCAGGAAGTCAAGGTAAGGAATGAATGTGATTTAAAAGGTATTCTCAGTTACGGATAAATTTGGTTGAATTCTTTTGTTGAAATAAATCATTGTTTTACAATCAGAATCTGAAATGAAGATGGTTCTGTAGTTCTTTTCCAATGTACCGTGTGGCCGGTCGGAGCCCCTGTCGGTGCAGATCTCAGTTTCATTGGAACGAACAAAACATTTATTAAATCCATACCAAGTCTTTGTAGGTTTTATTGTTTGATTCGGTTATCTTTGATATTGATGTTTCTTTTATATTTCTTTTGTTTTAGGTTGAACCAATGTCATGAGCGTCGGAAAAGTCATTCGATAACATCGGAGCAGCTATTGGTTTGGTAGACGAAGCTTAACCAGGAAGGCAAGGTAAGGCATAGATGTGATTTAACTGATTGAACTGTGACTTCGTTGTAATTTGATTGTGCACACATGACTACAGAACCTTGTACTAGTGGCATACGTCCATAAATAGCGGGTGTGGAACTTTTAGTTTGTCAAAGATTATTGTTTTTCAATTAGAATCTGATTTGTAGTTCTTTTTGGATTTGCCATGTGGCCGGACATAGAGGAGAAATTTTTTGATGGGGGTAAATTTGGATGGGGCTTAAGGGACCAACAAAAAGATAACATTTTTCATTCTTAATTTGAGGGTTTTAACACCCAAATTATCATTTTCCAAATCAAGATGAATATTGTATCTTTAGCTATCCAAAAATAACCAACTACCGAGTAAATCTTAATTACTATACTATGATAACAATCTTAATAATTTAAATCACCAAACACTTTGAAAACAGAGTAGTACTAGGCAATTAGCTATATAGTGGAGATCTGTATTAATTTGTTAACAGTAACCCAAGTTATGTTCAGAAAATCAGTGATAACAGTTTTGACTTGAGTGTTATTAAACTTCTGATGACTAGCTAATTTAACTTTAATAACTGAACTGCCTAATCTTGTACATTCTTGAAGTTTCAATTAGTTTTCTTGATCTTTCTATTTTACCGATGACAGTTGCATCATTGGCCACAAAACCTTCTTAACAAATAGTCAAGAGCCTAAACCTCAAGACATAATGCATAATTCATCTTTGAGATTGAGTGGTCCGAGAAGTTGCTTATAAGAGCCTAAACCTTAGTGAGGTATTACTATTGCTACTGATATATGTATAAATTGCTTATAAGAGCCTAAACCTCAGCGAGGTATTACTATTGCTAATGATTCTAATTTGTATTTGTATGTAAGGAATTCTTGTAGGTTCATAGCCTGTGTCAGGGTATAAATATGCGTTGTCAAAGATGAAAATCTATTTTATCCTTATTAGCATTTTGTATGTGAGGAATTCTTGTAGGTTCATTACCGTGTGTCAGGGTATAGATATGCGTTGTCAAAGATGAAAATCTATTTTATCGTTATTAGCATTAACCAATGGTTTCTAGTCACTGTGGTTAGGTGTCGGAAGCCCCTCTCTTAAATAATTTATCTCTGCTACGAGTGAGTTGAAGGTTTGCTTTTGTTTAGGTCCGTCTAATCCTCCTTTGTTGCATTAGATCTGTTTCGCATTTGGAACACCACTCGCTTACATGGGTTCACCGGTTAACAATGATACATATCTCTGCCTGTACCCTTAACTCTAGAGGTGTAAAGAGGCCGGGCCAGCACGTTTATGACACAACACAACATGTTAAAATTCGAGCACAACACGACACAACACATGACCTGGTACTATAGGGGCACATCACGTTAGCTTAGTGTGTTGTGTTGTGCCAGACAAACGGGCACGTCGACACGGCACACCACCTGGCACTTGTAAGCCTGCGGCACAATACAAACATGGCACGCGAAAAAAACATGCTATCATGCTTAAAATACAACTCAATACATCACATTCATACATATCTCACAAAAACTTACAAAAAAAAAGTAGTGCATATCTCACAAAAATGTATTTATTTTAGCTAGATTTTGACATTTTATTTTTGTCATGCTAATTAATTTCTATAATAATACATATACTACTAAAAATATATTTACTTGGGAAAACATAAAATAAGTTGGTTAGCACAGCACTGCCCAACACGATAATTTTTCTATCCCAGTACAACACGACATGCCATTTAGCACAACACAACACAACCCGTCTGAATCTTTGAGGCACGTAGCGCACTAAGAAAGAGACTTCATGGATTGGACTGTGCCAGGACGGCACGTTTTACACCTACACTTAACTCTACCTGTTTCTACAACAACATTAATCTGCCTAAACACATGGTACCAATTTTCCAGAAAACTTTAAATGATGGACATAATCAACCCCATCCATTTCTCAAACCAAAATCTTCTTAAGTAGTACATCTTCTCAACCCATTTTCTACATCAAAAACCGTTGTGTATTTCTTTGCACTTTGTTTGTGGAAGATGTTCCCCATTAATGGCAAAGTCAATCAATAACACGCTCCAAAAGGAAGAAAAATTGATATAATTTTACTTACTTTTTCTACTGTAATTTCTATTGAAAAATTGAAGAAAAACTAGTTTTCACTAACCAACTATTTTTGTGCAGATTAACTGCTCTAGTCAAATTAGAGTTGACATTTGATAATCTCCAAAATTAAGGTTTCCTATAATGAAAAAAGAATTAGTGAATGAAATAAACATGGAAACCTTTTACATGTTTATTTTAGTTTTTAATTTTTCATCGGACCCATTTTTATCTTTCTCGTGTTGTATTTTTTGATTGATGATGCCATTAATTTGCCAGCATCTTTCACAAACAAAGCGAAAAGAAATCCACAATCCACACTGGTTTCTGAAAATTTGTACTGCAGA
This sequence comes from Papaver bracteatum, assembly GCA_023529315.1. NCBI lineage: Eukaryota > Viridiplantae > Streptophyta > Magnoliopsida > Ranunculales > Papaveraceae > Papaver > Papaver bracteatum. Next base: position 539,026 of record JAJJWX010002982.1, read on the forward strand.
ATTAAAAATGGAGATTTATTTGAAATAGAGCTTTTCTTTTTCAAAAGTAGAGTATGTATTATGAGAGAAACTAAAATATTAATCTAGTTCTTTTTTTTATTAGAGGAAACTTTAATTTTGAAAATTATCAAAAGTCAACTCTAATTTCACTGGAACGTTAATTTGCTCAAAAACAGTTAGTGTAAATTAGTTTTTCCTTCAAGAGGTGAGGTTGGTGAGCCATAAATGCTGATTTTCTTGGATTCAATGATTCATACATATTCCATTATTTTCTTTGGGGCCCACCTCTTTTGCAAAACTGGTCCACGGCTTCGTTCGAATCTCAAGGTTGAACCAACCTGTTATTTTTGAACTGAAACCTTGTAGCAACAGAATATGTCAACCAAAGTATGAATGTTAAAAAATGGAAACTGTAAGAATATGCCTTGAAATGATTAATGAGCTTTCGGCTGTGGACAGTGGACCACAAGGTGCTGTCGGTGGGAGCTTTCGGCTACTTTATATAGTGCTGTCGGTGGGAGATTTCAGCTGGAGTATATAGTGTAAACTAATCACTAGTGGTAGAGCTTTCGGCAGTGAGAAGAGGAGCTGGTGGAACATAGGAGTATGTTGACATACTAGTTCCACCATCTCCTCTTCTCACTGCCGAAAGCTCCACCACTAGTGATTAGTTTACACTATATACTCCAGCTGAAATCTCCCACCGACAGCACTATATAAAGTATCCGAAAGCTCCCACTGACAGCACCTTGTGGTCCACTGTCCACAGCCGAAAGCTCATTAATCATTTCAAGGCATATTCTTACAAATCTCCACCTTGAATTGAATACCATCACCACTTATCATCATCGTCTTCGCTCGGCCCCACAAGGGCTCTCAACACCTGTTGACACCAACCAAGTCCAAGCAGTGCTTGAACTTGATACTTGGAACTGGCTTCGTCAACATGTCCGCAGGGTTATCCGTTGTAGGAACCTTTAGCATCACTATCCTACCTTCCTCAACTGCATCCTTGATAAAATGATACCTGACATCGATGTGCTTCGTTCTCTCATGATACATCTGGTTCTTGGTCAAGTGAATGGCACTTTGACTATCACAGAACAAAGTTGCATTCTCTTGCTTGAAACCCAAATCACCAACCAAACCCATCAACCATATACCTTCCTTCACTGCTTCCGCGGCTGCCATGTACTCTGCCTCAGTTGTAGACAATGCAACTGTGCTTTGCAAAACCGACCTCCAACTGATAGTACTACCACACAATGTAAAAGTATAACCTGTCAATTTTCTTCTTATATCAAGATCACCTGCATAATCAGAATCATCATAACCCACAACATTCGTCGAATCACCATAGTGTTTATCAAACACTAAACCAACATTTGTACTTCCCCTTAGATACTTCAAAATCCACTTTACAGCTTGCCAATGAGCCTTCCCGGGACTTCCCATATATCTACTTACCACACTCATAGCTTGTCCGATATCCGGCCTTGTACAAACCATAGCATACATGATGCTACCAACTGCGCTTGCATATGGAACTCGAGACATATACTCTGCCTCATCTGCAGTTTGAGGTGATTGTTTTCTAAAAAGTTTAAAATGAGCTGCCAAAGGAGTACTTACTAGTTTTGCATCTTTCATACCAAACCGCTCCAACACCTTCTCGATGTAAGCCTTCTGGGACAAATGCAACTTGCCTTCAGCTCGGTTTCTATGAATCTCCATGCCCAATATCTTCTTTGTTGTGCCCAAATCCTTCATCTCAAACTCACTACTCAACTGCTCCTTCAGCTTCTGTATCTCTGACATGTCTTTGCAAGCAATCAACATATCATCAACATACAAGAGTAAATACACAAATGAACCATCTTGGAGTTTCTTGTGATATACACAACTATCATACTTAATCCTGTCATAGCCATTTGCCACCATAAACGTATCAAAACGTTTATACCACTGCCTTGGAGATTGCTTCAAACCATACAGCGATTTATTCAACAAACATACATGGTCTTCTTTGCCAGGAACTTCAAACCCCTTTGGTTGTTGCATATAAATACGCTCTTCCAAATCACCATGAAGGAAAGCCGTCTTAACATCTAGTTGTTCCAATTCTATATCTTTCAAAGCAACTATAACAAGCAATGTTCTAATAGAACTATGTTTAACAACAGGAGAGAATACCTCATTGTAGTCAATGCCTTCTCTTTGCGTAAACCCCTTTGCCACCAGCCTTGCCTTGTACCTTGTTCCTTCACCATCTGAAGTACCTTGTTTCTTCTTGAAGACCCATTTGCTTCCAACAATCTTCTACCCTTTTGGTCTTGCAACTATCTCCCAAGTGCCATTCTTGTCAAGAGACTCAATTTATTCAATTGCAGATGCTCCCCATTCTGCTGATTTTTTTCCACCGATTGCTTCTTCATAGGTTGTTGGATCATCCCTATCTATGCTCTCGCCTACTGCAAATGCATATGCAACCAAATCAGCATGGCCGTATCTCTGAGGTGGTCTAACTTCCCTCCTCTCTCTGTCTCTTACAAGATTGTACTGATGACCTTGTGCTTATTTTTCCTGGGCAGGTTCTTGCACAATATCTTGATCATCATTATCATAAGAAACAACAGTCTCATTGCTTCCTTGAACCTGCACCTCAAGTTCCACCTTGTCACCAAGCTCCACCTTATCACTAACACCCTCTTCAGCTTTTTCATCTAGTTCTTCATTCTTTGGCTTCAACATCGATTGCTCATCAAACTTCACATCTCTGCTGATAAGAAACTTGTTTGATCTTTCTGCAGGACACCATAACCTGTAGCCTTTCACGCCCTTTGCTTAACCAAGAAATATACACTTCTTTGCTCTAGGCTCTAGCTTCCCCTCATTCACATGAGCATAGGCTGGACATCCGAATATCTTCAAGTCTTCATAGTTAGCATGTGAACCTGTCCAAACTTCATTTGGAGTCTTGCACTCAATGGCAGTCGATGGAGATCCGTTCACTAAATAAGCTGATGTGTTTGCTGAATCTGTCCAAAACTGCTTTGGTAACCCGGCATTGGAGAGCATGCACCGTGCCTTCTCCATTATGGTTCTGTTCATCCTTTTTGCAACACCATTTTGCTGTGGTGTTTTTCTGACTGTGCGGTGTCTCACAATCCCTTGCTCCTTGCAGAACTCATTGAACTCACCCCCATAAAATTCCAAACCATTGTCTGTCCTCAAGCACTTATTTTGTCTTCCGGTTTGCTTCTCAACCATAGTCTTCCATTGCTTGAACTTGACAAAAGTTTCATCTTTGTGTTTAAGTATGAATACCCATACTTTCCTTGAGAAATCATCAATGAACGTCAACATATATCTGCCACCACCATGTGAATCAACCCGAGAAGGACCCCAAAGATCAGAATGAATATAATCCAGAATACCTTTGGTGTTATGAATAGCTGTACTAAACTTGACTCTACACTGCTTTCCAAAGACACAATGTTCACAGAAATCAAGCTTGCATGTTTTATGACCACAAAGCAATCCCTGCTTGCTCAAAACAGCTAACCCCCTCTCACTCATATGCCCTAGCCGCATATGCCACAACTTGGTAGTATCATCATCAGAACTTGAAGAACATACCGCTGCATCACCCGTCATAGTAGTACCATGCATCGTATACAGACCATTAATTCTCTCGCCCTTCATAATTGTAAGACTTCCTCTTGAGACACGAATAACTCCACCTTCACCTTGATACTTGTAGCCATTTGAATCAAGCGTACCCAAAGAAATAAGATTTCTTCTCAGGTCCGGAACATGCCTAACCTTAGTTAAAGTCCTCACCATACCGACATACATCTTGATTTTAATTGTACCTACACCCACCACTTTACAAGTGACATTGTTTCCCATAAGAACTTTACCACCTTCTCTAGCTTGATAGTAGTAAACCACTCTTTATGAGGACACATGTGAAAAGTACACCCTGAATCAAGAATCCACCCATTCTCCGAGCTTTCAGTATGAACCGTGAGAACCGTTCCATCATCACTTTCTGCTTCAACATTTGCTGTGGTGCCTTGGTTTGAATTCTTCTCAACATTCTTCAATTTTGGACAATCCTTTTTGAAATGCCCCTTTTCCTTACAATGATAGCAATAGAATTTACCGGATTTTGATTTAGACCTTGACTTTGATCTACTCCTATCAAATCCGCCCTTTTGGTTTCCTCTTCCTCTAACGAACATCCCATCTCCCGAATTATCTTTGCCGTCGATACCCGTCTTCTTTAACTCCTTAGAGTTCAAAGCCGCTTTAACGTCTTCCATGGAAATTGTAGTTTTTCCATACATTACGGTATCAACAAAATTTTCATAAGATGGTGGTAAGGAACAAAGCAAACCCAAAGCTTGGTCTTCATATTCAATTTTCATAAGATGGTGGTAACGTCTTCCATAAGATGCTCTGATACCATTTTGTAGGACCTCCACGGACCGCCGCACCCTCTCCGGGCACGGCCACATAGCACCGATACTGTCCCCACTTGACCACCTTGAGGTTAGATGTGGGGTTTTAATCCAAAAGGCCTCGGTACTATGTAGGGAGAGTGTCTAGCTTATATATCACCATATGGAACTTGTCTTCCTCCATGTGGGACTATCCTTAGCTATCCCATGTGTGACTCACATGTGTGTATTTGAGCCACACAACTCCAACAGAAACTTAAGTGTATTTCCTTTAATATCAGATCTTTAGATCCAGTTTTCTTCCTTTCTAAACATGTTGTTGTGGCCTCTGATTGATTTTGCCATTAATTGCCAATATCTTCTACAACCAAAGTGTAAAGACATATACAGTGGTTTTTGATACGGGTTGATAAGATGTACTCCATAAGAAATGGACAAATGGCGAAGTTTCATGTTGTAAAAAGAATATCTGGGAAAATTGGGTAAATGCCCCAATACGGGGTGCAGTGTTGGAAATCTGCCTCAACATTAAAATTTCTGGGTAAAATGCCCCATTCTGTCAAAAACCCGGATAAGTCACATGTGTGAGCTTATACACGCGAAAAAAAAGGACGAATACACCCTTCAGAATTCAGGGTTAGTGGTTTAAAACTCAGGATTCAGGGTTTAAGGTTCGTGATTTAAGGGGCAGGTGGTTTTGGTGGTGCCTGGTGGTGATGATGGCCTTACACATGTGACTTCACTAGGTTGGATGGCAATGTCAACGAAATGGGACATTTTTCCAACTATTTTCAACATCGGGACAGATTTTCCAACATTGCACCTCGTATTAGGGCAATCTGAAATTAGTAATGAGTCATTAATGCACAAAAATATTTTTATTTTTGCGGCCATTATGGACACTATATCTGCCTAGGACACTGCATGCACGCTCCTGGGTTGGGCCACCGTCCATGTGCGGCCATTATCGCTTGCAGATGGTTGGACTAATTCATTTTTTGATGCTTCTTCTTTTTCTTTTTGCTTTTTCTTTTCTAAAGTTACTCGTTCACAAACTGAGCAACCCTGGTGAATTATTGGACTGAAGAAGTATTCCCGGTAGTCAAAAACATACACCACTAACCACACTAATCGAACTCAAAGAAATAATGAGAGGAAAATATAAAGCAAAATGAACAAATCCTTGATTTGTTCATTCCATAGGAACTGCTCTTTAAGTGGTATGAGGTTAGGAATGAGTACAGAAAAAAAAATCTAGGGAGAGCAACAACTTAAGAAACTAGAGGAGAATTAGCAGTCTGGATTAGCGAATGTAAGAGATCAGCATGATGGGGGCAGAGTAGATGACAGCAAACAAATTAGTGCAAATGAGTTGTTCATGGTTTATCGATTACTACTTGGATGAACTGAATGGCAAAATATATATCCATTATGTGGCTTTGCAGGTCTAAATTTTGGCTTCTCCGCTGCTTTTGCTGAACTTTGGTGGTTAGGGTGGGATGGTCTTGGTCTAGGACTTTCTGATATCCTTGTCTGACGGCCTCAAAATTTATTGCATTTATACACTATGACATTGGGATTCAGTGATGATGACCACTCCTTTGTGACTTGAATTTTCCACTTATTAATTCGTTAACCTTAATCTGGTTATGTCATTAGTTTGTTGCAAGGATTTCACATGTTTCTTACACTTGTGCAATATTGTGACTTTTTCGCATGAAATAAATACAAGATTTGATCGACTATTAAACTCCTATAAATATATATATACACATTAAACTCCCTCATCAAGCTGAGCTGGTTTTAGTTTTTCCGTTCTCATTATTTTCTTTGTTCTGTGAAATTTTTAGAGGGATTTGTGAGCGAGGAATCTTGTAAAGTTGAGCTTGGACCAACTGAGGTGGTTGCTGCAGATGATATACCTAAGGACTATATGTTACCTGCACCTAATTGGTTTATCCAGGCTTCGAAAACTACCTCAGTACCTTGTACACTACATGGAAGTTTGGCAAATCGAAGAAGACATTCTGAAAGAGCTGCTTTTTAATGCGAGAGTTACTCCTTTGCATGGTAGACACAGACCTCGCAACAAAACCTCATTGACTTTTAATCATTACAAACTTGAAGGGTCAGCCAAAACTTCATTAAAACCTTTAAATTTTTTTTTTTGACGGGAAAAGGGCAAATTTAATTAAAAAAACAAAGATGTCACCAAGAGTGACACCAAAGTTACAAGAAAGAAAAAGAGAAAACAAGAAAAGGAAAAGAAAAAACAAGCCCACTGAGACCGTAACTCACAAAAAAAGGGCAAATTTTTTTCTCTTCTACTGAAACCGTAACTCACAAACAGAAGAGTAAACTAGGCGGCCAGGAGGATGGCATCATGGAGTTAAAGACTTTCAGGCATCTTTTTGTATTCGCTTCTAGATGGGTTTCAAGATTGTAAGAGCTTGCTTTGAGAGAGATTCTTTGTTTTTGAAACACATCTAGAAGCGAATACAAGAAAGAAGAGCATTTATCAGAAGGCGCTTGAAAGATTGTGTATGCTGAAACCTGGTGGCTGGATGGGCTATGAGAAAGACACTATAGAAGCCAACCCAAGAGGTAAGATAGCCAATTTTTAATGGTATTTTAACCCCTCAATTTGTTATGCGCTGTTTGGAGTTGAAATTGCAGGTGTAGTTAGATAGTACATGGGTATTACACTTACACATTTTCATTTGTTCTCAGTCTATTCAAATCTCTTGCTAGACAATATATTTCTTTAGTCATGCGGACGCATCATGTATCTGTTGAATAAGCATGCTAAGTTTCTTATATTATGAACTTACCTAGACTAGGTAGCAACCAGCGCTTCATAGGTAATATGAACTTCCTGAGCTATGGCAGATGTGATATTGTCATTAACAACGAAACACAAACCCAGAAATTTGGATATCTCATAATATTTATTTTTGCAACAGATGCACAAGAGTATACAACATTACTTATATACAGATAAATAACGTCAACATAATATCTACCTCAAGTGTGTTAATATAGCAAGAATTAGGGTAGAACCACCATCCAAAGGAATAAGATGCAACTCCAAACCCCCAATTCCTCTGATAGAGTAAGATCGTCTAAACTTACTTCTGTGGGTCCAGAGAAATTGAAATTAGTAAACCAATATGGATGTTTATTTTGGTGGTGTTACATTGACTAGATAAATTAATGTCCGCACTTCCTGAAATACGACTTGGAGTGTATGTTTGCTATTGATATACAATGTTATGGGTTCTTGGAGAAACATAAAGTCAGGAAAATTTATTTAAGTTTTTGGTTTCCAAGTAGTTAGTTTAGGGATGAAATTTTTGTTAGTGAGACTTGGCAATCATCCCATCTGTCGTGTCAAGTATGGATGGATATATGTATATCTTTGAGATGTTCACTAGAAATCAAACACAAATTAAATATGTTGCTGTACAAATAGGCGGACTTCTGGTTTGCTGTAGAAAATTATTGCATATACATTTTTAGTGTTTCAAAAATGCAAACAGAATATGTATTCAGAAAGGTTGAGTTGAGGTTTGTTGTAAAGTTATAAGATTTTATAAATGCAAAAGCGATCTGCATTAGGAGGGGTTGGGTTGATGAAATGGACTGGAAGATGCAAAACTTTATATATATATATATATATGTATACTGTATATCTATCTTTTGGACTTCGGAGACTTTTTTTTTTCTTTCTGCATGTTAGCTAGTCACATATTTATGTCAAATTTACAGTAGTTCCAGGTTGTTTGTCATGTGGCACTAATTCTCCCGAATTAATCCTATTAGTTTGTCTTTTGTTTATGCTCTGGAGTCTGGACAATCCCGTTGCACAGAAAAGCACAATTAGTGCATTTCTTGCTGCGAAACTCATTGTTTTCGTTAACAACTATCAGGCTTTAATTGTTATTGATTGATTCTGATTCTAAGTAAGTGGGTTGTCTCATAACTATACTGAACTGCTAATTTTGTTCAGAATTATGGGCTTGTGGACTCTATTGGAAGGTATTTTGTTTCTTGCAAACGCGCTAGCAATACTGAATGAGGATTGTTCCTTGCTCCTAGAAGGTGGAGGTTCGCCTAAGTCGCTGGAAAAAATTGTTGAAGGGGCAACTTATTGGACTCTTAGATTACCACTTGGTTCTCAGCAGCATCACAATAGTTCTCAGGACAAAGCTCATCATATCTGATATTGGTCAGAGGAGGACATGTATGAAACACTTGAGTTCAAAAAGCAGATCACCACAGAAGTGTATTTCTCTAATTATCCTTTTCAACCTCAGTTCTTTTTATTTTAGCCGAGTGTTTAAATTGTCTGTCAAAAGTATGTGTTGCTGTGGATTACTCAGGCTCGGTTCTTGATTCATCAGATTACACAGGTGGGTGCGGTCGAGGCCATGGCCATCATGCTGTCATGGAAATGTTGACTCTGCTTCTTTGGCCTCTAGATTACCCTGATTAGGAATAGTAGACAACATGCTTCACATTGAATAAGGTTGAGTTTAATTTTTCTGACATTCTGGATTTTGCATCAGTAAATCTGGTCAAGCTAAAATGGGAAGATTCATGGAAATACCAAAAATTCTAAAGAAAAGAAGCCAAATTCCATTCTCAACCATTTTGGCTGCAATTTGAAATTCAATTTACTTCTTCAGTACTCATTACAACTCTTTCAGATTAAAAATGGTGTTTACAAAATGGATCTCAGGTCAGGTTATTATCAGATCCTAATTCGTATAACTGACATTCACAAGACAATTTTTAGGACTCATGTAGGGAACTATGAGTTCAAGGTTATGCCATTTTGCTCCGGCAACCTTCCAAGCACTCATGAATGAAGTATTCAAGCCATATTTGACGAAGTTTGTGTTGGTATTTTTTGATGATATTCTAATCTACAGTCCCTCACATGTAGAACATGTTAAACATTTGAGGATAGTTTTGGACCTACTGAGACAACACAAATTGTAAGCTAAACATTCTAAATGCTGCTTTCCCAGGTGGAATTGGAGTACTTGGGTCATATCATATCACGGCTGAAGGATTTGCAGCTTATACTTTTAAAATATCCAACATGGTCTCCTGGCGTACTCTTCCTGCCTAAAGGAATTGAAGGTTTTTTTAGGCTTAACAGGATATTATAGGAAATTTATTAAAGGGTATGGCACCATTTGTAGGCCATTAACTGATCTTTTGAAGAAGAATGCCTTTGCTTGGTCAAAAGATGCTGACTATGCCTTCAAGGAGCTTAAGCAGATCATGAGAAGCACTCAAGTCCTAGCCTTACCAGACTTTTCCAAAACCTTCATCTTAGAGGTTGATGCTTGTGCAAGAGGTAGCTGTTTTGATCCAGGAAGGAAGACCTATAACATTTTACAGCAAGCCATTGAGACCTAAATCTCTGGATCTTTCCACTTATGAAAAGGAGCTGCTTGCAATAGTCAGTGCAGTTACAAAGGGGAGAAGCTACCTGATGGGCAACCATTTTATCATCCATACTGACCAACAAAGTATCAAATACTTTATGGAGAAGAAGATGTCCACTGTGTTACGACAGAGATGGCTTATGAAACTGTTGGGATTTGATTATGAAATCAAATGTAAAAGAGGAATAGAGAACAAAGATGCAGATGCTTTATCAAGATTACCTAATTCATCCTTGAACTCCATCAACACCCTCAACCCACTTGGGATTTGGATATTATCTTGAGTTATGAAGATGATGAAACTGCCAATTCCATCATATCCAAGTTCGCGGACAGGGTTTGTGGACTTAAGTTCCCGGAAGGAGTTCACAAACTCCAGCAAATTTTCTCGGGTCGAGAACTTCCACCAGTTTGCGGACTGGGTTCGCGGATTGAGTTCACGGATTTTGTTCTGGTTCTCTTGATCAACAAAGTTCGCAAACTTCGGTTCAAGGAATAAGGACTTATACATATATGTGTTTCCACAATAATGCTTATATCCACCATTGGTTATATAATTTAAACTCTCATTTCAATCATTGAAACATTCTTAGAGGACGTTATATGGTTGTTATTCACAAACCATTCGTCAAAGCAATTTGCAAAGTGATTGAAACATAACATGACTTTCGTCACTAGGTAAAGATGAACTTGGCAAAAGCGAAAGCTTACCAACACATATTTCGAGAAATAGGTAGGCGAGATATACTCGGCTCGAAATGGTAAATGTGTATAATCAAAGTCTATATACCAAAACGACTTTTGTCTCAAGATAGGAGATAAAGTAGACAGACTTTTGAGTGATTGATAAGTTCAAGTCTCCACATACCTTTTTGTCGATGAAGTTCCACCAGTTCCTTGAGTAGTTCTTCGTCTTGTATGATGATCCGTCATGGAGTTCTTGAGCTCAACTACTCTTTCTATCCTAGTCCGAGACTTAGCTATAGTAGAATAGAAATCAAGACTTATAGTTTTGATCACTAACATTGACAAACATGTTTGAGATAGAAACACATGCGAGTTCGACCGAGCAATGCTCTAACAATCTCCCCCTTTGTCAATTTTAGTGGCAAAACTATCAATACATATGGAATACAAAAAAGATAAAGAAACTTATATAGCTCCTATTCCAGATGCCTAATCTTCATCATTACTTGAAATCTTCGTCACTTCCAAGTACTCCAATGATCCCAAAGATTGTAAGTTCGGCATCATCGTTGTTGGAAATCCGTAGCTATAACAATGAGAAAACAAAGTTCTCGATCATTGATATACAATGTCATAGTATCATTACACAGCATCACAGTTCAATTGTTTCACAACTTTGAAAACAATACTATGGTGATATGTATTACTCTCCCTTAGTAAATACTCCATCTTACATGGAAACCATTCCCCCCTTACATTATGATCCGAAAACCATATGTATTTGTAGTGTGAACTACATATTAATTCTCCCCCATTTTGTCAATAAAATTGGCAAAGGTACAAGAACGGGATCTTAATGAAATTTCCAAAAGAGACATTTCATGACCAAAATAAAGTACATACCAACTTGTTTAGATGCAATCATAAAGCCGAAGCTAAATGCATTCATCAAGGAGTTTAAAGATACAAGATAAACCCTATAATATTCCACAGCCGCACTCCCCACAAAGATTTGGCAATTAAGCACAAGTTCAAAAGAACTCTCCCCAATAATATGTGAATCCCGAAAGATCAACAAAAGCGACCTTAATTTCGAAAGAAAAAAAGGATTTCTTTAGACATAACAATTCACATACGAATATGAATTTGAATCCAAATATACTCAATTAGATTAATCACAAGAGAACGCATAATTAATCTAATAGGAAATATACAACCAATTTAACCACAGAAAGTGAGAAATTAAATTGTCATGCTCGACATAAGAGAACTTACGGAGCAACAACTAAGTTAATCAAAAAAAGATAATCAACTCAGTCGATAGTGCTCAACATAAGAAAACTTACGGAGCCTCACAATAATACATAAAAGATTATGGATCAGGGAAGATCAATACTGCGGAATACACAAGGATTCATTCTATTTTCCATCACTATTTGCATAACGACATTCAATAGACATAATCTTTGCAAACAAAAGATTCTAACCTATCTTCCATCAATAATTGACATAATAGGCTTAGCTTTTGTATTTGTCAAAAATTCCATTCATTCTTTTATCAATACATGAATATCGACTTTCGAAAGACTTAACTTTTGACAAGTTATGGGACAATCATAGTTCATGGACGCAAACACACATATCCCATAACAAATTGTAATATATAAAACCATAAAGATTAATACTGCAAAAATCATCTTCCAAACAGTTTTAGAATTTAAACAAATAAATATAAAAATATGAAGATGAAAACGTTGGACATAGTTATATGTAATCACAATAATAACTATTCCAAACTCTAGTTATTCTTCTAAAAAAAAACAAGAAAATAAGATTTACTGGGCAAACTATCTCCAAGAGAACATGATTTGAAAAACACTAAACCCGGTTAGCAACTAGAGATTGAACATGGAAAAGCTCATCAGTTGCTTTCTTCAGTTCGTTTTTCAGAAAATCAAGATTCCTTGTTGCAATTCCAAGTTTTTCACGTACAATCTAAAAATATCGAAGAAGATTTCCTACCAGTTGTAACGACATCTAAACTGGTAGTTTGTTTTCATGATCAATATCATGATAGCATGTTATGAAAATAGGATTCTTGTGAAACTCGATAGTTTCTCCCTTCTTGACTTCATCATCTTTGTTGTCTCCATCCATTGTGTACACAGAAAAATTCAGTAGAATCTTTTGACCTTATGGGACAATGTATCAAACTATGACACATAAATATAAAGAAGTTCCATAAAAACCCTAGGAAATTTGACGTCTATGTGGGTCAGGTGTACGTGCACACATGGTCACAACTCTCACGTGGCCAAGGAGAAAGGAGGAGAAAGGAGGAGAAAAATTGAACAAAGGATGAACAACTTAATTCCAAAAGAATAATTGCAAAGTAGCAAATAATTGGAGGAAGGACGATTAAACAAGGAATTTTTCTCAAAAAAGGATGATCAGAATTTTCTAAAAAAAAAAAAAAACTGGAGTGAGGCTCAACATATTTTTAATATCATCAACTATATAAAGGAGAAAAAGATATCATACAACCTTGACAGCTTTCTCAAGACGAATTTTTTGAGAACTATGAGCATCCTTCTTTATCTAAAAGAGGGATGCTACATTGAGTAGTCATGGCGCATAAAGATGAGCATTTTACTCATCAATATTGACTTCTTCTTTTTCTCCTTCAAGGGGATTTATAGAAAAATCACTCGACATAGTTGAAGGAGTTTTATCAAGAGAGGAACTAGGAGTACCTGATCCAACCGATTTCCATATTTTTTTGATGCCCCGTTTGAGTCTGTTTATGCTGATTTTAAGATCTGAGACTCAATTATTGATATGTATGAAATCTGGAGCAGGTGAGTCTTGGATCCGCAGCCTTTTTCAGGGAGAGACAAGGAACTCAACCTTTCTTTATTTCTCCTATGCCTTTTTCTCATTTTCGAGTTATTTAAGAAGTCAGTTACTCTTCTGTCGTTCTTCCTTCTACCATGGTAGGCATTTTTCGTTTCAAAAACACAATTAAGAAAAAACTTATCACAGTATTTCTCTTGATTGTCAAAAATTCCTTTTACTCCAACAATGTGAGAGACCGGTTTAATAATTTCTTTAGACATCCATGCAAGAATGTTGTGAAGTTTTTCATTCCTCAAACGAAAACGACATCTTCGTTCAGAATGTCTTTTATTCCCGCAGTAATAGCAGTTGAAGGAATTATTCTTAACCGTTCTCGTGTGAATAGATTTAGAAGGATAAAAACCCTTGTTTTTAGGACCATTACGAGCTGCCAAAGATTTTTCATATGGAGAATTATCAATAGGTTTAACGAAATTGATTTTACTAGTTTTTGGAGCATCTATTCCTTTATAGCCTAGACCACGTGTATCACGATGTTCTTTACATGCTCCAAGCATAGAAGATAATTTTGTAGAGATAGAATTGAATCTACATATATATACTCTCTTCTAGTGATTTTACTTTAACAAGAGAAGATGCAAGCTCAGTCTCCAAGGATTTTTCTTTGGAGAGAAGACTGAGTTTTTTGTCGTTAAAATATTTTTGTTGAGAGTCATTTATTGCTTCAGTTTCTGCAAGTCTTTCTTTCAACATGAAGAGATTCGAAGAAGATTATCGCATTCAGACCTTTTTGTGCGTACATCTTCTTTACGATCTTTAACGATAGATTATAAGAGTTTATACCCACCATCATATCCTTTAAAGAGTTTTCTCAACTTTCTATTTTCTTGACAAAGAGGAGCCATGTATTTACTCAAGCAAGTTGTTGACTTCTTTTCTTTCAAAGCACGGTCAATCAACTTGATATATTGAGAGACTTTCTCATCAATACTTTGTCCTTCTTCTGAATCACTATCATCCGAAAGATCATCCAACTATTCTTCAAGAAATTGTTCCCAGTTGAATAGAGATTCAGTCAAATGACAAGAGTCAGAGTTTTTCTCAGAAGTTTCAGGACTTTGAACCTTACGCAAGAGACTCTGAACTGATGTTGCGTTATCAGAGATGCTCTTATCGTCCATAGAGTCAGATTGCTACAAACACTGACTTGTAAGGTCCTTAAACTTGTTTGCCTGCTCTGATACCAATTGAAAAATCAGGGGTATAACAACCACACCCAATATTTCGCTCAGCAATCTGTATGGACAAACTTTATATACTTTCAAGAGAATAAACTATACTCAATCTTAATAAAGTATATCAAGTAATTATATCTCTCTTTCTTGATTCAATTCTTACTCAAGCAAATAAATCTGTGATTCAATTTGAATACAAGAGAAAACACTTGAACAGTACCAAAGACCAATGTTCAAGTATCAAACAATTTCAACCAACAACCAAAGGTCGGATTTCCAATTGATTGATTCAAACCCATAACCTGTGATATTTCAATTACAAAGATAAAAATATAATGCGAAAATAAAGAACACAGACACCAGAATTTTGTTAACGAGGAAACCGCAAATGCAGAAAAACCCCGTGACCTAGTCCATATTGAACACCACACTGTATTAAGCCGCAACAGACACTAGCCCACTACAAACTAACTTCAGACTGGACTGTAGTTGAACCCCAATCAATCTCACACTGATTCAAGGTACAATTGTGCTCCTTACGTCTCTGATCCCAGTAGGATACTACGCACTTGATTCCCTTAGATAATCTCACCCACAACTAAGAGTTGCTACGACCCAAAGTCGAAGACTTTAATAAACAAATTTGTATAACACAGAAAAGTCTACATGAATAGATAAATCTGTCTCCCACAGAAATACCTATGAGTTTTGTTCCGTCTTTTGATAAATCAAGGTGAACATGAACCAATTGATATACCAGACTTATATTCCCAAAGAACAACTCAGTATTATCAATCACCTCACAATAATCTTAATCGATGCGGCGAAAGAAGATATTATGGAATCACAAATGATGAGACGAAGATGTTTGTGATTACTTTTATATCTTGCCTATCGGAGATATCAATCTCAAGCCAATCTTTGTGATTGTACTTGTATGATAGAATATGCAAGATCAGATCACATAATTACGAGAAAGTAGTATCGTTCTGGCTTCACAATCCCAATGAAGTCTTTAAGTCGTTAACCTGGTATTTAAGAAGAAATCAAAGGTTAAAGGAGAATTGACTCTAGCTAATACAACTAGTATCACACAGAAGGTGTGGGGATTAAGTTTCCCAATTGCTAGAGTTCTCCCTTATATAGTCTTTCAAATCAGGGTTTGCAATCAATGTTATCTTAGTAACAAATCATTCAATATTCACCGTTAGATGAAAACCTGATTAGATTTAAGCTAATATCTTTCAACCGTTAGATAAAAAACCTAGCTTGTTACATACAAATAAAATGCACGTTTCTAGGTTTATGTAACCGTACCCAAACATGTACATTTGTTGGTTCAACAATAGTTAACCAAATGGTTATCCATATGAGCACTTTCATATCAACCATATTATCCTTCACCATAACTAGTCCATATTCAGTTGCAAGGAAATCTTATGTAACTACACAAGACATAATTGAAGCAAAAACGATTTGATTCA
This sequence comes from Papaver bracteatum, assembly GCA_023529315.1. Classification (NCBI taxonomy): domain Eukaryota; kingdom Viridiplantae; phylum Streptophyta; class Magnoliopsida; order Ranunculales; family Papaveraceae; genus Papaver; species Papaver bracteatum. The sequence goes on from JAJJWX010002982.1 coordinate 555,213, forward strand.
CTTGAATTAGTTCATGAATTTTATAGCCACGGTTTTCAAACTGCATTCCTTAGTTTATATAAATATAAGTTCAAAAAAAATCGTCTATAGATATAACCAACTCAAGTTTGCGGACTTAATTTCCCGGAAGGAGTTCACAAACTCCAACAGGTTTTCTCGAGTTGAGAACTTCCGCCAGTTCGCGGAATGAGTTCACGAATCTTGTTCCGGTTCTCTTGATCAACAAAGGCTGCAAACTTCGGTTCAAGGAATAAGGATTTATACATATATGTGTTTCCACAACAATGCTTATATACACCATTAGTTATATAATCTAAACTCTCATTTCAATCATTGAAACATTCTTAGAGGATGTTATATAGTTGTTATTCACAAACCATTTTACGTCAAAGAATTTTTCAAAGTGATTGAAACATAACATGACTTTTGTCACTAGGTAAAGATGAACTTGGCCAAAGAGAAAGCTTACCAACACATATTTCGAGATATAGATAGGCGAGATATACTCGGCTCGAATTAACAAATGTGTATAATCAAAGTCTATATACCAAAACAACTTTTGTCTCAAGATAGGTGATAGAGTAGATAAACTTTTGGGTGATAGATAAGTTCAAATGTCCACATACCTTTTTTTCGATGAAGTTCCACCAGTTCCTTGAGGAGTTATTCGTCTTGTATGATGATCCTCCATGGAGTTCTTGAGATCAACTACACTTTCTATCCTAATCCGAGACTTAGCAATAGTAGACTAGAAATCAAGACTTATAGTTTTGATCACTAACATTGACAAACATGCTTGAGATAGCAACGCATGCGAGTTCGACAGAGAACAATGCTCTAACAAGTTGTTTATCATTTTTCTTAATATGAAATGTTACTCTCAAAGGGTTTGAATAAACTCGATAATTGTTCTGGGTGACATTACATCTCTTAGGGATCATAAACTATTTTTATTTTGTGGCCTGCCTTGAGTTTAAATCTAACCAACACCTTCTCAAAGCCATTTGTTTTATTATTCAGAAGATGAGTCTAATATTTGTCGTTGAGTATGTACCTCGCAGGTTCCAAATTGTTTCGGTGTGGTTCAGGGACTGCAATCAATATTTTTTTGTTGGCGATGGAGACAATGTAATCACTACTACTACTAGTTGTGGTACTACTGAATATGATTATTTTATTTAACTAGGTTTTTCAAGAACCACTTCAAAATACTGCTATTATGAATGCTTTTTTTCGAAAGGTAAATAATATTAATCAATAAATATATTACAAAATATTTACAATGTCGTCTTTATCAAAAGCATTAGACAATATACTTGAATTACTAATTTTTCCCCTAATGTGCAAAGATAAATGTTGAAGACTCTTGATTCTTGCTTCCTTAGCTATAGTATCCGCTGCTGAATTTTATTTTCTGTTAATGTATCTAACATTGGCTTGTGGAAATGTACCCAAAACCGCCTCGACTTCTTTAATAGTGTTTTCCGCTTCCCAATAAATTTATGCTAGTATGAATGCTTAATTTTCCAAAATCCTTGTAAAATCATGTCGTTAATGTTCTGCAAAAGTATTATACAATCATGTAACTGAGCCATGTGAAATTCATCATTATCATACTGCTTAATTATCCTAAATATATCGTTCAAATAAAAAATTTGCAAAAAAGAAAAACAACTAAAGAGTGGAATAAGTACGGTATTGACTTGTTGAAAAAATAAGAATTGAAGCTAACTACTTATATTTTGGGTTAATGTGGCTAGTGATGACTATAGTTTCGAACAAGTTTGTGTCATATACGGTCATTCTAGTTCTGATATTCAAGTCACATACGTCTCCGCCCAAATGAAAAGGAAAGGATACCAAGTACGATTGAATTGACCGAATTAAGTTTAACAGAATATGTTCACCAATGTATAGCTAGAAACTTGTATGGTTACCCAAAATAAGTTAGGCAGCTTAAAATCTTTATTGCCCCTTGAAATTGTATTATCGCTTAAATTTTGTTAGATGGCCTTAAATTTACTGTTTATCGTCTTAAATCTATCCGGTGAGCCAAAATCTAGCAAGTTTGGCAAAATAAATTCCAAGTGGACTAGAATTTTTATTGTGACACAAAATTACTCCTTGATCGATAACTCGTATAATAGCTCAAAATGTTTATCATACCCAAAATACAGAGCTTAATTCAATCCACTAAATAGCGCGTTTGGGTACAAATTTGCTTCACAAAAAGCTGACTTTAGCTTTTAGAAATCATTCTGAAAAATTGTTGTCAAACTGACTTCTGATTTTTTGACTCGAAAAGCTTCTGAGTGTACATCCAGACGCCCTATAAACAGCTTGTAAGAAAATGTTTGGATACATGAAATAAAAATCTATAATACAAAACAAAATGGATTTTTGAGCTTGGACGGACGGATAACATTTTGGGAGACAAACATTGCATCCGACTATCCCAGTTTCATATCAGCCAAAGACATCTGACAGATGCAAGATATGTAACCTCTTTTCATCATGAATATACTTTGAGGGGGTTCCCTAGTAATTAGGTTCATAAATAAAAATTAAATACGTATATATTTTTTTTTAAAAACCCTTAGCTTTAATTGTATCATTGTTTACATTATATTTTCCATCTACAAATAAATAAACATTTTAATAAACTAATAGATCAAACACCAAAAAAATCTTCAAAATCAAGAGTCACAAATTTCAATTAAATCCACAAAATTAAATGAAAACTAAGTTATTCTCCCCTCATTGAATAATTGTACATGAAAACACCAATTATAGAGAAAATCCATAATAATTAATTGTCTTTTTATTTAAATCATGCATCGGAATAAAATTAAATTAAAGAAAAAATAGTAAAAAATAAAAGTAATTTATAAAGAACAAAATCTTATAGCATTCCCGGATGAGAAACAAATCAATGCACAAAATCTTTGATATGAAGACGTTTACAGGGGGTTAGTCAATTGAGATTTATAGGGAATTCCGGAGACATTCCAAATCTCTTGTTAGTCGATAGGGAGTCTTTGTAAATCTATGAGAGTTTCTGTTATTGGATAGTGACTTTTGAAAGTCTTTAGAATTCTATGTTATTGGATAATGACTTTTTGAAAGTCAATAGAATTCTCTGTAATTGGATTTGGATTTCCAAATCAATGATTCAAGGTTATGGGAGACTTTTAAGTGAAAATATACCATAAAAAGCTTAAACAAACAGGGGGTTAGTCAATTGAGATTTTTAGAGATATCGAGAGAATTTTTTTGTAAGAGATTTGGGGAGACTCTCTATAAGTCTATTGATTTTGGGTGACTCTCTCAGTGATTTTTAGGAAATCTCAGTGAGTCAATGGGACAAATATATATGAATTTTATCTTACATATACTTCAAATTAGAAGGAAAAATAATTCAAAAATCATCATTGTATAAAACTAATGTATAATAAATAATTCATAAATTTATTTATTAATATAAAAAAATGGAAGAATATAATCAATGAAAAATTGTAAATTTAGAAATCGTGACTATTTTGTCAACCGAAAATTAAACCAAATTGAAAATGAACATTATAATGCATGAGTTGAGATTTCGCATTATAATTCCCTATAAATATCAATTGACTAACCCCCCTGAAAGTCTCTCCAAAATAGGTGATATTTGTAGAGACTTTAGGATATTCAAAAAAAAAATAAAAAAAATAAACAAATAAGCTATAATGAATTTCATGCATATAAAAAAAAACTATTATTTTCCAAAAACTCCATATTATGCGAAATCTCAACTCATGCATTATAATGTTCATGTTCAATTTGGTTTAATTTTGGGATATTTAACGTTTGGTACCCAGCAAATGTCCAACACCTAGCTTTGGTACCCAACATTCCAAATATTAAGGGTTGGTACCTGAATTTGTTAAGGACTGTTAAGTCAAGTGAAGTCAAACAGTTGACTTAACAAATCAAATATTGATTTTAATAATTTAAATATTATTTTTCGGCACCCAAAAATGCCCTTTGATCCTACGGTCCTAAAAAAATATCCAACATCAACCTTCGCTTTTATTATCAACTCAGTCTTCGTCGGCGCCAAACATTAGAGATACAGTAGTTAGCCGAATAGAAATGGGGATTCAAGTAATCTCTGCTCGATTTGTTAGTTAGTCTTAGGATTTCGTGTGGTTGTATACATTATTCAAGTTTTACATGATTCAATTTGGTGATGAACCTCTTTGTCTTCTTCATCACTACAACAATTCTTCACAGCAACAATAGATTCTCATTAGAAATTCCGTGAGAGTAATTGTCCCTTTGTTTTTTTGTTTGAATTATGTTCTGTTGATGGTGATTTTTGGTTTGACTAAAAAAATTAGGTAAGAATCGTGCATGTGAAATAGTCGTGTTGCTCATGTAATGAGTTTCTTCCGTGATGTTAATATTCTTGAAGTTGGTGATTTATTTTAGCTGTGGATGGAGTAGATTCATGATGCAGTGCATAGTTTCGATGGGATTAGAAATTGGGTGGTGCTGGATTTGAGTTAACAAAAGACAAATTGGTTGGATTCTAAATGGGTTTCGCTGTGGAGATTTGGGGAACATTTTACAGCGAGTGTTGGCTGGAAAATAGGGATTTACAAGCACTGTTGCGCGTTGATTTATTATGTGTGAATGGTTAGAAAGAATTTAGTGATTGCAGGGAAGGAAATGATAGGGAATAGATTAGACATCAACAGAATGTTGCATCTCCTCGCAACTAGAAACATGCACATCAGATGCTCGACAAAATGCCTGAACAACTAGTTTTATCCCACCAAGTTTGCAATGGGTTTGAGTTGGATTTGATATCGAGAGAAAGCTGATGTTGTTGACAGGGGAACGTATATGAGCTATTTCTGTTGTGGGCTGAAGGTAGTGGTGAATGGTTGAGTCTACGGCGAGTTCAGAAGGCATTGGTGGTGATGTGGGGATGGTTTGAGCTAAGAATGACAAGTTTGCTAGCTAATAGTTCTGATAGGTGATGTTGCCATTGTTTTGTGGGTATTTTGATGAGCGAAGGACAAGAGTTAGAAGTTGACCGGAAGATTTAGTTAGTAACGGATTTGTGGCGGTGGTTTGAGACCGAACAACAGAAAGAGAGCAAGGAAGAAATTGGATTTTGTAAAGGGTAAATTCGTCAAACCAATTTTATATTTTAATGAAAATTTAAATAAATGAAAATAATTTGGTCAAATGGAATATTTAATGGTGGTTGACGGTCAACGTCTGGTCAAGGTACCAACCCTTAATATTTGGAATGTTGGGTACCAAAGCTAGGTGTTGGACATTTGCTGGGTACCAAACGTTAAATATCCCTTTAATTTTCGGTTGACAAAATAGTCACGATTTCTAAATTTACAATTTTTCATTGATTATATTCTTCCATTTTTTTACATTAATAAATAAATTTATGAATTATTTATTATACATTAGTTTTATACAATGATGATTTTTGAATTATTTTTCCTTCTAATTTGAAGTATATGTAAGATAAAATTCCTATATATTTTTCCCAATGACTCACTGAGATTTCCTAAAAATCACTGAGAGAGTCACACAAAATCAATAGACTTATAGAGAGTCTCCCCAAATCTCTTACAAAAAAATTCTCTCGATATCTCTAAAAATCTCAATTGATTAACCCCTTGTTAGTGAAAGAATCGCAACCACCATTTTAATTTCTATGAATTTTCCCCTTCAATTGATAAACATGTGCAATGAATCACAATTACATAATGAGTTATGCATGTCTCCTCAGCCACATATGATACATCAAATCTTTGAATCGCCTTCTCCAAAATTTTCATTTGACATGAGATGGAAAATCAAGAGTGGAAAAAAACCCATTCGGTTGATATATAATCTACATCACCTAGAAATTTGAACGGTTTCATTAACTTAGGCTGCGTTTGGTAATGCTTTTATTTTCCCAAAAGCACTTTCAAAATTTATATATGTCAACAATTTTTGAAATTATTGTTTGGTAAAAAATAACTTAAGAGGTTTTTATCAAAAGCACTTCCCAAATTCCTCAACTTTTAAAAGTTGGGGTGGAGGAGCTTTTAAAAGCTACAAAAGCATAAGCTATGGTCCCACCTAAATTTAATGCTTGATTTATCATTTTTATCTCTACTTTATTTTATAAATACCAAAAATTACCCTTAAATTTATATACAATTAATTTTTTATTTATTATATTTTATTCTCTAAATAATATTATTTTTATTTTCAAACTATTTTATATGTCATTTATTGTAATTTGTCACTATTAAAAAAATTAATTATTGTAATTTGTCACTATTAAAAAAATTAATTAATTAATTTAACTTAACAAAATATTTTTAGAAAGCTTACACAAAGGAGGTTTTGGTTGGTAACCGAGCAACAAGTTGGGCACCAACTCCTTTTTGAATATCAATACCCAACCTATGGAAAATGAAACTACCTAGGCCACAACTGGCGTCATTAATTTTAGTTTGTTTTTTGTTTGAAAATTATATATATATATATATATATATATTAAAAAGTGGTTAAATAAAGTAATTTTTTACTAAAATTATATATATATATATATTATTTAACAAGCATAATAATAGTGACCATTAGCAAATTTAAAATTGTATATATTTCTATTTAATAATAAAAAAGTTAATTATTTTTAAGCCTAATAAAATTAAGTAAAATTATTTTCAGAGATATATCTGTTTTTGTCATTTACTACAACAACAATGGTTGAATTTGATATTTTATCAAACATACTTTGATAAATTTTTAAATCAGCTTTAACTTTAATTAATTTTTTACCAAACGTCTAACCGTTTTTTTCTCACAGCACAACACAGCAACGCACAACAGAAAAGTGCTTCTACAAAAGCTGCAGCAATACCAAACTAAGCCTTAGTTTTGAGAAAATAAGTAATTTTTGGGGAAGCGAAATAAAGGCTCACGCAAAATTTGGACTGAAATATAGTCAAAATGTTCATTTATTTTAATAGCTTCTACGTTGGACAAATGCCGACCTTTTTCCACTCTAATTTTTCATATTTTGATTTTGGAATGATAGGGAAGTAGATGTACGAATAATATCATACACATGTACAGACCATCTGTATTAATCCTAAAAAAAAATACTAAGAACTAATAAAAATATGTTGGACTTGGCCTAACTAGAAGATACATTAGAGGCCAACTATATTGCCGCTAGAGGCAACAATTAAATACCACATTACCCCTTTTCCCATTTTTTTATTAAATATTATTAGAACACGATATTATAGGTGATTTATGTTGCGTTCAGGATTCACCATGTTAGTAAATAATGTTGCAATAAGTGCCGTTATGTCACGGGTTATCTCTAGAATTTTGGTGATGTATAAGGCTAATTTTATTACGTTTGCGTAGACATTATTTTTGCTTGAAACAAAATAGAGAACTCTCTCATAATTGAATGATTAAAAGGCTAGAAAAAAAATTACATCAGCCGTAAGCAGTGCCGTTACGATAATGTCTCAGTCGAAAATACCTGATTAACCCATTTGTTTTCGCCGAGAGAGTTATTCTGACTCGTTTCTCATACCTGACCAAAAATTATTCTGACTCATGTCGTGCCGTAATGACATGGGTTATTTATAAGTTATTCTCCGGCCATTGAATTATTGTGGATAAAAAACCAATTGTAGAGAAAATCCATTTCTTTTTTGTTAAATCATGCATTAAAAAAATTTGCAAATCATTTATTAAGAACAAAATCCTATATCATACCTAGAGGAGAAATGAAGAAACAAATCAAAGCATAAAATCGTTTGCAAACAACTTTGGTGATATGAAGACATTTGGTGCAAAGAATCACAACCGACATTTACATTCCCATCAATCAAAACCTTCAATTGATAAACATGTACAAAGAATCATAGTTACATAACGGGTTTTGCATGTTTTCCCCTCGATCAAGTACGCACCACAAATCTGATATACGAAATGACTGAATCTCCCTTTCCAAAACTTTCAGTTGATATGATATGGAAAATCATATAATGTACTTAAAATCCGTTCAGTTGATCTGCATCACCTGCGAATTTGAATTGTTTCGCTAACTTATGTGAAGTGAAAACCAAAGACTTAGTGGGGATCGATGAAAGTTTGAGGGAAGTTATTAGTTTTGAGAAAGTCAGTAATTTTAGGAGAAAGAAAATTTCCGGCTGACATATCGTATTTATTTTAAAACCTTATGTGCAAATCTTTTTTCTTCTAATTTTTCACATTTTAATTTTGGAATGATAGGAAAAGTTGAAGTATAGGTACACGTACAAAACATCCGAATTAATCCTAAAAAATATTATAAAACACTAATACAAAATGTGCAAGATTCGTAAGCCTAATTCATGTCTTTGATTTTCATAGCTACAAGTTCACATAAATAATTTATGACAATAATTATTAAAATAATTATAACAAATTAGTTTGTCATCATCTAATAGCAAATGAATTTGTTTGTAATATAATCGAAGCTAAAAGAAATTGAAAATTTTGGATTTTCTACTTTCAAAAGATCAATACTGTTTACCACCCACATCACAATTTATGTATTCATGTTGATTTTCATAGCTACAAGTTCACATAAATAAATCATATCATAGTTGACTTTATGTTTTATCATTTAATTATTAAAATAATTATAACAAATTAGGATATTGTAAAACTTTTTGATTAATGATAGATGATGAGGAGTTCGATCCTCAATAAGAAAGCAAGACAAACGAAATATCATATTGGAATTTAGGAACCAAAAATCGAAAGACTAACACACTAATCAACGTTATTTCTAGTGTTTCAACGATACTTTGGAAGAAAGTCTATCATTTTTGGTTTCGAGGCCAAATTTGCATTATAAGCTCAAAAAGAAATTGTTCCACAAAAAGTTAATTTTGGATTTTCTACTTTCAAAAGTCTTTTTTTTTTTTAAGTACTTCTCTATTTTTATCCAAATATGCTGTAAAAATAAATACCTTTATCATCTTGATAAAAATATGAATTGCCCCAAAAATTGAAGTGTTGCCACTCTCCCAACCATTCATTTCCTTCCCCTCTCAAATATCATTTCCCTGCTTTACTCTTTCGGTCTTTCCACACCAAGAAATTGCCCAGTTACCATCTCTGGTTCTTATAAACCCTAGATCTTTTTTCACTGGAAAAGTCAGGAACCCTAGATTTCATTTACTTCTCTCGTATCCAACAACCCCAAAGCTCTCTCGTAGCCAAAAACCCCAATTTTCCACCACAATTTCTTAAACCCTAATAAATTTTGGTTGTCCCTGTAGAATTAAAAACAGGGTTTCATGGATTATTTCAAGATTATCCCAACGGAGATTACAGTAGACATTTTGACTCGCTTACCTACCGAATTGGTTTTGGAGTGCAAATTAGTTTCCACAACTTGGAGGAATCTTGTTTCTCACCATCCATCATTCTCTCGGATGCATTTGCATTATCTCAATCACAATGATTCCGGTAAGTTGGGGTTTCTTGCTTATACTGATGATAATCATGGCAGTAAAAAATTTCAGTATTTTGAATTTAATGAAAATCATGAGTCAACTCCCATTCAGAGAATTAGAAGGATTAATTTGAAACCTCCATTTAAGAGTATGATCTTTATTTGCTCATGCAATGGGTTGATCTGTCTTGCTGGATACCCCCACCCATCTGTTTGCATCTGTAACCCCATCACCAGAGAATGTGTTATGCTGCAAGAACTTAAACGAGATTACTCTTGTGATATTGATAAGACTACCAATTTTGGTTATGTTTCTTCGAAGAATGAGTACAAAGTCTTAAAAACATTTCTGCTCAAGAACGAGATTGTAAACGTCTACATATATACTCTAGGCAGTGGCATTGGATGGCGAAACCTTGGAAAATTTGATACTGGATTCAGCAAATCTTTGAACCAAGGTGCTTTTGCCAATGGAGCTCTTTATTGGGTGGACAAAGAATTAAAAATCATCATCACATTTGATTTGGACGAGGAAAAGTTCTGGGAACATCTTTCACTTCCTCTTTTGCCACCAGACGGGTATTGGGTTTATGGTGTAGGGGTTTTGGATGGGTTTTTATCTTTTACTATTGTTTTCCATATGGGAGAAACCATATATTCTGACATATGGCTATTGAAAAAGAAGAATAATAATCATGACAAGAAAGAGGGAGAGGAGCACCAGCCATTGGTTTGGAGTAAAGAGTTTAGGCTTAAAAATAGCGGTCCATTATTAACTATTACAAAGAGAAGCGGGGTCTTGACTTGGAATGATCATGATCTCTACCTTCGCGACAGAAAAACTTCAACTTCTGAAAGGCTTGTGGAGTTTAAGGATCGGCTTCTTAAAGTATCCCCTCACAAGAACACCTTAGTTTCATTGAAAGAATTAGGGGAAGAAGATACGAAGACAATGGAGTCAGTTGAAATTGAGGAGACAAGAAGCCGTGATTATCTTTTCAAGCCGCTCCAGGAGGATGCCAACCCTGAATGCATATACTCGTAAACCGGTAATCTTCGAGTTATAGTTTCGTATATCGAAATTGGATAACATGTATCTTAGTGTGAACCTATTGCTATTGGCATTGTGATAGTGAGTTATATATTATAACTTCTGTCTTTATATCATTGGTCCAACTTTGTAGCTGTATTTTTTATTTCGGGTTAAGCTATATATTGCATTGTTTAGTGTGCATTTTGTTAGTGACTCGACATTTTTTCAATGGAAGAGTGTGGTATAGACGCTAACGACTTATTTCGTTTATCCATGGGAGTCGAATTAGGATATGCAGGAAAAATCAAGGAAACTGAGGGCTTCCTTAGTAGTAGGGAATACTAACTTTTTAACATAATCTGATAGATGATTTTATTGCTCCAAATATATTATTTTCATATTCTCGTCTAGTGTTTTGATACTGCTTCTGTTAGTGATGTAGTTGCTGGTATCATTTTACCAAAACCGAAGTGGTAGTAATAGGTAACTGCAGTATTAGTTTCTCTGTAATAACTAACATTATTTACCTTTCCATTATATCGTCAACCACAACCAACCTAATTGGTTTGTCTTCAAATGATGCACTTTTTAATCTCCATGAGAAGAATCAGTTAGCCGGTTACCTTGCAGATTGCTAGTGTAAAAGAACTTAGAACAGATTGTTGCATGTCAGCATTCTAGTTCTGGAAATTCGATGCATGCAGCATAATTATTTGTCATAGATCCAACTTTGTCTTTCTTATACAGTCCACGATAATTTGTGAATACTCCAGATGTTTGCTTCAGGTCTAAAACTGCCATGGCTTGTCAATTTGTCGGATATGTGTAAATGTCCAAAGTGCATGTTAAAACCACAAGTGTTCGTAATGTAGCATCAAAATGCTCGGTATACACAGACTGTATTTCAATTATCTAGCAGCTAAATTTCTATGTATAATCTGCTAACAAGTAGCCTTGACCTTAACAAATTATCTAACATGAAAAGGTTGCAGCATTTCTAGCATCTGTTCTGCTCTTACGGCAGTGATCAGTGACTAGACTGGTAATTAGTTGATACGATTTAGCATTTGCAATGTATTGCTCTTCCAGTAAAGATCATCGAGAATTCATTTCCATCTTCATGGAACCCTAGAAAAAATGTTTGAAAAACTAAAATCTTCATGAACTGTTTCGAAGTCCTGTGATGAAACTGTCCCATAATAGTGTGATTAGTGAAGAGTTGGTGAGCTTCAAAAACATGGAAACTGAGAAAATTAAGCTCAAAACTTAGCTTTCATATGAAATTCTAGTTCTGGATAGTGCAAACTTCTTATATTCTCTACTTTAAAGAGCAAAGAGCAAAACTGGCTTATTGCATCAGCTGGTCCGTATTGCATCAGCAGGTCCGAGTTCATATTTCCCCGTTGTAGTAAACTTGATGCTGCTGCGCTGAAGCTTCAGAAAGCTTACAAGAGTTACCGGAATCTTGCAGATTGTGCAGTTCTGAAGGAGGAGCTTGGGTAAGCAATTAGCATAACTATTTCCTAATCTATTGTTTTTTCAGTTGCTAGTTTTGCAAATTAGGATTTTGGTGCTAATCTTATTTGGTTTCCTCTCAAATGTTAAGTTGCACATTACCGCTCTGAAGCAAGGTTTGGTATCTTTTTTCAACATTGAGAAACCAGAAACAGCTATTTCTGAAGGGTACGAAGCAAGGACAAGAGCTTCCAAGGTACTCTTCACTTGACTACACATAAATAGTTGCAAAGAGTTTTGTTTGGATTTGCTTAGTTTCCTTACTGATATTTGGGGGCCAATTTTGGTCAAAGAGGTAACCCATCGAACTCTTTTGGATGTATTTTCTTTTCTCTTTGTGGCGGGCTCGGTAGTCGACTATTGTGTCTTACATTCAAATCGTGTTTTTGTTGATTTTCAATATAATTCAAATTTTAAAAATTAGTTCTGGTCAAAGAATCACATAAACATCACTATACTCTTATTATGCAGGTTGGCAAAGGTTCATCCAAGGATGAAAAGGCACCAAAACTAGCTTTGCAATATTAGCTTGAAACTGTAAATTCAGGCACCTTGTTCAATATAAACCGTCTGAGATTGACATACATAGATATAATATACATATTTTATTTTTCATCAACCCAAGACATCGCTATGGTTACTACCTACACTTATGGTATGATATGTGGTTCGATTGTGAGAGCAGTTGACCATTCTTCTACCGGTAGATGCTTCTTCTAAAGCTCTTTCCCACAATGGATTTACTTCCTCTTTCCTCGTAATTTTATTATCTTCATAAGTTTTTGAAGGTTGGATGTTGGGGATCTTAACTGTTGTGCTTGAGGTGCTGATGGTTCTGATTCATCAATTAGGGAACTTGCTCTTTTTGTGATGGTTGAAATGCTTAACAATCAGGTTAGTGAGATTTTGTTCAGGTACTTTGTTAGCCCGTTTGGTTAGTTTGTAATGTAACTAGGCCATTATTATCTAATTTCCAGAAAGAAATCCATGGAATATTCAATTGAGCTTGCAATATATATGAAAAACTACCGAGGTTACGGTTGCAAATGTATCCTACTTTTCTAGTATGGACTTAAATATTCTGCTGTCATGCTTCTTACCGTATGGGTTATAAAGCTTATGATTCTCGCTTCATCTGTCATTAGGTTTCAAGTGAAGCAGAGCAGTGTTTAACTTTAGTTTTGTCCCAGTATGATCCATTCAGATGCCTACAGACTACAGTAAGTAAATATATTTGCTGTCTATAAATTTTCCAGTATTTCCTAGTAAACCCTTCTTTAGCTGTGCCGAAACGAAATACTTCTCAGTTAATTAAGGTTTTGCAGGTTATTGTGCCCTTAGAGTGAAGATGAGAAGGCTTTTGTTTCTTGCATTAACTGTCTGACCAAGGTATATTTTGTTCAACTATTGTTACATACCCCTACATGTGCATATCCTAATGTTTCATGTAGGGAAACATTCCTAATGTTTTTGCTATATAGGGAAACATTCCTAACCGCATATCCTAATGTTTTTGCTGAATTCTTTGACCTGAAATGATATATAGCACAAGTACATTCCTAGATTGTTGAATGTTTCACAGTTTCCTGCTAAGGTTAGCTTGTACCTCCATTAAGGCTGTTACTTCCATAGCTTCTTAGGTCATATGTTCCAGTTGTCAGTCATTGCTATAAAGGTTTTTAACCGTATGGGGTTATTTTGGTAACCACTATTATGATAAATCAGTCCATAATCCATTATGTGTTTGGTAATCATTATTAAAACTTATTATTTTCGGCACAAGACCCTTGATTCTTTTAACTGTACAATATTTTTGTTGAGGAGTGTCTGGTATCCTCAAACTGTAAGCTCAAGTGTAGACTGTGTAGGAAACAAATGAAATTATAGATTCATAAACATTGTTTTTTTTTCTTCTTTTATTGGGTGCATACCTGCCATAAGAAGGCTGCTATTCAATTACCATCGTCTTAGTAAGGACACTTGAGTCTGAAATCCAAATCACACAAAGGAAGGATACTTGAGTCATTTATGTGGTCAGAAGATGTCTACGTGCTACAGGGTAATAAAGTGAACTAATCATTTGTTCAACATCTGAGATAGAAAGGAATAGCCAAGTGTAAATGTGCTTTATAACCGGTATTCTAACTAGTATGTAAACATACATCTGAGCTTTGGTAAGCAATTAGCATCACTATTTCCTAATCTATTTTTTTTTCCAGATACTAGTTTTGCAAATTAGGATTTTTGATGATAATCTTATTTGGTTTCTTCTCCAATGTTACAGGTGGAAAGTTGGACTTTTCCGCTCTGAAGCGGAGTTTGGTATATTTTTTCAACATTGAGAAACCAGAAACAGCTATTTCTGACGGGTACGGGCAAGGACTAGAGCTGCCAAGGTACTTCTCACTTGACTAGCCATATATACATAGTTGCAAAGAGTTCTGTTTGGATTTGCTTAGTTCCCTTACTGATATTTGGGGACCAATTTTGGTCAAAGAGGTACCCTGTCGAACTCTTTTGGTTTTAATTTCTTTTCTATCGTGCTAGTCGACTGCTGTGTCTTACATTCAAATCATGTTTTTTTTTTTTTTTTTTTATATGACGCAAATTTTATAAAATCAGTCCTGGTCAAAGATTCACATAAACATCACTATACTCTTATTATGCAGGTTGGCGAAGGTTCAACCAAGGATGAAAAGGCTCAAAAACTAGCTTTGCAATGTTAGCTTGAAGCTGAACTTCAGGGACCTTGTTCAATATGAACTGTCTGAGATTTGACATACTTATACATATTTTACATTTCATTGACCCATGGAATCGCTATGGTTACTACCTATACTTCTAGTATGATGTGTGGTTCGAAAGCGAGAGCAGTTGGCCATTCTTCTACCGGTAAATACTTCATTTGAAGTTCTCCCCCCCAATAAATTTACTTCCTCTTTGTTTTTCCTCGTAATTTATTCTTCATAAATTTTGAAGGTTGGATGTTGGAGATCTTAACTGTTATACTTGAGGTGCTGACGAGTCTGATTCGTCAATTAGGGAACTTGCTCTTCGTGTGATGGTTGAAATGTTTAATAATCAGGTTAGTGATATTTATTCTGGTACTTTGCTTGTTGGCTTGGTTAGTTTGCAATGGAACTAATCCAGTATTTTCTAATTCTAGGAAGAATCCATGGAAGATTCAATCGAGATTGCAATTGAAAAACTGCTTCATGTTGCCCAGGTTACAGTTGCAAAGGTAACCTACTTTCCTAATTTGCACTTAAATGTTCTACCATCATGCTTCTTACCGTTTGGGTTCTAAATCTTATGATTCTCGTTTCCTTTGTCATTAGGTTTCAAGTGAAGCAGATCAGTGTTTAACTATAGTTTTGTCCCAGTATGATCCATTTAAGGTGCCTACTATAATTAAATATATTTTCTGTGTATAAATTTTCCAGTATTTCCTGGTAAAACCTTCTTTAACTGTGCCGAAATACTTCTCATTTAATTAAGGTTATTGTGATCTCAACTGTCTGACCAAGGTATCTTTTATTCAACTCTCGTTACATACCCCTACACTTGCTGCCTGCATATCCTAATGTTTCTGCCAAATTCCTTGACCTGAAATGATATATAGCACAAGTACATTCCTAGAGTCTTAATTGTTTCACAGTTTCAACCTTGTTAACGAGCAGTGATTTTTTGAGCTGCTAAGGTTAGCTTGTGCTTCCATCTTAAGCTGAGTACAAATCGTGTATCCTAAGCATTCTTTGTTAACGAGCAGTGATTTATCATCCATTAATGCCGTTAGTTTCATAGCTTCTTAGGTCATATGTTCCAGTTGTCAGTCTTGCTATAAAGTTTTTTAACCTTATGGGGCTGTTTGTAACCACTATTATAATGGATCACTCTGTAATCACCATTATGGCAGCTCATAATCGATTCTATGTGTTTTGTAGTCATTACTAAAACTTATTATTTTGGACACAAGATAACAAGACCATTGATTCTATAAAACGTGCAATATTTCTGTTGGGGAGTCTCTCTTTTCCTCAACAAATGCATCCCAAGGCAGTTTGTGTAACTGTAAGCTCAAGTGTAGTAGGTTGTGTAGGAAGCAAATGGGTTCATATATTCATAAACATTTTTGTTGTTTTTTCTTTTCAATGAACACCTACCATAAGAAGGTTGTCTTTCGTCTTAGTCTGGGATCTACAAAATAAGGATACGTGAGTCTGAAATCCAAACCATACAAATTAGATAGTTGAGTCATTTATACTCTTCATTTGTTCAACACCTGAGGCAGAAACATATAGCCAAGTGTGAATGTGTTTTAATGAATTTATTAACCAGCCTGTAAACATATATTCCATCATGGTACCTTAGTAAATTGTTTTTAGAAGGTCAACTATTGTTTTGGATCGAACGTAGGACGTGACTGATCGTTCTAATTGCAGAAAAACCTTCTACTTGCATGTTACCATGACCATGTTCTATTCTGTACCTGAACATCTTTGAAAAATTCGTAATGTTACGAATCTTTATTCATGAATGTTTTGTGGAAGTGCCCAACTGGGCCTAACTGGTGTTAGTGAAGGTCTGTAGGTTAACATAAAAATGATCTGGTGTTGGATACTTTGATGCACATACACCCAAGAGGGACTATGTCTATTTCATGGTTTTTGTGTACTAGGTCTTTGTAATGTAAAACATAAATCGAGTCTGGTAAGTTATTTGTTTATCCTATGTGCGATGGGTATCAGTGTATCAGACATGTTGGATGCATATGCCATTTCTGAGGCGGGTTCTGTTGTTATGATTAGAGGAAGCTTAGGTGGGTTCTGCTTAGTGACTTATTTTATACTAATGATCAGTTAAGTGAGGCACTTGTTGTAAGGTTATTTGACTGTACTTTCTTTATGCTGTTCTTTTGAGAAAGATTAGGACTATTCAATTGGAGTTCACTGATGCGACAGAGAGCTTCCTGCAAGCTGCTCGTAAAGCTCCTGTTGGAGCCCTTGGCTTCCGAGTTCAATGCAACAAATGGGGCATCGCAGTTGTATTGCTATTGGGGGAAACACCAGAGAGAACTGTCTTCATGCTGAAAGGCAAGAAAACAGTTTTCAGGCCGTACTTCTGAGCTTACAAATGTGAGTCCGACTCTTCAAACTCGCACTAAATGAGTTATTGCCTATTCTTTTACTCACGATGGTTAAAGGCCAGTTTTTTTTTTTTTTTTGTGACCTGCCAATTTGGTTTTACATTTGAACACCTAAGATTGAGTCACTTTACTCAATTAGATGGGTCCTGAGTTATTGCTCTGTGTGAGCCCTTTTACTGTTCAAGTAAGTGTTACTGTTCACATTATCTAAGGATGTGGACATTATCTAGTCACAATTTGGAAAACATGTCAGTAAATGTTACTGTTCACATTATCTAATGATGTTGACGGGAGATTTTAAAATTTTGTTTTGGTTTTCAGGCTGTTCGTATAGGTGATTTGGAGTTGTTCAGGAATGTTGCGGATAAGTTTGCAAGTACTATCAGCTCAGACAGGACTCCCAATCTGGTTGTGCGGTTGCAATATAATGGTATCAGGAAAGGGATTCGCGATATAAGCTTCTCCTATTCTCGCATTTCACTTGTTGATTTTGCTCACAAGCTGATGTTGGACTCCCCGAACCCTGTGGCGGATGCTGAGAGCAATGTAGCCAAGGCAATCCAAGATGGTACAGTCGATGCAACTTTAGACCATGCAAATGGGTGGATGGTGCCAAAGGAGACTGAGGATGTTTACTCCGCAAATGAACCTCAATATTGCACTCTACATACATAATGAGGCTGTGCGCGCGCTGGGATTATCTCCAGAATCACATAAGAAGGAAAAGGAAAGTGCAAAAATGAGGAGGGAGAGAACAACAGGAGCTTTCTGAGGTTGAAGGCTCAGAGGCTTCTAACATTACACAAATATGAAACTACATAAAAAAAATTAACAAGCTAATTTACTTACTATTTACTAGAGCATATTACCGAGATCGAGTAGTGTTCCAGCTTTGAGCTCCAGTAAATGAGATGTATCCATCTCTGGGATATTTCCTTCGAAGTTTTTAAAGTGACAACTTTGTTTTTGTGGGTTTTGTAACTGCAGTTTTCTGCGAGAATGTGCAAACACGGAGTCCCATTGATTTAAATGTGATTTCAGTATAGCAAGGCTTGATGACCTACTCCAAATATATTTCATCCATTTTTTCTTGATATTTAAGTGAACCTTTGAAACTTTTTAGGGTTACTCCAACACGCGTGCATAAGTATAACCGAAATCCGCTAGCAAAGAAGTGTTAGTTATAAATCTCAAGGTGCAGTGTTCGGTTTTCAGTTAGCCTAACCACCACTGACTTGTGTTAGTTAGGCCAAAGGTTGAATAAGCTGAATTTGAGATTACTGATCCTACTACTTGCAGACAATTAACTGACTCTACCTATGACTCAATGAGAGGTATAGTTAACACTGACCGTAGAATATTGAGCAATGAATACCACCAGCTTCAGAAGTAATTTTGGAATGAAGGAAATACAAGGGAGAATAAGCAATGAAGTACTGAAGCAGTTGGTGATCTGTGTCAAAAATCAGTTAAAAAGAAGCAGTTATCAATGAAGGCATACAAAGAAATAAGGAAGCAGCTATCTATTGGCATCTATAACCGGAATCCGTCAAGATAATGCCAGTCAGATGTGTTTAATTAAACTACCATGGTGGAAATAAATCTCAAGGGGCAGTGTTTGGATTTCAGTTAGCCTGGAATATAACCACCACTGACTTGTGTTGGTTAGGTAGCTTACAGGAGAACTACTAGATAGGTTGAATAAAATGAATTCGAGGTTACTGATCCCAGTGATCAACAAAATGTCTACTACTATTTTTAAGTTTGATATATAATAGATAGATTACAGGAGAACTACTTGCAGACATTTAACTGACTCTATCTAAGACTCGAATACAGGACTAACTAAAGTAAACTAAACTGATAAATCTATTAGTAGTCTTTAAACTATGGCTAACTCTTAAACTTCACTAGTTAAGAGAAACTGTAAAAGAAATAAGTATGCATAAAATAGTAACACAGACAACAACAAAACAGATTTAGATTGAAGTTTTAAGTTTTCTCCTCTATGGTCTTCTCTTCATCAACTGTTGGGAAGACTTCAACCACAATTTAGATTGAAGTTTTAAGTTTTCTCCTCAATGGTCTTCTCTTCATTAACTGTTGGGAAGACTTCAGCCACAATCGCTTCTAAGTCGTCGAACTTATCTTTGACCACCACTCCATCATTTCGGATAATCCGAATCTCAATATATCCTTTAGGATAGTTAGGTTCCTTTCGTGCAACTAATGCAAATCCATATTTTATCAACTTAAGTGCTTCATCAGTATCTTGTTGTGGAATTCGATCAATAAAACTTCGAATCAATTCACTTTGCTCTCCAACAATATACTTATTAGTCACATCAATCATCCCAGACAAGTTTAAGTACTTTAAACGCAATTGAACGTTACCAAAAATATCTTCATCCGCTCCCGCAACAAAAACCTCAAAACAACTATCATAAGGAAGAAATTTTCGTGCATGATCAAGTGCATGTTGAGAAATCATATCAATTGTTGGTCTTGGACTGCAATTTCTATCAGAATCCAACACTTCCTCTGCAACATGATTGAGTACTGGTTGTAAACTATAGCGGCCTCCAACTCCACACATAACAACAGTTGGGTACTCCCCAATATCAACACACTTTTCAAACTCCGAATCTAAACAAAAGTTTAGCAACTATAAGAAATAACAAGAATACTTTTTACACTAAGTTTTAACAACAAGTTCTATTAAAAAAATAATCATAAATAACCAAATACCATAGTGAAACAATGAGTTCACAAGAGCTAATTACCTGGTTTAGGATGTAGCTTGATAAGGGCTTTTCTGCTTCCATCCCTTATTTTTTCCTTCTCTACACGAAATTGCTTAAGACAAGCAACTACAATTCCATCTGAGCAAACCATGGCGATCATATGGCCACTCATATCTTTCTACAAAACATAAAATCCTTAATTTATTTACCAATAGTAGAGATTGAGCTGGAACATACATAATTGTGATAATCAGAACTGCATGCAACAACAATATTAGCAAAAAAATTGTTGGTTTATCATAATTTGTAATTATGTCTAGTCAAGTTATCAGTCAGCAAACAACAGTTTGCCATGTCGGTTCCAGTGTGAACTCAAAAAGTTTGGGGGCCAAGTAATTACTATAGATTACTTGGAGCGTTGATCACACAAACTACATAGCTAAGTTTCTTAATACTTTATGTTTTCGAAATGTCTAGAGGTCAGTTGTAAAGGCTATAAATAGCCAAACCCAATATCATTTATTGTGTAAATCTTAATGAATAAGAGCAAAAAAAGAAAGATTTTTTTTCCTTAATAAGAATTTAAGGTTACATAGAACAACTTAATGAAAAAGATTTTGATTCTTTTTCCATTTTTTGGTAAAAAAACCACTATCTCCAGGAGCTCTGTATGAGCAACTCTAATCACTATGCTCATATATCTCCACACTACTTCTATTAATTTATCAAGAATCAAACTCATCTACAAAAATATCAACATGGTATCAGAGCCACGTTCCATCCATATGGGAGTGAAAGTCTTCCGTAAGATCGAAAAGAAAACAAAAAGGAGAAGAAGAAGAAAGAATCACTTCCTAATAAGTGATCAAAGAGAAGTTTCAGAAGAAGAGAAAGTATGAAGTTTAAAAGAATGAGTCCATACATGAAGTTGATGGACACGTATCCATAGGGAGAAGCTACTATTATCCTAGAATTCCATTAAGCTAGCAAGAACCAAAGAAGATCTGGACAAAGCCATGGAGAAACCATGAGAAGAAGATAAAACACCATCATGAGAACAACCCAAAAATGAAGACAGCATAAGCAGAAAAAGCTAAAGAAAAAAACAGACATTTGATGAAGATCACAATCCGATACATCACCCCAATTACAAACTAAGAGGGGATGTTGGAATATCATAATTTGTAATTGTGAAATTAAGTAAAAGAATAGTCAGCAAACTAGAGTTTTCCAAAGTGTGAACAAGAGAAAACTAGAAGTAGGTTAGTATACTAGTGTGAACTAGTTTAGATAGTCTACCAAGTAATACTGTAGATTACTTGGAGTGCAAACAAATGTTTATATACTTGGAGTCCAAAGAAAGTATACTTGGAAGCCAAGGGTCTGTAGCCTATATAAAGGCAAATGAATATCATGTAATAGTGTGAGCAAGTAATACTAGTAACAAGTCTAGTTTACAGAGAACAAGCTTGCTCCACCACCTCTATCTTCTACTACTAGGAACTCTGTATGAGCAACTCTAACACTAGCTCATACACCTCCTAACCTCCACACACTACCTTCTATCAATATTACCAAGAATCAAGATCACACAAAAATATCAACATGGTATCAAAGCCACATTCCATCCATATGGGCGTGAAAGTCTTCCGTAAGATCGAAAAGAAAACAAAAAGGAGAAGAACAAGAAAGAATCACTTCCTAATAAGTGATCAAAGAGAAGTTTCAGAAGAAGAAAGTATGAAGTTTAAAAGCAACGGAGAAGAAGAAAAAGTTGTTAGACAAAGAAAAAGTAGAAGAGAAGTGGAAACACTACTAAGAAGATTTCACATTTTATTTACAATCTAAGTGTCAGCAAAGAAAAAGAATGAACCAAAAAAAAAAAGGAATACGATAGAAGACAGGAAAAAGAAGAAGAAAGAAAATTGCTACTGAGTTCCTAGCAAAAGCGTCTCTATGAAGATGAAAGGAAAAAAATGGAAAGGAAAAGAGGAAAAATCACTTTTAAGTGATCAAGTGATCAGAGATTGTGAGGGAAGAGAGCGACGTCAAGTTTTCCTCCTCAATTGTAAAGTAAGGAGTTTGAGGGAAGAGAGCAATACTAATGCCTCCTCAAATATCAAAAAGAAAAGATGGCCGGAGTGCCATGTTTGTCACGACAACATCAAGTTTCTACTCGTGAGACGAAGCCGATGGACATGTATCCACTGGAAGAAGAACAAACTACTGCTAAGAAAACAACATAGACAAAGTTGAGGGAAGAGAGCACTTTCCTCCTCAACTGTTAACAAAGTTTGCGAGATTACTGAGTGAAGAGAGCTACAAATGTCTGCCTACTCAATAATCAAACAACAAACATTCAGTTGATGGATGAGAGCACCAAGGATTGCCTCCTCAATCATTTACGAGCTATGGAATATTGATATTGAGAAAACGTCAACAACGATTGCCTCCATATATTGAGGGAAGAGAGCGCCAACGAAGACGACCTACTCGGTTTTGAGAGAAAAAAATGGCAAGAAAGCCATGTTGTCGCAAGAGAAGGAAAACTGTTTGGACGGGAGTATACGCATCAAAGACGGCAATTATCCGCAAAGGCCAAAAGTTGAAATGAGTCCATCCAGGACAGTTGACATGCTAGTATCCACTCTAGCATGTATCCACTGGAAAAAAGAAATGCTAGCATACTACTCTGCTAGTAAAAACAAGAACCAAGGAAGACTAGCAAAGATATGGAGAAACTATGAAAAGACAAGAGGACAACGACGCAATAGATGTCGCACATGAAGAAACTACACGAAGAAGATAAAAAGACCAAAATCATATATAACCCCAATTACAAATTAAGAGGGGGTGTTGGTTTATCATAATTTGTAATTGTGTCTAGTCAAGTTATCAGTCAGCAAACAACAGTTTGCCATGTCGGTTCCAGTGTGAACCCAAGAAGTTTGGGGGCCAAGTAATTACTATAGGTTACTTGGAGTGTTGATCACACAAACTACATAGCTAAGTTTCCTAATACTTTATGTTTTAGAAATGTTTAGAGGTCAGTTGTAAAGGCTATAAGTAGCCAAGCCCAATATCATTTGTGTGTGAGCAAGAAATACTAATAAGAATTTAAGGTTACAGAGAACCACTTGCTTCACCACTACTACCTATCCACTATCTCCAGGAGCTCTGTATGAGCAACTCTAATCACTATGTTCATATATCCCACACTACTTCAATTAATTTATCAAGAATCAAACTCATCTACAAAAAAATCAACAAAATTTAACCATATTTGAAGCAAACAATACCAACAACCAAAACACAACAAATCTAATATAGTTAACAACAAAATTACACGGACTGGCTCAAAGAACGAAATACAAGCAATCAAATATGCAATCAGATTAGCAAAAAAAACATACAAATCAAATTCAAATTCGCTGCATTCAAAAACAATAAGCTATCATTGTAAACCATAACAATTCAGAAAACATGCTCATTCCATTTTCATTACAAGCTAAGTAAGGCTAGTATTTATTTGACATAGATTATCCAAATCGTCTACTAATAATCTAATTAGGCTCATGTTTAAGTCAGTCTATGTATAACACAACCTAGAATTGGAATACTAAAGCAAATAAAGAAACAAACAAGATAAATCAAAGAAGAGCGATTGGAAAGATTAAATACCTTGATTGTAAAATCAATTCAAATCCCTGAAAGATTTGCGAGATGGAAAAACCTCTCTGGAGAGAACTTCACTTGAATCAATCCCTAAAATGTGAAATTAAGAACCAGATGTTAAAACTACAAAATCAATGCTTAAACCTATGCCAAGTAAACCAAATTTTGAAAAAAACCCAAATATGTCACCAATCATATGAAACCTTTGTGAAACTCTAACACATATTATCAAAATTAACCAACCCATAATCAACCTTAATTTCAAAAACCCCTAAAAAGTTTCAATTTATGAAACCCTAACTTTCAAAAAATTTCCATCACATCGTAAGAGCGATTCAAAATACCTTTTGTTTAAAAAAATTGACGTCATTTTGATCGAAATTTTCTTCTCAAGGATGAAAACGGTGATGCTGATGGTCTTTATTATTATTGCTTGTTAGAGTAGAAGAACTGAAAATGGTGATCTTCTTGCCGCTTGTTAAAATAGGAGAAGAAGAAAAAGAAGAAGGTGGTGCTGGTGGGCGGTTCGAGAGAAGCTAAGCTTTATGGTTAGGGCTTTCAGATCTAGGGTTATTATCAAGAATCTTTTTTTTTTTTTTTTTGATACCAGCTTTTTTTTTTCCTTCCACGTTTAGGGGCGACCAAAAGCGAATTAGGGGCGACTCAAAACGACAAAATAGCAAATAATCGGTAGGTTATTTCACAATCGGAAAGTTATTTCCAGGGCGTTTTTTTTAATGGCCAAACTGCCCTTTACAATCGGTAGATAACTATACAATCGGTAGGTAATCAACAATCGGGAGTAAATTTAGTTTGTATGACTTCCGATTATACAGTATCCCCAAAATAAAATCCTAAATCTTTTGAATTTTGATTATCCTATAATTGGTAGTAAATAAAGTTATATTGACTCCCGATTATACAGTAAACCTTTGGGAAAAATGCTACCATAATCGGCAGGGAATTTAAGTTATTTAACTTCCGAATATAGAGTAGCCCCAAAATCAGATTTTGCAAATATCCTCTTTTTTTTGGAATTTTGGTTGAGCCTATAATCGGTAAAAAAAGGAAGAGTTATCATGACTTCCGATTATACAGTGGCTTTCTTTGCAAATATCCTACCATAATCGGTAGTCAAGATATTTCGTATAACTACCGAATATAGAGTAGCCCCAAAATCAGATTTTGCAAAAATCCCCTTTTTTTTGGAATTTTGGTTGAGCCTATAATCGGTAAGAAAGGAAGAGTTATCATGACTTCCGATTATACAGTGGCTCTCTTTGCAAATATCCTACCATAATCGGTAGTCAATATACTTCGTATAACTACCGAATATAGAGTAGCCCCAAAATCAGATTTTGAAAAAATCCTTTTTTTTTTGGAATTTTGGCTGAGCCTATAATCGGTAAGAATTGAAGAGTTATCATGACTTCCGATTATACAGTGGCTCTCTTTGAAACTATCCTACCATAATCGGTAGTCAATATACTTCGTATAACTACCGAATATAGAGTAGCCCCAAAATCAGAGTTATCATGACTTCCGATAATGAAGAAACCCTATGGGAACAAACACGTTTTGTGAAAAATTCTGGAAAACCGAATAGGTTTTCAAATTCATTAACCGAAAAAATTTCCACAAGACGCTGTCTCGCACTCTGCTAGGGGGCGTTGCCCCCTAGACCCCCACGACCTGACCTGTCAGGTCGAACACAGCCGGGAGAGGCTACGCCCCCCGGATAGCGGCAAACAATCTTGAAAATATCCAACACATATAACTACCAAATATAGAGTTGCCCCAAAATCCTCTATTTTTCGAATTTGGTTGAGCCTATAATCGGTAGTAAATGAAGTTACCATGACTTCCGATTATACAGTATAATCTTTGGCGAAATCTACCATAATCGGTAGTCAAAATAGTTCATATAACTACCGAATATAGAGTTTCCCCAAACTACCGATTATAGATTAACCTCCCGATTATGAAGGGGCATATAAGTATTTTCAACCTATTTTGTCTTTTGTGTCGCCCCTAATTGTGCTGGGTTTTTTTTTTTGGACCATTATTTTATTTTGGGTAAGACATTAGAAGTAAATCTAGGTCATCCCTTATCTAGATATTTATATTAATACCTAAATTATCCTCCTGATTAATTTTGGGTAATGATTAGTTAGTGTTAATAATAGTTAGTGTAATGATTAAATTAAAGATAATTAGTGAGATGAAAAAATCGGATGGGATTTTTTTTAAAAGAAGTAAAATTATTGAGAGAGTAAAGTTAGAGAAAATGAAAAAGAAAAACATGGATTTTATCGACCAGAACCGGACGAAGAGTATTTGGGTACCCAGGTATGCTTCAAACTTAGATAGTGTTGGTTGAATTGATCCAAAGTTTCCAAAAAAATGTAAATTTTTTAAGTAAATTTGGGCTTGTTCGGTTACCTTATATGAAGAACAGGTAACCGAACACATCTGAAAATGTAATTCGGTTACTTTTTCCAAACACGCAGGTTACCGAACTCGCTTTTAATGGAGGTTTTTAGTCATTCGGTTAACATACATGTAACCGAACTTTGTTTACATGATTTACAGAGTTATGTTCGGTTTGCCCGCAATGTTGCCGAACTTTAGGGTCTAGAAGTTCGGTTGTTTCGCAGCTAATATCTAACCGAATTTAGCGTTGATGAAGATTTTACCAAGTGTACAAAGTTCGGTTGTTTCGAAAACTTCATACCAACCAATATCTAACCGAACTTCACGCAATTAGTGAAGTGTTCGGTTTGTCAAGGTTTTTTTACAAACAAACTGAACATGGTGGGACAAGTTCGGATAAATTGAAACTCAACATAATGGGCAAAATAGGACAGTTCAGTTACATTGGATTTTTTATTTTTTTGTAATATTGGTAAAGTTCGGTTAGAAAATAGTTCTAGCCTTATTTGCAAACCAACCGAATATAATGGGAGAAGTTCATTTAAATTGAAACTCAACATAGTGGGAAAAATAGCACAGTTCGGGTTACATTGGATTTTTTTTTAATTTTTTTTTTGTGATATTGGTAAAGTTCGGTTAGGAAATAGTTTTAGCCTTCTTAGCGAACCAACCGAACATAGTGGGCAAAGTTCGGTTAATTCAAAACTCAACATAGTGGGCAAAATAGCACAGTTCGGTTACATTGATTTTTTTTTTTTAATTTTTTTAATTATTTTTGTAATATTGGTAAGGTTCGGTTAGAAAATAGTTTTAG
Organism: Papaver bracteatum; assembly: GCA_023529315.1. Classification (NCBI taxonomy): domain Eukaryota; kingdom Viridiplantae; phylum Streptophyta; class Magnoliopsida; order Ranunculales; family Papaveraceae; genus Papaver; species Papaver bracteatum. Next base: position 582,108 of record JAJJWX010002982.1, read on the forward strand.
CCTTTTTTACGAACCAACCGAACTAGCAGTTCGGTAACCTAATTTTAAGTCCTAAGGAACCAAATTGTTCTTCGTGTCCTTCCTTTCAGAAAGTTAGGTTAAGAAATTAAGGGTTTTTTTTGAAACTCGTTCTAACCGAACAAGGCGCTGTAACTTCCATTTGAACCCTATTTTGATGATTTCTATTCAACTTAACGAATCAAAATCGAACCAACTAAACCAAAACGTTATGTAAACAATCCTGGATGTCTTATATATAGGTTAAGCTTCCATTTGAACTCTATTTTGATGATTTCTAAACGAATCAAAATCAAACCAACTGTTTTTTTTTTCTCAAACCCAGTTCGTGTGCGGCTAGGGTAGGGGAGGGTCTGATTTTTGTTATATGTTAATAGATTAGGATTAGGTTAAAGTTTGGTAGTTATTAGTTTAGTTTTAATTTTAATTAGGATTAAGGGAAAATTGGTAATGTCACTACTTTAGGACATCCCTTATAATTATAGGGTAGATGGCCTTATAAAACAATGGTCCCCCAAAAAAAAAGGCTGGTCCCCAAAAAATGGTACATTATCAAGGGCCATTATTAAAAGTTTGATCCTGTCCAATAACCTTTAATTTTCGGTTCGGTTCAATTGCCAATCATTGAACCAAAATCTAATAATCATTTACACAAGTGAAAATTACACATTCAATCCCATTTTTACCGGACTTGACGCTCTAGTACACCCCTCTGAGGCCCAAGGCCCCACATCGTGTTACTCCAAATCTTGGACGAGTTAGTCCCAAAACCCAGCCAGTTCCGATTTCCGTATTTCCAATATTTCGTAAATAACCTTTAAACGGTTCAATATATAAAATATTGTTTTTAAAATTCAATTATTTGGATCTGAAATTTGAATTCACAGAAAATTGAGAAAGAAATAAAGCGGTCCAAGAGATCAAACGGTGGTGACGACTAAACAGATTAGTTTCTGCAACATAATTGAATCTTGTGTTAGTTTCCATCTTTAATTCTCGTTGAAAATTGTTTCTGATTTTGAGAAATTTTGAATTCATGATGTGAATTCTATCTGTTTACATCTTATTGATGTATAATCTTGATTTGAAATGGTTATTCTTGAAACGCTTTTTATTACTGTTTTTTTATTTTTGATATTCATATTGACTTTTGTTTTTATGATGCATGATTTGAAGTCGAACTGATATTTGATCTGTTAGAGCATGGCTTGGTTGAACTCACCAAGTGTTGGTATGTCAAGTTTGGTTGTCATATTTTATTATCAAAACTCATCTAGAGTCGCTTGATTAATTACTAGAGTCAATTTCGTTTGGGTTAGACAAGAAAGTCTAGGAATGTTGAGACGTACAAGCATTACTCCGAAGACCTAAAGAATGTGAAGAAGTAACGACTGCAACGACGAAATCATCTTTCCTTTTGAGGTTAGTAATTATTGACTTGATCTTGTATTTATTCCTAACGTATATTTCAAGTCATTTTAGATTCAAAACATATACAATGAACATAAGTCAACTTCGTATATTTGAGACCAAGAAGACTACCCTTAGTTACTTAGTTTCCTCAGTATCCCTGCGCCTTCGACCAAACAGTAAAGGAACAAAAGCTGTTTGGTAACTACCCTAATCAATCTTCGTGATAAGATATATATTTTTAGAGCACTTCTCGGTTGAAATCGTAAGAGTTGCTATCTCAAGCTTGTTTGTCAAGTTTAGTTGTCAAAACTATAAGTCTTGATTTCTAGTCTACTTATAGATATGTCTCGGATTAGGATAGAATGTGTAGTTGAGCTTTAGACTTCACGACGTTCATCGATTGACGACGAAGAACTACTAAGGGGATCTTGTGGAAGTTCATCAAGAAACGGTATGTGGATACTTGAACTCATCTATCACTCAGAAGCCTATTATTATTTTATCTCCTATTGAGACAAAAGTCATTTAGCTATATAAACTTTACTTAATAAATATTTGATATTTCGAGTTGCGTTTAACTCTCTTATATCTTTCTCACAATATGTGTTGGTAAGCTTTCGCTTTAACCAAGTTCATCTTTATCCTTGACGAAAGTCAAAAGATGGTCATGTGAAAATCGCCTGGTAACATCTTACATGATTGGTCTGAGACAATCATTTGATGTAGACTCGGAATGTTTCATATTGATCATTTGATCGACCACTTGAAAATTGCTTTGAACCTAATATTTTGTGTGAGACAACTATTCTTGTCTTCTAAGAATGTTTCAATGATTGAAATGAGAGTTTATGACAATTAACCTTTGATTGGATATAACACAATATGCATACTTGTATGCTAACTATTGAAAGTATACTCCAAGTCCGAGAATTGAGTATACATACCTATATGCATACTAATTCAAAAGTTGAAGTTTGGGAACTATAGTATGCATACCCGTATGCGTAGTGATTTCAAATGAGTTCGGTCATGAACGATAATATGCGTACCTATTTGCATACTAGCGAACAAGACCAAGTCCGGGAACTGAGGTATGCGTACCCGTTTGCAAGCCCTAGTGGGTTAAGTTATAAAATCGATTATGTATGTTTACATACTCATGAACAAATACATTTATATAATAAGGAATGCAATCTTTGCAAGTTGTGGCTATAATGTTCATGAATCGATTCAAGTGAATCAAAACCGACTTTGCTTCAATTGTGTCTTGTATACTTCTGTGAGAATATAAACAATTGGACAACTCTATAACTCGTTTCATTTGAGTCATTTGAAATAGTTGTGATTAAGATGAACAAGGTTGATATGAAAGTGTTCATATGGCTAACTTCAGTTAACTATTGTTGAACCAACCAAGTGTACACATTTAGGTACGATTATCTATATCTAAATGAGGGTACATTTCACATTGTGTGTAACAAGCCAAGAAAATATAACGGTTAAAATATATTGGCTTGAATCTAATAAGGTTTTCATTTAACGGTGAATATTGAATGCTTTGTTACCAAGGTAACATTGATTCCAAACCCTGATTTGAAGACTATATAAGGGAGAACTCCAGAAACTGGGAAATCTAATCCCCACACCTCCTGTGTGATACTAGTTACGACTAAAGTTGATTCTCCTTTAACATAGGTTTTTCCTAAAACCATTATAGGTTAATAACTTAAAGACTTCATCGGGATTCTTAAGCCAGACCCAAATATTTTCTATGTAGTTGTGTATTATGATCTTACTTTGTTCTATCGTATTGAGTACTATCTTCTCTAAGATTTGCTCGATATTTAATTTCTGATAGGTAATATAAAAAGTAATCACAAATCTCTTCGTCTCATTCTTTGTGATTCCACAATAACTTGTTTCGCTTCAGTATGATTAAGATTATTGTGAGGTGATTGATATTACTAGGCTGTTCTTCGAGAATATAAGTCCGGTGTATCAATTGGTTCATGTTCACCTTGATTTATCAAAATACAAAACAAAAACTCATAGGTATTTATGTGGGTGACAAATTTATATATTCCAATAGATTTTTCTATGTGAGACAGATTTGTTTATCAAGTTTTCGACTTTGGGTCGTAGAAACTCTTAGTTGTGGGTGAGATCAGCTAAGGGAATCAAGTGCTCAGACCTCCGACGTGGTTCAAGAGGCGTAAGTAATGCGACTGTACCTTGATCAGTGTGAGATTGGTTAGGGCTCAACTACATTCCATTCTGAAGTTAATTTGTAATAGTCTATAGTCTGTGGCGGCTTAATACAGTGTGGTGTTCAAAACTGGACTAGGTCCTGGGGTTTTTCTACATTTGCGGTTTCCTCATTAACAAAACTTATGGCATCTGTGTTATTTCTTTTTCGCATTATATTTTCTATATAATTGAAATATCACAAGTTGTATGTAGTTCAATCAATTAGATAATCCAACCTTTGGTTGTCGATATAAATTTATTGACACTTGAACATTGGTCTTTGGTACAATTCAAGTTGTTTCTCATATTAATCCATCTCACATATTTCTATCTGTTTGATTGCATATTGATTTGAGAAACTGAGATATAAATCTTGGATATATTTTCCTGGATTGAGTCTGACTGTCTAGTTGATTCTCTTGAATTTATATTGGAGTGAGTTCATCCAGATTTCCTAAACAAAATATTGGGTGTGTTTATTGTACCCCCGGTTTTTCAATTGGTATCAGAGCAGGAAAACACATTTAAGCCCTCATAAGTTTGTGTTTATAGCAATATGGATTTATGGACAGGGGTGATATCTCAATAAACGTACCACCAGTCTTCGATGAATCAAATTACTTATGGTTGAAAATTGTTATCCGTGCCTTTCTTCAAGCACGTGATTTTCAATTATGGGTTTATGTTGTTAATGGATATAATCCTCCAATGGTTATAGTAGACGGTGTTTCTATTGCTAAGGATATTGATAGATATGAACCCAACGAGATTCTCGCTACAAAGAAAAATTCTAACGGTTTAAATACTATCATTCATGCCCAAATCTTCAGCATCATGTGTCTATGTGCACTCGGTCTAAAGATGCGTGGGATATTTTAGAAACTGTATTCGAAGGGAATACCTCTGAAAAATAAGATAAGTTTAAAAACCTAAATACTGATTGGGAAAATCTTCGTATGGATGATGAAGATTCATTTGATGAGTTTAATCACAAAGTTTCTGAAAATTTTAATGCATCTTTTGCATTGGGTAAGACTATTTCTGAAAAGGATATTGTGATAAAAATTCTCAGATCATTGCCATCAAAATACGATTCTAAGAAATATCCCATCGTTTAAGGAAATAACCTTGATGCTCTTTCCAGAAATAATCTTGTTGGGAAGTTAAAGATTTCTGATCATGAGCAAACATCCAAATATGGGAAGGATATTTCTTTAAAAGCACAGAAGAACACTAAATCACTTGACAAAAGTAAAAGTGTTGGAAACTCCGTAGATGATCCTATTAAGACTGATTCTTCATATGAAGACCTTGACAAATCAGGCTCATTGATCACAAGACAGTTTCGAGATCTTATTTTGAAGAAAAGTAAACGGTTCATCATACATAAACCCAAGTCATCAGTGAAACCTCGTGAATGTATCCCTCCTAAAAATATGGACACTGTCGATACTGATGATGAGGATATGCCTCAGTGATTCAAGTGGAAATATTTTGGTCATTTTGTTAATGAGTGTCCAAGTCGTATAAAATACACTAGAAACAAAGGTCTTGCTGCAACTCTTGATGAAATTTCTGATCAATATGATTCAAATGAAGATGAAAAATCAAGTGTTGCACTCCTCGGTAAAAATGTTGATTTTGATAATTGTAGCAATACATACATCAATCTTGATATTCTTCCTGGAGAAACCTCTTCAACCACTCTGGAGGATAAAATGAAGTTTTCCATGTCTACTAAAAATTCTATCTCATATGTTTCAGGTAATTCATTTTGTTTAGCGGTATGCTCAGCTATGCTGCCTAAACTGTCCTCCACATTGACATGCTCTTATTATACTTTTAAGGGTCATGAACTTTCTAAGTTCTTCAAGTACAAACATAAATTAAGGTATGTCAACAAACTCAAACTTGTTCAGAAATCGAATTCATCTGAGGTATGTAAATTAAACTCATCTCCAAAGAAGTTAATTTCTAACGAAAAAATTAGACCTCTCCAGAAAATAACTAGGTCTACGGGATCTCTGAAACAGGAAACAGAAAAAATTGTACGTGAATCTCATGGTGGACAAATTAATGTTCACCTCAACAAAATCTAATTGTGTCGAAGGTGCATCTTGTCTCTTTTTCCCGAGTTCAAACAGACTATAATGTTTGCACAATCGGGCTTTAGAAAAAGAAAAATTTGTGTTTGTTTTTCTTTCTTTTTTCCCTTTTTATTTTTGTTATGTCTTTCATATCTTCTTATGATATTGTAAAGGCTTACCCTCTATTTGATTACTTAAAGAAGGTTAAACTTGTCAATTCCACCCTTTCGAGGGCTGTGATTTGCTCGTAAGTGAATCATATTTTACTCTATATTTGTTTTGTAACCCCACATTTATTTTTCCTTCCCTGAAAACTCTTTTTGTCATAAGACTGCTTGTAGAGTCTATTTTGTGTATTCTCACAATCCCAAAGTTGTAATTGAGACTCCAAGCATCATGTTTGCTGATGGAAAATATATTGATATAATTGTTAAGCCATCAATCATAAAGGAAAAAGATAAATCTCATTCATATACAACTTTAAACAGAAAAATGAAGAATATGAAGAAACCAAGGGCTATTCCCTCTAATATTCAGAATTTTCTGGTGTTCTTGAAGAGTTGAAGGAAACAAGGAAGGATATTAAACAAATAAAGGCTATTGTTTTAAGAACTCTTGAAATTCATAAGGCCCTTCTTCGGCATCAGTCAAGAAGGTTTGTTGGAATTAACTCCTTTCTTCATGAACCTTATGTTCTAATGGCTGTTGACGACAAGGAGTTTGGGGACGATAAAGAATTTTTCAGAGCTAGGTATTAATGTCTAGGAAAATTCTTATGAGAATTTATTCTTGTATTTTAAGAAGGATAATTAGGGTTTGGAGTAGCAATTATTGTGAGTACACATAGCTATTTCCAACGATTTTCATCTTGCAATATTCTTAGATTTATTTATTTAAATTCTATGTTATTTGGAAGATGATTTTGCAGTATTAATCTTTATTGGTTTTATATATTTCAAATAATTTTATGGGATATGTGTGTTTAGGTCTGTGAACTATGATTATTCCATATATGTCAAAAGTTAAGTCTATTATGTTTTTATGCAAATATGGATGGAAAATAGAATGAACTTTTGATTCTATGCAAAGATTAAGTCTATGAAATCATTATGCAAATATTAATGAAAAAATAGAATGAATCTTTGAATATTCCGTAGTATTGATCTTTCCCTGATCCACTTATATGTGAAAAGTACAGTGTGGCTCCGTAAGTCTTCTTACGATGAGCATTTCCGATTAAACTAATCATTAAGGTTCCTTTGTGATTAATTTAATTGAGTTTTTTGGATACAAATTCACGTTTCATGTATTTTGTTAATATCCAAAGAAATCCTTCTTTTCTTGTAAAAGTAAGGTCGCTCTTGTTATTCTTTCGGGAATGACAATATACGAGGGAGAGATCTTAATTGAACTTATGCTTAATTGCCAAATCTTTGTGGGGAATGCGATTGTGGAATATTGTAGGAGTTATCTTGTATCTTTATAAACTCCTTGATGAATGCATTTAGTTTCAACTATATGATTGCATCTAAACAAAGTTGATATGTTTTCTTTTAGTCATGAAGTATCTCGCTGAGAATTTCATTATGGTCCTGCTAGTTTTCGTACCTTTACCAATTTACATTGACAAAAAATGAGAGAATTATTTTGTAGTTCACACTACATATACATATGGTTTACGGATCATTATGTAAGGTGAAAAGGCGAGGGTACCCAAATATACTTCAAGCTAAAACTTTTCCTTCCTATAAGTCCTTTCTCCGAAAGTGATTGTCTATGGATATGAGATCGAGACAATACAACAAATCGGTTCACACTTTGTGTGATTGTCTATGGATACAAGATCGAGACAATACGACCACAAAGTGTGTTTACTTTATACAAAGGTTCGGACTTAACCAAACTCAATAGGATTGTGTATCAAGTAAATAGGAATTAACGTTTGTGCATTTTACTTTAATTATAATAAAACAATTATAATGCGGAAATATAAAGTAAATGACACAGTAAGATTTTGTTAACGATGAAACCGCAAATGCAGAAAAACCCCAGGACCTAGTCCATAATTGAATACTCTCAGGATTAAGACGCTATACAAAACAAACCAACTTCGTATAGTTCAGACCAAGCAACTAAACCTATAGTTCACCTACTTCCGTCTGTATTCCCACGCCTCCGACCTGTAAACAAGTCACGTACTTGGACCAATTCCTTTGGTTCGTATTCCAAACAGTAAAGGAACAACAAATATGTTTGGTATCAACTCTCTTCAACCAAGTGATATGAGTTGGACAAAGGATATTATGTTTATCTTAACATAAACTCCTTTGTCAGGTTCCAAGATCTATCTTATGTTCAATCACCAAAAGGTAATCGTTAAGATTTTGCTATCAATACCTTTAATCCAAAGGAAATGTATTGATTCCGATCTACATAATATTGTATCAAAATACCACAAGGATAAATCGATTTTAGTTGGATCCTCTATTACCGAAAAAAGTATTGTTCCCACCAAATATTTATATAACCAAGTCAGAAATCTTCTATCTCTTCTTTGTCTTCAAATCTTATTATATCTTCAATTAACACCTACACACAACTACTTGAATCTCTTGTGATCAATCACACACAGAATGGAGTCTGTTAACAATGGATTATCACAAGATCGTCTTTGGATCTAACAACAATCTAAGGATCCTTGTCGAAACTTTGAACTAGTTTGAATGAATCTTATATTAGAAGAGAAGATCCTCAAGAATAAACAAACTATGTGCAATCAAAGTTCAACCACCATTAGTCAATCAATATGAAAACTAAACATATCCCGCAATTATCTAGTTTCCCACCAACGGTACGCACTAGAGATTCTCAATCCCAAAGAATTTAAACTGAGCAGCCGTAAGAGATTTCGCCTAATTAGGTTACTCTCCTCTCCGAACAGACGGCTTCACCAGTAACAGTACAATAGAGGAAGTGTACTGTCACAAAGGATTAGTATGCTAGAAATGCAAACTCAAGGTATTTATAGAAAAGGAAGTTTGGACACCAAGGAATTTCCAAAACCGAAACTATTCTCAAGATATTCAATTATTTCCAAATTCGGTTTTCATAATTCCTGAGAATGCACTGTCCAAATTAATGATCGAAATCTCCTTGGAAAATATTTAACTAGTAAATTGATAGGTGTAGAATACACCTAATTTACTATCTAGTAGTTTATGCTTTCTCTGCTATTTTTCTTGTAAATTATGTATTTTATGCGTTTTTTTGAATTATTAGGTACTCTGGAGTCGCACGGAGAAAAAGAAGAAGAAATCACCAAATTGGAGCAAAAAGGGAAGAAAATTTATTTCAGGGAAGAACACTATTTGGAGCCCGGTAATGGTTAATGGGTAGCCCATCTGGGTGTCCCTTATCATATATCATTGGGTGGCTGCATACAAGGTGGGTGCAAATAACCTCCCCACATCTAAAACCTAAATTGGGTTCGTTGTCTTAAGTCACATTCAATTCATCACAAGAACTCCTGAAATTGAGAAAAGGGAAATAGAGGCGCAGCCATAAGCAGAATTGCGAGAGAGAAAATCAAGAGAAAAAACTGTGAGTTAAATGATGAATTCGGGTGATGGTCATTGAGTGAAGAAGATAAGAAACTGGAAATCGATGAAGCTTCTGTGATTGATTGTTGTCGAAATTTTGTGTTGGATCTGTGAATCGATAAAACAAGGAAGAGATTAAATTGTTTCTGCAAATTGAATTAGGGTTTGTTCGAGAAGATAAAGATGATGGCCATCTTGAAGTTGAGATCGAGAAATATGCTGCTGAAGTGGATCTGTGATGAATTGAGAAATATGAGATGGGTTATGTTGTTGGATTGAAGGTGCAGAAGCAAAATTTGATATTCCCAATAGGTTTCTAGAACTGAGATTGAAGAGGGGTTTGTTGTTATTGAGTTTCGAATAGAGGAAGATGTGATAAATTCAGAGATTGAAGCAACAGAAGATGAAGGCTATTTGAGGTTCACATTAAGTACCTGAAGTTGATGTTTGGAGGTTTTCTGGTGGACTATATTGATGCAGTAGCTGAATGAAGCAAATGGGAATGATGTTGTTGAAGCCCTGTTGCTAAAATGGTGTGAATGAAATGTTAGATGTATGCTAGGATTTCTTAACAGGTAAAAAAAAAATGGCCTGAACTTGGCCGGGAAGTCCTGTAAATAGCCGAAACTCGGCCAAAATTCCCCTCCGGCGAGTTGAATCAGTGAGCTCGACGATCGATCCATCTTGTGGCTTAGTTGAGTCAGTATCCAGTAAGGTCGAGTAAGACAGCTAACTTAGGCTAACTCACTCCTCCCTTGACCCATTGACTGACGGTTTGACCATATTTACCGTTAACTTAATGGAATCTTGGATGGAATATTCCTTTACCGGACAGAATTTTCAGGTTGTCGTCGGTGACGGATTCCGGCTTATTTCCGGCCAAAAACCCAGTTTTTCGGCGGGCCAAAGTTGCAGAATTTTGTGTATATTTCTCTCATGGGATGTGAAGAGTTGGACTTGGAATTGGATGAAGAATTTGGCTTGGATTTGGAAAGAGGAGATGGAAGAATTGAGAAAGGCTTGTATTTGGAAATTGAATTGCTAAAGGAAAGGGATTCTATTCCTTGGAAGATATGGAGAACATTGAAGCCTATAAATAGAGAAATTCCCAACTTTTCTACATACACTTCCATACACTTATACACTTCCACACTTATACACTTAGATACACACATCTTTGCATACTTCTACACACACAACACTTTTCTTTTCTTTATTCTTTGTGTGAACCCCTTAACATGAGTAGCTAATTTTATTGATTGAGGATGAATTCCTAGTTCTTAACATATGGTTTGAGTTTTTGTTCTATCTTGAAGTTTTTCACATGATTATCGTTTGTTTTTACTAATAGGAATGTTTATACATTCATGGTTGATTGATAGATTGTTTAGGTGCGCAACTAAATTGATTTGTTAAATTGATTTAAATCTAGTGAAAGTTAGGGGATAAGTAATCGTTTCTTGACTATTTACATAAGTATAAAACACGAGACCTTGCGGAGGGATTCTGTGGAGCAATTGTGTGTGAAAACAACGTTAGCAAGTGGACCTTGATCTAAGAGTCTAACTACTAATATCAACCTAATAAATTCATAAATCTTAATGCGTTTGACTAAATTACATCTTTAGTGATCTACTACTAGGTGGTTTGGTGGATAGAATCTGGTAGTCGAGATCTTTCGTATCCGGTGATATAAGGGATTTTGGGGTTATCACTGATCTAGATGCTATACCTACGGTTGGTGATAATTTGTGACTAATAAAAAGTGGAAAAGAACATAACTTGAATCATTGTTTTGCAACGAAGAAGGATTCCTTGATCTAATTTCTCTTATTGATTTTTCTTATCTTTTTAATTGTTTTGTTTATTTATTTTATTTTCTTTTACTTATCTAAAACATACCCCCCTTTGTGACATTATAAGACAACTAGAATCTCGTGCTCCTCGTGGGATCGATCTTGACTACCCTATATTACTTGTTAATTAGGTAGTAAAATATTAATTAATTTGTTGTGGTTACGACACACATACAAATTTTGGCGCCATTGCCGGGGAGCATCGGATGATTTTAGTTGTTTTCTTTTTTACTTTTTGCATTATTCTTGCTTTGTTGGATTATTTATCGTATCTAACTTAGTTTTTGAGAATTGTTTTTCAGGTACCGGTTTTCCATGTATGGTGGACAAGAGCAAGCATATTACAACACTCAATACGGTTTTCAACCACAACATCATGGAAACTTCCAACCATCCTTAGGATACAATCAAAACCAATCTTTTGGCTATGATCAAAATCCTACGGAACCTTATGGATATTCTCATGCATATAAACAACCTTATGACGGGTATGTAAGTAGACAATCACAAGGATGGACGGATAATTATGCTTCTAATACATTGTTTTCTAGTAATGTGCAGATAGAGAATTGGGAATATACTCCTCCTCATCGTGTTTTTCCTTCACTTTTTGAGGATGTACAATCTAGAAACTCTATACAAGGTGGTAAGCGTGTTAATGTCCGGAAACTTGCACAAAAGTTATACAAATTGGAAGATGATGGAGATTCGGAAGAGCTTGTCGCAGAAATTAGTAGGACCATTCATATGGAACTTAAACGACGTCGGGATAAAGGTTATGAAACCGATGAAGATTCTTATTATGGTGATTCCGATAATGAAGATGATTGTGTTGAAAAGGACCAACCTTTGGAAACTTTTGATGACGCTAGTGTAGATTACTCGAGCCTTGATCTTAATAATGATCAATCACCTATTCAAAAGGTATATCTTGAGGAAGATGCATTTAGTTCTTTGAAAAAATTCCTTAGGGAAATATATGAGTCCGCGGAAGTGTATGAGCGTTGCAACAATGAGGAAGTTATTCCAACTCCGGATCATAATAACGATCCTTCACCTATTCAAAAGGAGGAGATTTGGTGTGATTTTCCTATTGTTGTAAACGGTGTAACACCCTCACAAGAAGAAATTTTTACCGAAGAAAATCATTTTAGTGAATGGCCCGATTCCGATGATGAAGATGTTGAAGAGGTGATTCTTGATAATGAAACCGAATTGATTGAATTTGTGGAAGACCCAATTGAACTTTCCGATAATTATGATGATGCCGAGACTTTAGTTAAGGTAGAAAATGATGAAGAATGGTTGCAAGGTTTGATAGAGGACCATGATATGCAAGAGGTAAGTAATTCACTCGAATTTTTAAAGAATGAAGAAGATACCGTGATACAAGAAATTGTGCAAGGTTTGTCTAACCCTTTGCACATTAATTCTTCTCCTTTACCTCTTATTGGATTGAATGTATGTGCTTCGAAAGTATTTTTGAATGACTTTGTTTCTCGATATCCACCATTGGAAACACTTTATGCTAACACTATGCAGGTTTTCCAAGAGGAATCCATAGAAATTCCCAAATTCTATGTTCTTTATACACTTCCGGGTGTGGACAAGACTAAGTGTGGGGGAAATTTCTATCGAGCAATAACTTTACTATTATTTTCTTGTGCTAATATTTGTATGAAGCTATTGTTTGCAAAACAGGTACCATGGGAGGATCCCCAAATTTTCCGATTGTTAGTATATGGGGAGTGAATCTTACAAGAGCCATGTCGGGCCGTCGACTTTAAAACAAGCGCTAAGTGGGAGGCAACCCACCGGTTTTGTATCTATTATCCTTTTGCTTTTTATTTGTTTTTTGTTTTCGTTCATTTATTTTTCTTGTTCCATATCATATTAAGATTTCCCACCTTGACTTTACTTGGACGATTCAATTACATTGAGGACAATGTAAGGTTTAAGTGTGGGGGAGTGGCTAAGCATATATTTTTGCATATAAAAAAAAAAAATTTGCATAAAACTTTCAACTTTTAGAGATTTTAGAGTCACTAGCATACTTCTAGGTATGTTTACATAGAGAATTCTGACCGACATAATTGAACTTGGAAATGTTAGGGAACTACGTTCGGATTTCTTACTTGTTAGAGTGTTAAATAATGGATTTAATCATGCCGGTGATGCAAATTAGGAGCAGAGAAGAATGCATTATTAGAGTTGCTGATCAATCATTAGTGGAGACTACCCATTTTCATATCAACCAAGACATCGACCAAAAATTCTTCCTTTACTAAAGAGCTTCTTTTGAGTGTGTGTCACCGTACGTTAATTCCGGGTAGAATGGTGAGCTACCCAATTTCACACCAATTTTCAACACTATTTTGATCTCTTGAGTGCTAATTTTTGTCAATCATGAGGGTGACGTCTATAGATGAAAGCCTCCTTCTTGTAGTTCGATTTGCAGTTAGCACCATTCTCTCTCTCGACAACAACGGGTCCATAGAAACACCACAATTATCAACAAGGAGCGACATCAAAATCTACAAGGAAAATTGAAAAGGTTCAAGGTTTGCAAGCAACAATGGAACAAGAAAAGAGAAAATTTCATATTCAAGTAAAGCAACATACAATGAGCATATTTTACATACAAGTTGAAGACTTATTTACAAGAGAGAACAAAAGCAAAAGGTGAGAATTATTGAAGTTTATGATTTCGAGGCGATACAAGTTGTGAAGAATCAAGCGGTAAAGTACTTTTCCACGGCCATGGTTTATTTTATTTTTCACTTTGTTTTGTATTTTGTTTCTCTTGTCTTAAAAAATAATAATATGAAAAAAAAAAATATGAAAAAAAATATGAAAAAAAAAGAAGAAAAAAAATATGAAAAATATGAGACAAGAGAAATATCTATTATTTTTTTGTTTTTATTTATTTAATAAGCCGTGGCGAAGGAAAATCTATAAGGAAGTTTCAAGCGACAAGAATTTTAAAAAAGGTTACAAATTGTTAAGGATTTACAAAATTCAAGAGTTGAGCACCAATAGTTGAAGCCGAAGACCAAGAAGATAAATACAAGGAGCGGAAGACGTTTCTTTTGGATTCCGTGAGAGTGGTGTTATCATAATTGGCAATCGTATGTGAAGGTAAGTAAGTAATCTCATCCTCGATAATAGTGGTTGATTTCCTTTCTTAGAGATCATTAGAAAAATGGTTTTTCAAAATATTAAAAGATGTGGGTTTTTCAAAATTTCGGAAGTTATCCTTCACACCATTCAACGTGTTGCAGGAATTCTCTATTCATTCCTACCTGCACACATGTGAGACCCATAAAAAAGCCGTCTTTTTGAGTGCAATTTCATAAAATCTTTTTGGTGAGGCAGAAGTCGAGGCGAAATTCTTATTGATCGTTTCTCAAACACGCATTCTCTCATTATGGTGTGGTTATTTCTCACTCAACATTTAAGAATGAGAATATGTTCTTTAGTGTTTCTAACTTCTTATTACTAGCATGCAGAAACTTTATGTCCTCATAAATCTTATGATGTTTGGGATGCTGGAATGCTTTGAAGTTGTGAGTTTTAGTTTGATTTGCTCGAGGACTAGCAAAGTATAATTGTGGGGGAATTTGATAGGTGTAGAATACACCTAATTTACTATCTAGTAGTTTATGCTTTCTCTGCTATTTTTCTTGTAAATTATGTATTTTACGCGTGTTTTTGAATTATTAGGTACTCTAGAGTCGCACGGAGAAAAAGAAGAAGAAATCACCAAATTTGAGCAAAAAGGGAAGAAAAGTTATTTCAGGGAAGAACACTATTTGGAGCCCGGTAATGATTAAGGGGTAGCCCATCTGGGTGTCCCTTATCATATATCACTGGGTGGCTGCATACAAGGTGGGTGCAAATAACCGCCCCACATCTAAAACCTAAATTGGGTTCGTCGTCTTAAGTCACATTCAATTCATCACAAGAACTCCTGAAATTGAGAAAAGGGAAATAGAGGCGCAGCCATAAGCAGAATTGCGAGAGAGAAAATCAAGAGAAGAAACTGTGAGTTAAATGATGAATTCGGGTGATGGTCGTTGAGTTAAGAAGATAAGAAACTGTAAATTGATGAAGATTCTGTGATTTATTGCTGTCGAAATTTTGTGTTGGATCTGTGAATCGATAAAACAAGGAAGAGATTAAATTGTTTCTGCAAATTGAATTAGGGTTTGTTCGAGAAGATAAAGATGATGGCCATCTTGAAGTTGAGATCGAGAAATATGCTGCTGAAGTGGATCTGTGATGAATTGAGAAATATGAGATGGGTTCTGTTGTTGGATTGAAGGTGCAGAAGCAAAATTTGATATTCCCAATAGGTTTCTAGAACTGAGATTGAAGAGGGGTTTGTTGTTATTGAGTTTCGAATAGAGGAAGATGTGATAAATTCAGAGATTGAAGCAACAGAAGATGAAGGCTATTTGAGGTTCACATTAAGTACCTGAAGTTGATGTTTGGAGGTTTTCTGGTGGACTATATTGCTGCAGTAGCTGAATGAAGCAAATGGGAATGATGTTGTTGAAGCCCTGTTGCTAAAATGGTGTGAATAAAATGTTAGATGTATGCTAGGATTTCTTAACAGTTGATGAAAGAATGGCCTGAACTTGGCCGGGAAGTCATGTAAATAGCCGAAACTCGGCCAAAATTCCCTTCCGGCGAGTTGACTCAGTGAGCTCGATGACCGATCCAGCTTGTGGATCAGTTGAGTCAGTATCCAGTAAGGTCGAGTAAGACAGCTAACTTAGGCTAACTCACTCCTCCCTTGACCTATTGACTGACGGTTTGACCATATTGACCGTTAACTTAACGGAATCTTGGATGGAATATTCCTTTACCGGACAGAATTTTCAAGTTGCCGGCGGTGACGGATTCCGGCCTATTTCCGGCCAAAAACCCAGTTTTCCGGCGGGCCAAAGTTGCAGAATTTTGTGTATATTTCTCTCATGGGATGTGAAGAGTTGGACTTGGAAATGGATGAAGAATTTGGCTTGGATTTGGAAAGAGGAGATGGAAGAATTGAGAAAGGCTTGGATTTGGAAATTGAATTGCTAAAGGAAAGGGATTCTATTCCTTGGAAGATATGGAGAACATTGAAGCCTATAAATAGAGAAGTTCTCTACTTTTATACATACACTTCCACACTTCCACACTTAAATACACACATCTTTTCACACTTCTACACACACAACACTTTTCTTTTCTTTATTCTTTGTGTGAACCCCTTAACATGAGTAGCTAATTTTATTGATTGAGGATGAATTCCTAGTTCTTAACATATGGTTTGAGTTTTTGTTCTATCTTGAAGTTTTTCACATGATTATCGTTTTTTTTTACTAATAGGAATGTTTATACATTCATGGTTGATTGATAGATTGTTTAGGTGCGCAATTAAATTGATTTGTTAAATTGATTTAAATCTAGTGAAAGTTAGGGGATAAGTAATCGTTTCTTGACTCTTTACATAAGTAGAAAACACGAGACCTTGCAGAGGGATTCTGTGGAGCAATTGTGTGTGAAAAAAACGTTAGCAAGTGGACCTTGATCTAAGATTCTAACTACTAATATCAACATAATAAATTCATAAATCTTAATGCGTTTGACTAAATTACATCTTGAGTGATCTACTACTAGGTGGTTTGGTGAATAGAATCTGGTAGTCGAGAACTTCCATATCCGGTGATATAAGGGATTTTGGGGTTAGCACTGATCTAGCTGTTATACCTACGTTTGGTGATAATTTGTGACTAATAAAAAGTGGAAAAGAACATAACTTGAATCATTGTTTTGCAACGAAGAAGGATTCCTTGATCTAATTTCTCTTATTGATTTTTCTTATCTTTTCAATTGTTTTGTTTATTTATTTTCTTTTCTTTTACTTATCTAAAACATACCCCCCTTTGTGACATTATAAGACAACTAGAATCTCGTGCTCCTCGTGGGATCGATCTTGACTACCCTATATTACTTGTTAATTAGGTAGTAAAATATTAATTAATTTGTTGTGGTTACGACACGCATACATAAATGCACATTACTAATTATTATTTTCCACATATAATTGAAAACCTTAATAAAAAGATTCTTAACTTATTTAAATTCGATCTTGAGATTAATTTCCTTCTTAGCTGTTAAGGAATATCTTTGAACAATAAAAGATACGCATTAATGCATGTGTTCAAAGTTTGTCGAAATATTTCTCTTGTAAGTCCTTTTTCATATTTACTCACTTGAAACCCATTTACCACGCTTCCAAACAAGTTTAAAATTGGTTCATTTGACTTTCAAGAACTATGTGATTGATCAAGTAACATTCAATCAAAAATCATAGGTTTAACGGTTTTACCAAAACAAGTTTCGGTTCTACCTCCATGTGAGTATTGTGCATAGTCACACTAGCTTACCAAACTTTGGTTGATTAGGTACTAGGATCATTTCCCCACATATATATGGTATCTAAGTTATATATGTTTCACATGTCCATAGGATCGGTTCCCCTTTCTTATATAATCCTTGTTGCACCTCATACAAGGATTGATTCCCCTTTGTATGTGTTGCACTTCTTACTAGGATCGGTTCCCCTTTACCCAGTGTTAGGTCTTACACACACAAACTCGATCATACCCCATGTGATTATTTA